>CM022483.1:11092389-11140275 GCA_011952105.1 Coreoperca whiteheadi
GAGCTCTCTCTCTCTCTCTCTCTCTCTCTCTCTCTCTCTCTCTCTCTCTCTCTCTCTCTCTCTCTCTCTCTCTCTCTCTCTCTCTCTCTCTCTGAGCGTGTGTGTGTGTGTGTGTAGCATTTATGTGACCAGTATAGGGCCTGAAGCCTGTAATGAGTGAATTACTCTTTTGAAAAGATTAAATTCATCGTGTCACTCTTTCACAAGGTACAAAGGTAGACAACCAGTTGGTTTAAAACACATTATTAAATGGATCTGTTTAGATGGTCCTACAAATTCATTTATGTTTTATTTATTTTGATATATGATATTCAAACAAGGCTGTGTGCTTTTTAGTTTCTTCAGAGGACAGAGGAAAACAACTCACCGACCTATTTCCATTTGAATCTATTAATCTGAATCTTTAATTTGTGCTCTGTGATGCCAACAAATACATCACTGCTGCATGCAATGGTTTTCATTTTGCCATTTATATTCTGAACTATGCCACAAATGTGGCTTTATTAAAGTGGTAAATCTCAAACAGAGCTCATTGTGTTTACGCAGCCTCCAGGTATGCGGTATTCAATGTTGAATATTTTTAGGTTATGGCCATCTCATGAAATTATGTATTTTACTTGGAAGGCATTCAGTCATTTTCTCTTGGTCATCTAGTGTATGACAGTAGAAAAGCAGGTTGTCCTCTGTTTGAATGGTTTCTGGGCTTATTTCCAAACTTTTTAATCCTCATTTCATTGTGCACTCAGTCTACCAAAACTAATGCAGGCATGCTGTGTTGTGGCCAGTCTTTCAGTTTTCATGTGAACTGTGTGGTACAGCTAGTTAGGCAGCTGAAGGGTTGTTTTATACACCATATACCGGCTATCTAATATATGAAAACTGTAGATTATTGTAAGCCTCTTGCAATGTTAGAAAAAAGAAAAAGAAATAGCAAAATATTAATGCATGGATGTATTATTGCTTCACATTCAGAAAGACTCATGTTTCACTGCATAATTGGTAATACATGACTATAATGATTTTCTTTTTATAAGCTTTTTTATTAATATTGTTGATTTGATATTATTACATTTACGATTAATTTTAGCAATCCACGGATGAGAGCAATGAAAGAAACAGCGAATGAGAATGGAATAGCACCCATTACAAAAGAAAAGAAAAAGACAACAAAGGGCTACTGAGTGGTTTCTCGCAAAGAAAGGAAAAATTATAAAATAAATAATAACCACCAGCAACTGAACTTCCAAAAAGGGACGGTCAATACATCAAATTAAACAGCCTTAGCAACCCAACCGAAGAGACAAAAACTCAGGAAGAACTGCTCGGACAATTCAGTGAACAAAACAACTCCAGAACAAAACAAAAAAAATAGATGTATAATAGAGTTTTGGTTGCATGAATTAATTCCAGCCACTGCTGGTACATCGTCTGAACTGCCTGCACACCAACACTTGATACAATATTCCATCTAGTCTTGTCCTTGGTAGCTGAATGTCCTCACTGGTATAGATATTTAATGAATCAGGTTAAGGAGAAGTTACAAGGTAAGAGCAATATATTGACATTCCAGACATCACCCGTGGCTACATCACAATAATTGGCAGAATAAATGAATATGTCTGAATAAGTAAGTTGAAAGGTTATTCTCAAAATATACTGTGCCACCTGCTGCTGAATACCTGATGTCCACCAGAAATACAGTTAAAAATATTTCCTAATATGGCCATGTGATTCAGCACCACGGACAGTGACTTACAATTCTTCATTAAGATCCATGCATAGTAAATGTGACTGCCCAAATTCTGAATCAGGATGTTTTGTCAATGTCAAACATACTGTCTTTGATTCAGAGCCAAGGACAGTAGCACAAATGTTTGATTCAGCACCATGGACAGTGGCACACAAGTCCTGATTCAGAACTGTGGACAGTGACTCACAAGTCTTGATTCAGAACCGTGGACAGTTGCACACAAGTCCTGATTCAGAACCATGGACAGTGGCACACAAGTCCTGATTCAGAACCATGGAGAGTGACACAAATATTTGATTCAATACCGTGGACAGAGACACACGTAGCTGACTCCAAACCATGGAAAGAGACCAACAAACCTTCATTCAGCACCATGGACCGTGACACATATAGCCAATTCAGAACTAAGCATAGTAACACAATTCATACATAACCATGGATAGTGGCTGTGTCTGAAATCACCCCCCGATTTACCATGTAGTGCACTATATTTACCCTCTGCCATTTTATTTGAGTGCCCTCAAAAAATCCCACAATGGAACAAAAAAGAAGTACACTCTCTACTTTCTACTAACAATTCTACCAAGCAATGTGTCATATTTAATGAATGTGATATGTGTGACTGTACACCTCTCAGTAATAATGCAAAATTATGTTGATTAATACGTTTTCAAAATGTCAATGTACTGCTAAGTATAGAGTAAGCTCTCTCCTTTATATAGTTTCTATTATATAAGGAGAAGTAACCCAGTGAAAGAGGGAGTCATTTCAGACAAAGACATGGATTAAGACACCCAAGTGTTAAAT
The DNA here is from genome assembly GCA_011952105.1 of Coreoperca whiteheadi. Taxonomy (NCBI): domain Eukaryota; kingdom Metazoa; phylum Chordata; class Actinopteri; order Centrarchiformes; family Sinipercidae; genus Coreoperca; species Coreoperca whiteheadi. Next base: position 11,094,947 of record CM022483.1, read on the forward strand.
CCGAACAATGGACAGTGACTTCAATTCTTGATATAGGAACAAGGCCAGTAAAACGCTTTCTTTAATTCAGCACCATGGAGAGTGATACACAGTTCTTAAAAATCTCCAAAATCACTCATACCTTATTGTATAGTGCGCTATATGTACTCTTTGCCATTTTCTTTTCCACAGACTACTTTCTGCAAACACTTCTAAAATGCAATGGATATCATTTTATAGATTCAGAGGATTTAGCACCATGTACAGTGACACATAATTCTTGATTCAGCACCATGGACTAACAACACAGAATTCCTGCATTCATTTGCTTGGTCACAGCTTGGATTCATTTTGCATCCCTTCTGGTAAGCATTTGTTGAATTCAATTAAAGCCCCCATAGTGGAAGAATGAGAGCCACCAAGAGACTGGCGCTGCTGATGAGAGATATGCTTCATTTAGTTGCATTCAAAAACACCCACATTTCCTCAGTGAGAACAGAGAGAATAAGAAGGACTACGCAGAGAAGACAGATAGCAGCGAGGACATTCAGATGGGATTTGATCCCCAGCCAGACAGGTTCAACTACTAAGACAAAGCCTCCTTTGAATTATTAAAAGAATATAATTGAAAAATTCCACTTTTTCTTTGTTGTTTATACCTCCTATTTAAGCAGGCAAGTAAGACTAAAGCTAAGATTAAGAGAACTTTCTCATTAACTGTGATGCCTGGGGAGTAGCTGTAGTACTTCCTAATTGAGACAGTCTAAGAGTGGGGGAGAATATATTGAGTGAGGCCTGATGGGGTTTGATTCCAGGCAAGCACAGGCACATCTGGGGCCGAGTTTCCTAACTACAATATTACGGTACTAGAGTAGTGTATACTGGACTGAAGGTTGTAAAGAGTGTTAAAATCATGATCTCATGAAATGAAAGTTCTGTCTGTAGAAATGCTTATCAAGATGGGAATTTAAAGATGTAAACATCTACTCGGATGGATGCAGTGCTTATATGAGCCTACCACATGTTCACGCAGTAGTGAATACAAAGTAAAATTACTGGCTTTAATTAAACAACAAGGTAGTGGGAGTAAATATAGTGATTCCTTCCCTTGAGCTCTACTGTCACCTTTTAGCACAAGGTGGGGTTTACAACATGTGAGCGCAGTCTTCCATTGTGTTGTGCATCCAGTTGACTAGCCCCCATGCTGAGAAAAACCTGCCCTTCAACTACAGATAGCAAAGCACAGCAGGATAACACAGACACTGTGGCAAAATCCAGTCAATTATTGATTTATGATTTTACTATACACCACTGGTTGAAATGATAGCCCGTTCCCAAAAAAAGTGAATAAAAAGTGTTCATTTTTCATTTCCAAAGTAGCAACAAGAATAACAAGATAAATTGTGGCAACATCTCCAAGACCAAACGGGACGATCCATGCATGACAATCAGCTTTTTGTAATGGATTCAAGGCCAGTGCCGGCAATGAAAATTCTTGCTATAATCATTTTCAGTTACGATTCATTTCACTTTGCTTTAACACATTTATGCCCGGTAACAGTTATCAGTAGTATGGGAACATTTAATTACACCTACCCTCAGAATCCTCAACACCATCTATAAGGCTTCAAACGACAGAATTCAAAGATTCACAGATAAAATGGGTCTTAAAATCCCTCTGCTAAAAGCCACGGTGACCTTGGGATTTCAGTAATGGTAATTTGACTTAAAATCAGTGTCTAATTGAGGCATCACTCTAGGCGGGTGTTCATGTCTTACTTTAAGGCCTCAAAGTGTCCCTGGGTGTGTGAATAATGTAAGTTCATCAGTAAATCTTCTTGTTCTCTCTGAGTGATCCTCTGCCAAAACCGACAGTTTGATATAGGGTAAAAAGCTTAAAAATCTGATCTGAATCTTTTTCCCGCATCTGCAGAGTTCTTCATCTTTAACCATTTGGAGAAAATCTGAGCCACAACTAACACGCCACTGAACTTTTTGTGTAACTTTTCTTTGTGTTCCTTATTATATAAAGATGCGGACTTCTCTGTGGCAAAGGATTAGACATGCCTGCCTTGCACCATCCATGCAAATCCTAACAGGAGACCGTAGATCAGAGCGCAGGCAATACAAATAATTAATACTCAGGGGCACTGGAGTTCTGGTGCTGAAGGAATGCTGCAATAAAAAATAAAAAAAAGGAGCAGAGGGCAAAGGAGAGGGAGGAAAGCAAACTAAAGCTGGGTGTGACACCTGTCAAATTATTGACTTTGTGTGTTTGTTTGATCAGTGGCACGTGTGTCTGCATGACCGTGTGGCTGTGTGTGTGTGTGTGTGTGTGTGTGTGTGTGTGTGTGCATGTGACCTTTGCGTGCATGCCTCCTTGTGTTTATTGGCTAAAAATCAATGTGATGAGCTGTAGCGTTCACCTTGAGCTGCGGAGGCAGCATGTTACAGGGGAGGTGTCAATCAGCGGGAAGCATCCACTCCAACCTCAGCCGTCATGTGGACGTGAACATTTTTTATCGTGATGGATCACGCTGCACTTCGCACACTGTACTCACATACCAAGCAGCAAAATCCTCCTGTTTTTTTTGGGTGTTTCTTTTGTTTGTTGTCTCTTTGTGCCGTTCCTCTACTCTCTGCTCTTTATTGTTGTGATTGCACAGTATTGCCTTATGCTGTTCTGGGAGACAGTCACACTGCAGGCGGCTTTGTTGGTGTGTCACCGTGTGGTGACCTACTGTGGGCAGTGCGAGAGCATCCAACTGTATCTATATAGCGCAGTCTGCAACCACAGAACTCTGAACAGTGTCGCTGCTCTGTTGCTCGCTTTAGGTGAACATCACGAAGCATTAAGTCACATTCATCACAAATTTACCGTGGCACGCATCCATTCTTCAAGGAGAATGTTCAACAATTTGTTTGTACCTCTAGTTTCCTAAAACCATTACTTTGTCTCTAATCAATTCCCCGCCCATTTTGCTATTGTGCATGTCAGTAGATAGTTAAATAAATCAAATCACATCAACAGAGAAACAAATCAACAAGGAAGCCCACAAACATTATTATCTGTTTATGGCCTATTTCTGTGTGTTGTACCATGTACTACATCTGCTATTATTATATTTTATGGACATTTCTGGTCCACTGATACAAAGATGAATTGAGTTATTTAGGGGATAGTTGATGAACCAGAGGATGGATTTAATGTGGTAGATATAGGGAAGTAAATATTCTATTGCATTAATGTCATATGAGCTATGCAGATGCTCTTGTATAGACACAAAACCAATTAAAAACATGTATAACCCCTTAATGGGTACTCCAGCAATTTAGTATGGTACTTATATAAAATTGGCGGACTTTTGAGAGACACATTAAAGAAAGAATGGTCAAAACTGAAACTGAGATATTCTGAGGATTAGTCCCCAGTATGGAACAAGCTCCAAAAAACACTGGATCCTAAAATCCCATAATGGGAAATAACCCTGATGTCATCACCAGTTATCTTTTCAAACTTTAGAAAGCCCCTCCAGAGCTGTTGGTACACGCTGGGCTGTGCGCATTGTGAGTAAACTGAACTGTGCAAAATTGGAGTGGCCCTTTAATATATCAAAACTATGGAAGCACATAGTAGCCGTAATAATTTGAGTCTTAGAAGCAACCGAACCTGAATCTTATCGTGAAATGTAATCACTACTACGCATTCCAAAGTGGTGCATTTTATTCACAAATTCACAAGGATTGACAAATTCAAATACAATATTGTGTCCCATATTTAAGTTGCTCAAATTCTGATGTGGTCAGCCAAAATTCAGGTTAATTAGCTACTTAGATCACATGACCTACTGAACTCTGATCGATTCACTTCAGGCTCACTTGCTCATTCTTGGCATCCCACATTTTTTTCTCTTAAAGTTTGATGTGAATTTAAACAATGCAACACGATTGTTGGACTCTTTTTTTTTTGTTTTTTTTAAATAAGAATGTGACTATCTTCATTTGAACACAAGTTCAAGTTAAAATCAGATTTATGAAATTGCACCACTTTAAATGACCTTTTGGTAATTTGAAATTGAGGAATTCATACCACACATTCTTAATATTTTAATTTCAACATTTCTTCACTGTCTTTCAATAAAGACCTGTACACTACTGGAGTGATAAATCATCACAGCGGTCGGTGAAATGTCAAACTAAATGGCATTTCACCTTTGACCTCTTGTCAGTAGGGAGCACATATGGGCACGTGAATGAAGATGGATGTTGCACTGGACTCGATGATGTTGAAGTTGTCAGGTAGCGGCTGACTCATTTAAATGGAGAAGGATGTACCAAAGCAAGAACAGAAGCTGGGGAATAGGAGTAATAGAAGTGTGTTTGTTAAATATTTATAAAGTACAGGGGATTCTATCATCTACATTGTTGTACATCAGCTACATTTATGTATGTAAATGTCACACCAAATGGATAAGCACCCATAGAGCTATAATGTGTGATCACAGTTTGGATTGCACAGAATCATGTTTCTACAGAAAATGGTAATTAGAGTGAATGTGAGACAGCAATTTTATAACAAATCTTTAAATAAAGATGCTGGTGGAATTACTGAGAACGTTTGCGTCAGTATAGTGCAATAATTTGCCCATTTAACTCGTGCTCTATAGATCTATAAAATGAAGTAATGACACTTGGGGGCTCAGTTGGAGTAATCAAACACTGATTTTTGGAGCTCCATTCTTCTGTTAGTTTTTTCAGTACGACTGCACTAATCATTCATGTGTAAAAGATTTCATTTTGAAAGTAACCGCAGCGGACTTTAAGAATAATGGATGATGGATGGGAAAAAAATCAATTGTAGCACAGAGGAGCAGAGTGTGATGACAACATGAAAAGCTTGTAAAAGGGCCTTTTCATAAGGAGCTGTACTGCACGAACAGTCCAAGCACTGGTGCAGGAATACAAGTAAGCTAGACATGTTGGCACACACACACACACACACACACACAAGCATACACATGCATACGCATGGGTGTACGTTCATTATCGTGATTTATTAATGGACTTTTACAGTGGTAGAAATGCTCCATTTTCCAATACATCTATTATTTAAAGATTGGACCCTGTAGACTTAGCTCAACAGATTGTGGTGTAAAAAATGAATGCAAAACCAAACTAGAAGCGTGCATATGAATGTGTGTGCGTGTGTGTGTGTGTGTGTGTGTGTGTGTGTGTGTGTGTGCGTCCTGCTTCCAGTTTCCTCTATTCTGAAGGAGTGCTTACAAACTTTGGGCTTTTTGGCTTCTCTATAATAGATGACAATCACAACAGTTGCCTCAACACACCTGTTCCTCTGAGATAGAGTTAGTGTAGAGCTCCTCTTACGGCTGAGCAAAATGTATTTTGGAGGAAACTTTCTCGCAACACAATTTCTGTTTGCTTTGAGATTGCTCAGAGTTTGGAGACCCTATACAGATTGTAAGCGCACGTTTGTACACATACCTAAATATATAAGGGTGGGAAAGGAAACTGCCTCTCTGGGAAAGATGAAGAGAAAAATGTTCCATTTTCACACGAGGTACAATATATGCAATGTACATATAGAGTGGGTGGTAACAGGGTCTCACAAGGTCAGAATGTAGATGCCAACAAAAGCACACTTCAAGATCCTGGATTATTTGGTCCCTCTAGCACTGTGTATTACCAAAAGTGAAATAAAATAGAATAAAGATAATATCTTTTTTTGTCTGGAACTTTCTTTCTTATTTATGCTCGTTTCATTTTCAAGTTACACTAGTGAATGTTGCATACTAGCAGCTTTAGTAAGAGGTAACTGCTTTCAAAACCCTAATAATCACTCTAATTTAGTAAGCGGTAACCGTTTGCAAACCCCTAATAATCACATAACGCTACTGGAACGTAATCGCGTTGATTCAAATTTCTTTTGGACGATTCAATGGAAAGCCAGTTCAAATGTGTGCTACGTTTGGATGGAACCCTGACTACAGAGTCTGTCCCCTGATGATGACAGGAAAAAAGCAGCTCCAGCCATTTCAACACATACGGTTGTACAGAAGGCGCACGGAGCTGTTGTAGCAGTCATTTGATCCCTGATCAGTTCGGATGAAGAGGAGCAAAACGTCCGTGTTGCTCGTAGGCCATAAATGCAAGTCATCGATGTGTTCGCGTCAGTTTAGGGATAGTTGTTAGCTAGCTTGCTTTACTGTCGCTGTTTTTGTAACTAAACTGCGGAAGTAAAAAATGTATTCTTCTTCTGGTGTCTACCACCGCTTCTGGTAGGGTCGACCATGATTTGCATGTAGCTGGGCAAAACTGAACGCAATCAGATTTGTGATATGGCCGAAAAAGACACACATATTTGGCTAAATGAAAATGTATTAAACTGACAAGACACTGGAAATGACAAGTCTGTCCATCTTGGAAGAGGGATCCCGTCTCTACTGTTCTTCCTGATGCTTCTTTCATTTTCATTTTCTCAACCTGTTAAAGGGATTTTGGCTTGACCTGACAAGCGTAAACGGGATCCCTGTTTTACTTTCACAATGACTTTACTCAACCTTTATCAAGCAGTTTCGCTGCATAAAGCAATGCTTATCCAATGAGGTGGCAGATCAGATCGATCAAAACGATCAGATCATTTCATTGGTATTACATTTTTACATTTACATTTGAGTTGTATCCTTTAGGTATAAAGCCTTGCACAAAACTGAAGTGAGGCAAAAAATATAAAGTTAATGGCTTTTTAGAAGACTATTTATATTGCTGTCTTAAATTCTGACCCATTACTTTTTGTATGCAGTGGAAATGTCCTGCCAGTGCACATAACTGACTCTTTTAATTTGGTCAAATGGGGCGAATCATAGTTTGGGTTACTTAAGGAAGAGACGAGAATGTTTTTAACATAAAAATGCATTCTTGTGCAGCTTTCAGGGTAATTGAAATCCTTTTTAAAATTAAATTATTCATTTTTAAATTCAACACTGTAAATTGTTCTCAACTTGACAGGAAGTATGAATACAATAGCCAGGGAGGAAATTCAGCCAGTAATGTCTGTCTATCCTTCAGGGTCCTCGAGTGTTGGCCTGTAGGAGTTTCTTTGTGGGTTTATGTTGGTTGGAGGGGCGGGGGTGGGCGGTTTGGCGACTTTTCACTGTAATCCAGATCTAAATGTGTGTGTAAGAGTTAGTTTTTTTCATTTTCCATCTTTATTAGAGGCGAGAGTCTTCCAGGGAGTGGGTCGCCGAAGGAGGCACCTCATTAACCTTTGTGACACTCATTACAATGTGTGACTCCCCGTGTCACCAGACAGCGAGGGGATTCCAGGGGAAGTCTCTCATTCACAGAGGCTCAATTCTCTGTCAGCCTCCATTTGTCTGTTTCGCTCTTGATCCCTCAGAGTATGTCATTTCACTTCCATCGGTGCTTTTGTTTAGTCTCACTTCCTTTTTTACCCAACATATGCACTTACATGGGTAGATAGTGTACACAATCACCTCAAATGAGGTTACGCTGTACGATAAGAGAACTGACAGAGTTCGTTGTGCCCTCGCTGCGATTCATGTAGGTTGTGAACCATTGTCCCAGAAAATTATCCTAAATAGTAAGTCGGAAAGGCGAAACAGATTGTCAGTATTCAGCACATGCCTTTTTATGTATTTTATTTTTAACCCTAATTCCTACAGGGCTGTGAACAATCCTAATTAGTCTGAGGTCTCGCGATATAGATGCTGAAATGAAAACAATTTTTTTTTTCATTCATATGACAAGAAGGATTGTAGTCTAAATAATATTAATAATAATAATAATGATAGTAATGATAACCCGTATAACCTGTGAAGAGATGCCAGAGCAGGGCTGATATGATCTTGTCTCTAAAGACGTGTGATTTATTTTTTGGCTTAACTCTGAATACAAAGAATTACAATAATCGAGATGTGATGATAGAAAAGGGTGGAGTATTTTCTTAAGGGTTAGCGTGAGAGAGGTGCCTGATCTTTGAGATGCTCCTCAGTTGGAGGCAGTATAATTGGACAAGACTGTGATCCAAAAAAAATTGCATGATCAACTGTGTCAAATGCCAAGCTAAGATTAAGTAAGTTGTTTTTAGCAAGCTGTTAGTAAAAGACTGGACAGGTTTGGTGATTGTCATCCAGCAGTGTGAGTGGTTGTCAGGGGAAATCAAGTCATGTAGCATATAATGCTTCTTATATGCGTATTTATGAGCATTTTTAGTGGGATATTATTAGACTGTTGCACACGTTACTGTGGTTACCAAATGATTTGTATACATATATGCATTGCTTATACAGATGACTTACTATAAGATTGCTTCCTGACTGCACAATCAGCAAATGGATTTAATGGTAGAAATCATGCTAAAATCACACACCTGCTATCACAAAATACTGTGGTTGTGAGTTTCAAATCACAGAATAACTGAATAGATGAGTGATGTTGGCTGTTCAAATATCACTGTCTAATGAGTAGACATCTTAGCCTTTAAATCATCAGGATACCTTGTATGCAGCGCTGGAGAAAAATGTAGCACTGCTAAAAATGCCACTGGTAAACACTCTGTTTGTAAATCCTCTCATAATCCCATGTTGCAAGCTAATTTTGTGGGAAATAGACATGATACTGAGGAAATGAGTGCCGCACCACAATCTTGTTAGCGATGTCAATCAAAATGTCACACCCCTAAGTGCAGGTAGAATCATTAATATTTCACAGTACATACACAGGGAGAGTGCAGAGGAAATATTCCCGGTTTATTTTATTTTGTTTTTTTTCAGCACATATTCCTTTGAAGCCTACTTGTTGAGATCCTTTTGTGTGTATCATCTCTTTGGAGTGTCTGAGATGGTTAGATGGGGCAGAGCAGTGGGGAGTAGACCTACATGTAAACGTAAAGTGGAATAGAGGAAGTAATGTAATGCCGCCGCACCAAGGCGTTTGCAAGTTGCATTGTTCAAAATAAAATAGCAGGAGGCTACTCTGAATAATCCCACATGTGGGGGCCCTGACAAATGAACTCATCTGACTCCGAGTTCACATTACAATCAATGTCTCTGCTGCCATTCATTGTTTTTGGGGGGGAGGGTAATGTAGAGGATGGAGAGATGCAAGACGACATGAAAAATGAGCAGGGACAGGTTGAAACTCGAGCATTAATTAATGCCTGTAAACAACTGGAGCTTTAACTGGAGTTCAGGGGAGGGTAAAGTACCCAAGTGTGACCAGTCTGAATAAGTCAGCCACAGAAATGTTTTAGATAGCGTTTGGAATTGATGACAAACATGGAACTACAATATCAAGGGCAGCAGAGACAGACAGCGTTGTCAATCTGGTCTAAATGTCCTTAAATGATTTCTGTCCTGCTTAAAACATTTTATGGCACAGATAAAATCCAGAAGGACAAGAGGTCTGTCTTTATAAATCTACAAGTACCTCTATAAAACTGCAGTAAGCACAAGCAAATATGTATGAAGGACAGTTACCTTGAATCCTCTCCAGGATTGAGTCCTTCCTTTTCGATGTAAAGTAAATTCAACAAACTGACAAGCCTTTGCGTTTCCTCCTCACTAATTTTCCTTTGAGATGAACATCCCCCTCATGCATCCCCTGCTATTTCTATATCTTTAGAAAGCTTTCGTTTGAAGAGGCCTCTCTCCATAATAATAATGCCTCCCTTGGAAAAGCAGCATCTGAGTGAAGGGGCTTTTACTTTGATAATTCACTGCAATCTGTTTGATCAAGCCACGGGGGCAAATATTCCACAACATTTCCAACGTGAAGAACCGTTTTAAGAGTGGCTTTTTCAAATCTCTACCAGTTCAAAAGGCAGTGTGGGAGGATTTTTAATCAGGGAACATGCACACAGGCCATATATTATTAACATAATGCATTACAAGTTGTAATTAAGCCTTAAAAAGCAATGGCAACCCTACAGGAGCATTGTGTCTTCCTTTTATTCTTTTGAATATGTCTCATAATTAATTTCCTTTTGGTTGCTTAATGTATTGAAACTCAGACAAATGTGTCAAGTATGCACTCATGACAGACATCAAACTGACATCTTATATGTTTGTGTGCTAAAGATATATGCAATGATTGCTTATTTTGGCAGCTTTTAATTCAAGCAGTGACTAGGGAAAAGGCGGGGGGGGGGGTAGCAGACACAGAAAAGAAAGCTGTTGTGGGGGGTCAGTCTGAGGACATTTGTGGAGCAGAGAAATATATTACAGAGGCAGCAGATCATTATGTTGTTGTATTGAGGCAAAGGCCAAATGTTTGGTTTGAGATTCATGTTGACTCTGGTTAAACATTTCCAAAGAAACCCCCTCAGGATAAATATCGAGAGCTGGAGAGAACAGTGGATCATGCCTTCGACACATATTGTAGTTCTTGAGCGATCACAATTACCGCGGAACACTGTATGTTTGTCCAAGTGTGTGAATCTGACCACACAAGCATACGGTATGGGTGCGTGGGTGGACTTCACACTGAGTTTGTGCGTATATATGGACTGTGTATATGTGTACAAGCAACCATATGTGGAGTGTTTGTGTTGTCTGCTAGCGTCTGTCTAAAGGAGCATCGCAGCTGAAGCCTGCCTGTTCCCTGCCTGTTCCCTGCCTTACTGGCCACTCTATTGACCACATATGCACACTCAAACACACACAGAATTTCAGACCACCTCTCTGTCCCTTTTTCTCTCTCAACACCCTCAGTCCTTTCCTCTCACCCTCTCTCCCCCTTTGTTTTAGCATAAAGCCTTCATGTGTCTCATTTCTTTCTCGGCATGCGGGCTCCATGTGTCAAGCCGATGTGGAGCCATCTCGAGCCGCGACTGCGGGACCGTGAGCCTCTTTTCCCTTCACATTTGTTCCAGTACCCATCATGCCACCGCCTCTGGCTTTACCCCGGCTGATCGGCGGCGCACCGCAGCCAAGGCTGCCCTTACCTAACCTCACACCAACCACTCCGCTGCTAGCTCCGCTATACAGCACAGTGGCCACAGAGTCCAACACAGCTCACTGCACTTCCAGGTAATTTGCCTGTGTGGGTTGTTAAGTGTGCGTGCATTATGCAATGTATTATATTTCTGAGCTAGGGAATGTTTGATAAAGTACCAAAGTGCAGATGAGTGTGATATCCTGTCCACCTACCCCTGTAGCATCGCATGGGTGCGCGTATTTGTTTGTGTTTCTGTGTTTGGGTATGGAAGAAAACAGTGCAATCTCTGGTGCGCCGCTGTTGAAGAGAAGGTTAATAATTCACCAAAGGATTACAGAATCTCGTACATTGTTTTAGTTTTCAAGTGTATGTGGTATTGAGTTTTCCACCTTTCTGCAGTGTGATTCTTATTGTGCTGAATGTGAGGTTATAGAAAAAACGTGTATGTATGTTTACCTTGTCTATGCATGAAAGCACACGTGTGTGTCAGACAGAGATGTAGAGTAACTGTTGTTTTGTCTGCCAATACTGTGTTCATTCTGCATGTCAGAGCGCGAGGGAAAAAAAGACATAAAAATGAGAGCAAACTTTCGGAACGGCGCGTCTTTATCGGGTTGCGCTGGAAAGCGTGTGTAAATCTTGGCGAGGTTTTGATCTGTTTGCTGGGACTGTATTCAAGCCGTATGTATGAGACTCCAGCTGAGCGAGATAATTCTCTAGATGCTCCCTGTGAACGGGGCCCACACAGATCCACCATCATAATAACGCACAACTGAAGGATGGAAGTGATTGAATTTCCGATTCAATTTTTTACATACGTAAGTCTGTCTGTCTGCCCGCCAGGAGAATCGGGCCCCTCGCTTTGCTACACAGGGGATACAATCCTCAATGATTGCGTGATGCATTCCTCTGTGCTGCGTCGATGGATGATGCATACTGCTTGGACAGCTCTCAAAGAGATAACTGTGTGGGGAGATAAAGCTAAAGTAGTGGTTAAATCTCCCAACTTCTCAAACCACATGCAGCCCTTCTGGCCTCACATCAAAACCAATTTTCTTTTGTTTGTCTTCTCTGCTCCATGTCCCTCTCGGCTTTCCTGTTACACTCAAGCAAACCCCCCCACTGTTCTAAAAGAAACGGGTAATAAAACTGTCCATTTTTGTTCATTATTGAGGTGTACTGCAGCCTTTCACACTGCTTTCTTTCCCGCTTTTTGGCTGCTTGGACTGATTTGGGTATGCAGGTCAATACTTAAAGCACGCCACCGACTCTGAGTTCGATTGGATGATGGTCAGTCATGCTAAATGCCGTACTTTAGCCAGTCTGGAGTGCACCAAGGGCAGGGCTATTACGAGGGGAGCCAATTGATTCTGTTGTGACAGACAAGTTGATGTCTGAAACATAATAGCAGTCAGTTCGATCAGTAAACTGAAACACTTTGCAGTCACTATGCAGACTGCTCAGTGCAGTCAAATGGAATGACACCAGTGACATCTGTTGTGGACTTATCCATTACTGTACACAGCGGGGTTTGGCTGATATGTGCTTTTGATGGAAGATATTGATATTTTCAGGCTGAAGATGCTGGTAGATGATATTCAATATCATTTAATCTTAGGATTCTTGCCAAAAAGGAACATCCCCTGAAAAGAATACAGAGGAAAACAATGGGAATATGCACACTGAAATGGAGTGGTTTTGCCAAATGTAGTAAATCTCAGAGCAGCAGAGGATGAGGCAGATCGCTGTGAAATGCTTCATGTCTCTGTTGAGCCTTGAGTTTTTGCTGTGCTTTCTGCCCAATGTGAGATGTACAACATGTTTTTTCCACCTCATACTCAAGGACACTTTACTTTGTTGATTACCGGCCTGCTGAGCCTCCTTTTAATACCAAATAAACTACATGGATTCAGTATTTCCCTGGAGAATCTATTCTTGGCAGTTTGGAAAAGCCTGAAAAAACCATAAGAACATTATGCAACAACAAAAGTCTCCGCTAAAATCCATATTAATGAACGCCTTACAGGGTCAGCAGCTCATGAAGGCAAGGTGACCAACAACACCCATTCACTGATAAGTGGAAATCTGGCACATATTAGGCCTTTAAATAGAGAATGTATTCACGAAATGCAGATAGAAAATATGTTGCAGTTTTAACTATTGTGAAGTCATAACCTGTATTAATAAAATCAGGTGACACAAAAATGAACCTAATTAATAGGTTCCACTTTTCATATCAGTCTACACCGAGATGGCAGTAGACTCCCCTACCTGGTGTCTTAAGGGCCGTCATTAGGTCTGTCTTTAACCACATCAATCTTTGAAGGCTTTGCTTTTGCTTGACATGTGCAAAGAAAAGAGTGGAGTAAAGTATTTCTGTAATGATGCTGAATTGCATCCAAGAGCAGCGACCACATTAAGTGTAATTTTGGTTGTCAAAACAACCTTTATGTCGCCTTAACATAATCAAAAAACAAAACCGTGACAGGCTACTGCCAGAAAGGGCAGAAATAACTATCTCAAACTGGCCACAGATATTTGTACTAACTAAAATCATGCTCTTAAAGCTGCTATAGTCAATATTTTCATATTAAAAATGGATCATATGTGTTATGTGAAAGGGGTTGCTCGTAGTGTCAAACCCACAGAGAATTATCTCCTAACTCAGCATTTCCCTCCAGCTCTACTCAGCATTTTAGAACCTTTCAGCTCATTGTTTTGGTTCACCATTCTCATTAGTGCAGCAGGCAGCTGTTTTCAGCTAAAAAGCTCTGATATACCCTCTGTATGCTACCAGCCTAGCACCAAACAGCAGACAGAGGAAGTTAACGACTAGGTGGTTAACATCGGGAAACATTTAGCAGCCATTGCACCAGACTGGTGGAAACCAAAACAAAGCTAAAAGGAGAGTGGATATTATATTCATCAGGTGGTCAGAAGCACATCTTCAAATGAATGCCAATGTTGCTTTGTATGTGCTAGACGTTTGCTAATGAGAACTTTTATAAGTTGATAATGTCAGTGCCGTGTTTACAGCTCGTTTCGCAGCCCCAAAGTGGCCAAACAAATCAATGAAATGTGCCCTGTGGCGTTTTCTTCTAAACAAAGTTATATTTACTTTCAGTGTTTCTTGCCATAATGCCTTGTGTTCCATTATGGATTTTTTGCATCCAGTTTGCTTGCGTGCGGTCTTCTTCTTCTTCACTGACTTAGTTGGTACTTTGCTTTACTACTTTGCGCCTTAGTGCTACTAACCCAGCAAGTCAAAGTGAACCCCCGAAGCGAGGGTATGTGGGGCATCTTTTAGGATAACCATTTACTCACTGTACTCCCACCACTCCCAATTCAAAGGTGCCTCCCCACAAATAAATGAACTAGAGAGTCAAAGAAATAGGGGCCTGGAGGCAGGTGGAAGCATGAGTGCTGGTGAATGATGGGAGCTGAACTGTGTATAATTTGCAATACCTTCATGCAAATATTCTCATGGTGTTGATACAACCAACCAAGGTTTTACCAGCTTGTACAATGGGTGAGCAGACTTTATTTTTTTCTGTGCAAATTTCTGCAATGAAAAAATAAAAATGGAAAGACTTGGTTACCTGCAGGCAATTTCTCACACATGGTCGAGAATAGAACCTAATGAGCTGCCAGACCTTGAGTGGGCAGAGCAGACTTACCTCTGATGGTAGCAGGCGTTCCTCTCTATCAGGAGGTTAGGAAAAAATCCACATGGCTCGGTTAGGACTCAACTTGTTCTTGATTCCATATTTTCAGACCTAGTGAGTTCACAACGGTGCAACATTACAATGCTACAAGAAGGTGGATGAAAGCAGGAAAAGGAATTAGGATGGCTGTTGCCTGGAGAAGGTGATAAGAACATGGTGGTGCATTCTAGGAAGGGTTATTTATATTTTGTTAATTTTTGAGCCAAAGAAAGTCTGTGTAGGAGAGTTTTTCTCCCCAAACACTCCTGCCACAAACACATTAGTGTTTTGATCCATGCTTTTAAAATATGTATCAAAAATGAATGTATATCAAAGCCAACATGATATGAGAACCTGTAATGAGAAAAACAAAACAAGAACATTTGCTGGATATTCTTAAGGTAACGATCAAAAAAAATCACACAGTAGCATTGTATTCCACACAGATCATCTGTGCTTTCTTTTATAGTATCTAATATTCTGTGCTGCATTTGATATTACCTGCAGGCTATGGCAGCCTGTTTCCTTTTTGACTGTGATCCATAGACTCACATTTTGTGCTGCGCCTCTGCCCACGGGAACCCCATGCCAAACCAGCAGGCCAATGACCATTGTCTGGGAACACATCCAACAAGGCATCCCAGAGAAATAAGTAGTCTCTACGGTCACTGTGTCGAAGCAGAATGTAAGGACGCAGCTACCTTATTTTCCAGACATTCATTGGGAATGCAAATTTAATTTCAACTGATTTATTTTTGTATTGAGAGGGGAGAGCGAGAATTGAAAAAGACAACCACAAAACATAATACCCAATAAGGCCACTTCAAGCATGTCTGTAGTCCCCATGAGGAATAAAGATGGTAAGATGATTGTGCTCAGAAATCGTAACCGGTTTCTTGGCTTAAACATATCCTCATTATATATTATAAATTATGTGAACAACCTCCTCCAACCTCAAATGGTGAGGATCAACAAACAACCCTTCATCATGCAAGGTGTCTCCAAACTTTACAGAGTACACTGGACCTGAACTAGACCTGACCGGACAAAACTGATCAAATACAATTATGTGATTATGTCTGTAATAAAACAAAACAAAGAAATATAGCAAAGCAAGGACACGTTGTAGGGAGCCAAGGCAGTGGCTACCATTGAGGACACCAAAGCCATGTCACTGATAGCATTTCTGTGATTTTGGCAAGATTCAATGACATGAGGAGTCCACATTTGAAACTTAAAGTAATATTCAATATGTTGCACATTCTAAGGCTGTTTCCAAGTAATGTTTTAAACTAAATAGCTCCACCAGCTGCCTGTGAGGCTGCACTCTGGCACAGCTGTGCATTGAACTAACATCAGCATGCTGACCTGTTCACAATGACAATGCTTACTTGCTAATGTTTAGCAGGTATGTTTACCATGCTCATCATCTCAGGGGAGTGTGTTAGCATGCTAAAAATTGCTAATAAGTATTAAACACAAAGTACAGGTGAGGCTGACGGGAATGTTATTAGATATTGAACAAATTAAACTTTTGACCTGATGGTGGTGCTGGATGAAAAGTCAGGCGATCACCAAAGTTATTAGGATTTATCCACTGGGAACCATGAATGCTTGTATCAAATTTTGGGCCAGGTAGTATCCTGGATGTAGAAATATTTCACTGGATGTGTGAAAAATGTGACCTGCTGGTGACAATAGATGAAAGATCACAGGATCACTTAAGTTGTTTATCCTCCTGGCACCATGGATATTTGTAGCAAATTTCATGGCAATCCATCCAATAGTTGTTGAGACATTTCAGTCTGGACCGAAGTTGTGAACCGACCAACAGACTGACATTGTCCCTGGAGCCATGCTTTTACCATGGCTGAAAATAGAAAGAGCTCTATGACGATCAGCTTTCTTTTTACTAAGAAACGAAAAACGTTGGTGTGGTTGCCATGACGCTAACGTGGAAAAGGGAAATATGAGTATTATCCACAAGGATTACACATCTGGCAGTGTTGAGAACAGACTTTGAAACAGTGCTTAGGCCATCATATAGGGCGACAAAATTGACATAAAATAAAACTGGAAGGATAATTAGACACAGGTGAAACCAATCAGGGCGTGGCAAACAATCAAAACTGGAGGGAAAAGCAAACAAAGACAGGAAGTAAAACTACAAGACACATGAGAGGAGGAGAGTGTGTTATTTGTTACAGGAAATAACACAATAACACACACAAACCCTCAAACCATGACACATAATCCTTTGGTGACGGGGACACATCGCCCCCCCCCCCCCTTTTTGAGAGCACATATTTGCATTTCAAGGCATCCTTTTTATCAGTAAGAGTGGAAGTGGTTGAAAGGGCCTGCATTTTTGTTTGAGAGCAATGGTTTTCTGCCCTGGTTAACAACTGCTATAAGGAGGCTTGCCAGAGACAAAAACTGCGGTTTAAGAACTCACAGAATTCCCAAAAAGGCAATGCAAGGCAAGGTTATCTCTGTAGCACCTTTCAACAACAGCAGTGTGCTTTACATAAGACACAAAAGGCATTCAAAAAGGAACACAAGGCAATGTAAAAAAGACAATGCAGAAATATATATTAAAATAGGATGTGAAAGAGGAAATAAAATAAAAGATCATTTAAGATAAAATAGAGTAAAACAGATAAAACAGGAGAATAAAAATTACAGTGCAGTGCACGATATGAATAAGCAAGATGTGAAGACGGTGGATCCTCACAGGTGGCATTTGGCATGTGGTGTTATGTCTTGTCCTTGTTTTGATTCCTCTTGTCTCTTGTCCTTGGCAGAGGGAGCAGATGGGTGATGCACAAAGTAAAATAGGTTAGAGGTGAACAATTTTACTTACTCCTGACTTGTTAAGGCAAAATCTGTCTGCCTTACAAAGATGTCTGCTGTCCTAGAACTAGTTGAAATTGTTAATAAAGTGCAGTGGATGGAGGGTACACGCAGTTGCAGTACATCTCTCAAATCCTCTTTTGACTGGTGGTAGAGGGCCACTGATAAACGCCTCGGTTTCCAAGGAGCTGAATGTGGTGGATGGTTTAAATGTTAGATAGTAAATAGAAAGTACCACCGGTATGAATTTGCCCTACGGAATGAATTTTGAATATACCATGTTGACCGGTAGAGCCCTCATTTTGCTTGACCAAATACAATACATGGCTGAAAGAGCTGCACACAGCGAAGAGGAGGAGAAGTTGGTCAAAAAAAAACCAAAAAAAAAAACCGTCTGGTGCAATTCCACTATATGGAGATGATTCGGGTTTAAAAAGTCAGACAACGAGCAGGAAACGATAATCTGCAAATGATGTCGCAAGAGGTGGTAATACAAGCAATCTTTACTATCACCTCAAAGCAAAGCATGTTCTGGAATGTGAGGAAAGCAAAAGACCACCACCGCAAACATCAAGTGAATCGTCGCGCAGCGGTGGGAAGAAAAAAGCATGAAAAAGTGTTTTTCAGAGATGGAAGTTACCCTGAGAAAACCCTATCCTTGGGAAAGCAGTATATTTTACTTAATGCTCATGCCTTTTACATCTTAAAGAGCAAAATCACCCACAATCATTGTTTAATGCCCAGTCATTATTTAAGAATATAGCCTTTTGCTTTCAGAATAACTCTCGGTCCTTACCCTGCTATGTGAGGATGAGAGGTTATGCAGGTCATCTAACGGACATCCAGAATCCAGGAGCAGTGGTGCAAATCTGTTTTCAAGTTGTACACTTGGTTGTTGCTTGTTGTTCCACATTCACGTCTAACCGGTGGATTTTGGTTTCAAGCACTGCAAGTTTTTGTATAAGTCGTACGTGGGGGGGCGGTGACCGCTTGCTGCAAATTGGCTTCAGCTATCAGGTTTCCAGTCAGTCATTGCGGTTCAGGCAAAAGGCTTGAGCTGTTGGTAGGCCACGCTATAGCATAATACTGAAAAGGGAATAAAAGTGTTGAAAAGGACGTTCATAGCCTACTGTGTCTTTGCCAGTGATTTCAAAGTATCCAAGAGCGACCATCCATAATTTCCAGCAGAAAAAACATGAATATCAGCAAAAGGATGTAAGCAGAGCGGAGAGCAAGCAGCAAAGTGTATGCAGTCTAATAAAGCAGGACATTTGTTTATGGTCAAATAGGATTAAAAAAGAGAACAATCTTGAACTTCCCCTTTAGCCATTTCCTAACACTGCCAGGGACTCTGACTTAGTAATCGAAATGAAGTGCCAGACAGAATGAGTCATAGACTGTCAATTAGATAATTGTCAAAGCATTTGCTCAGTGGGCTCCCAGTCCACACTTATTATCAAATCACCTCAGGTTGGAGTAGTGTCATTTTCCACACAAATCATCTTGACAGAGCAGATAATTGAGATAACTAGGATTAGTATTCATCCAGCACTTTGCCACCCTGGTATAAGACTATACCACATATTAACACCTACAGTATGTAGATAATCACTGACAGGTCCTTCAGAGGAGATTCAGTGCACGCTGACACCGTGGACACGCACCCATCGGTCCATCTGTCTGTCTGAGTGCCTGTCTGGCTGTCAATCTAGTTACAAAACACTGCAGTGCTTAAAAATGTAGGGTCAACAGTATCCCGAGGAAGACAAGGACATAGATTATGACAGAGATTTGGCAACAGCTGCCCTCTTGGATTAACAAAAATAGTTGGAGGAAAAAAATAGATTCATGGGCCATAATCCAACAAACACCAAGCTACTTTTTTTTTTTTTTTCAGATCATGAGTGCTTGTTTTCACATTGTGCCTTTTATTTTTAGCACTGTTAAATCAGAGTTTGGAGCTACTTCCTCAAACAAAACTTGAATTTTCCATAAGCATATGCCGTGTTGCTTTTGTGGCAGGTGTTAAAGGAAGATTGACCTGTAAATGATGCTCTGCAGCTCGTCGTGTAACTATTTGCGAGTGTGTGCTCTGGATAGCAAGAGTGGGCATACAATCCTTCAGTAAAACCAGGATAAGATTACCTCGGGGTGGTTTTCCTGCATAACACCTGAGCATCTTGATGATAAGCCTTGCTGTGTGCATTCAATATCTGTTAAAAATACTGTATTATGTATAGGCATGGATAAATATTGAACGGTAAAGTCTGTATGAAAGATTCGTTTTTCAACATTTGCATCCTGACACATGTCCTTTGTGCATCATTGCCTTAAAACCGGCTCTCTAAATCCAAATTCAGATTTTTTCCTCCCTCTCTGCTGGATAAAACTGCCAGTTCCATCTCGTTTCTTTATGCGGTATTATATTAATTTCAGCAAGACCTGCAAATCCACTCTGCCATTGCATAATTCATGGAGCCCCTCTGACAAAATTCCCTTTCATGTGGGCAATGCGCCCTGAACGAAAATCCTTGGAAACCTGGATAAGCCCAAATGGCTTATACCTGATGGCGATGCACAGCTGTGCTCAGGTAAACTGTCATTCTGTCTTGCAAAATAAGGTCAGAATTGAATAGTGCGCTATTTGATGTCATCACCTACTAAAGAGCAGGTGACACTCAAAAAAAGGTTTTTGACATAAAAGAGATGGGATTGTTAACTGTTAAGGCCATCTGGTGAGGGATTCCATGCACTCATACATTTATTTTTCTCAACAGCATCTTTTCTTTTAGGCTGTCTCCCATCTGCACCTGCTTGATATTAGAAATGTGTTATTGCACCAAAGCCGTATAAGATACTGTATATCTTTACATTGTAATATTGCCTTTTAAATCTCTGGACATATATGAAATGAAACTCTTGTTTTGAAGTGCTTTGCTAGTGAGCATGTTTTTTATTTGATGGATTGAATGGAACCCTGCCAGAGAAGTCCTTGAAGTTATCCTTTATGGCAGTATTATTAACCATACTTTAAAGGTGGAGCGAAATTCACGTTTTATATTACATTTATTTATGTTATAAATGTGTTTTTTTTAATCTAATCCAAGTTTCTTTCAGCGCTGCTTTGCCTCATAACCATGCAGCATACATCCACACCGGGGAGCTTCCTAATAAGCAGCTGTGTTAGCTGTTATATATCATCTGTCCGTGATGTTCGGTACATTTCGTGGTAGAATACAGATGTACAGTGATGTATCCACTTAACCGCAACATGTCTCATGCTCTTCACTTAGCGATTTTATTAACCTGCCAACGAAATGAGCACAGTGCCACCTGTTAGACAGTCTGGATTTTGATAGCATTAAATATGGCTGGCTGGTGACACACTGGTCCCTGGTATAATTACAGAGAGCAACTTTGACAAACCGCAAAGAAGAGGGCAGAACTTGCTGAGGGTCTTTGTGGAACAGCAATATTGAAGTGAAAGTTTGTCTAGTCAAGAAAAATTCAATGCTGCACTATTTAATGATGGAAGTATATGGGTATGGTATATGGTACCCACTATGTGGCTTTAGCCATGCCATCACAAATAGGCCCTGCTTGGATCTTGACAGGAAAGCATAATGCACTCTTTACTCAAAATGCAAAATGGCTTTTGCATTGCACCATGGTCCACTGAGGCTACTTGAAGTGGTGAAATTGGACTCTTTGTCTCTTCATCAATTCATTTCTCCTTGATTTTGCTGTAATGCTGTTATTATTATCATTGTTCTTCAAGTCCGCTGTAGTTTTGCTGGAAATGGTGTTGCATGATCTATGTTTGGCCGTTATCTGTTGGAAGCCTATGCCAGCAGCACTTAGGGACTATGTAAACTCCAAGTTCTCCAAATTAACGGACGAAATACTTTGTGTAACTGCCCTCCAGAACAACACATATAAGCAAATACTGATCTTATACCTCTATCGGCAGGACGACGTCATTTGTCAGTGGCTTCCAAAACAGTTTTCTGATCTTATACAGCAATGGTCAAGGTTTGGTTAGGTTTAGGAAAGTTGATTTATTTAGCTGGGCTAATAAACTAGTATAAATGGACATAAGCCCTTAGTGTTTTACCTTACCTTAGTGTTCAACACATTGAATAATTTAAATACTGCATCTGCTTCAAGGCTATGTTGTTATTTGAATCTCTTATGTGTGTTTTTACATGGCTATTATGAGCATACAGGTTCGACCAAACGGCTACCACCAACAGCTAACCTTCTCATTAGCTGGAAATACCAGCAGTCAGCCTTTTACACACAGCCTCTAATCTGAAGCCTGGGACAATCACATTCCTCCCTCACTTCCCCCTCTTTTGAACTATTGCTTTATGTCTCTCGCTCTTTACATCCCTCTCCCCTAGCGTCAGCTATTTCAACACAACCTCTGATTTGGGCCAAAATGTTTCCTGCCAAATGGCCAATCCCAAAGTGCTGTCTGTGGGATTAATACCTGAGCTCGCTAATTTATAATTGCTCCATTGTGGCATTTGTATACTGAACGGATGCTGACAGGTTGGATCCTCTCTGTGGCTATCTCTCTCTCTCTCATTGCCTAACCATGATGCCCTTTTCTCCAACCCCTCACTTTCTTTTTCTATCTTTTTCCCTTAAGAAACAATGAAAAAAACTCACTGTGAATTCACCACAGCGTCAGTAAAATTCCAACATCTTCAGAGACAAAGATAAGAAAACAGCAGAGTTTGATCATTTTTCTCTCAGAGTAGTCTGTCTTAGCAACACATGTCTTTGGTTTACTTAAGACTTGAGGGAGATGACTTTTTCTTTGAGAGGTGGTTGAATAGAATCTAATAAATCTGCTCAAGTCCAATCAGAATGCAGGGCATCTACAAAAGGCATTTATCTCATGGGGCAGGCAAATTCAAAGTTAAATTAGGGAATATGACATTTATTTGAAGAAGAAAATTGAAGGAATTTGCATTCTGCTTCATTGCCATTCCCAGCACTCTCTAACAAGAAGTCTTAAGTGATTCAGTAATAATGAAAGGCATTTAAATGGAATTGGGATGAACCAGTATGGCTGTTCTCCTATGACAGGGTAAATGATAGGGCAAAGTGGTGCTAAAGCCAAGACTCCTAACCTGTTGGTCTGGATTATTTATGCATGAGGCACTAGCTCTAAAAAACTCTATATTTTATTCATTTTATATGGTGATTCCATTTTTAATTAATGTTAATGATAGACAAAGATAGGCAGATGGTGTTATGAATTTCTATTGGTTATGCCAATATGAGTATATGAGTATACAGTACTTAAGACTTTATGTCACTTACATATGGGCAAACCAAGTACATGATGAACCCATTTGACATGCAGTGTTTGTGTGGGTTTTTTGTTTATTTCTTTATTTTTTTGCTGCACCGGGTGTTTATTTGCTTCAAAGACTTGCATGTACTGTTCAGCGCTTTAGGTTGTTTATGCTCTGCAACTCCAAGTCTGAATAAATCCTACAGAAATGTTCCAGACAACATAAAAAGTGACAATAAACATATCACAAGCGCAGCAGTTTACACACACAGCAACATATGGAAGTGACATATTGAGGCGTATAATGTCAGGGAACAAAACTAGAAAGTGGCCCTAGAAACCAGTGTTCTCTTCAAAGACACTGTAGTCCATAAAAGTGCCTAATGCACTATGTATATATAACTTCAAAGCCACATTCATGACAACTTTATCTTAAAGGCCACGCTGTGTGGCATCTGAGACTCTTAGGCACTGCATGCACAATAATGGGCCCATAGCAGTGCTGATTATGCTCCGAAAAAAGCCTTCCCTGGTTATAAATTAAGGATGCAAATGAAAACATGGCCAGCTGGCCTAAAGTGATCATAGCACACTGGTCAACAAGACCCCGAGCAGCTGCCCTCTCCTCCTACACCTAATGCTGGGAGGAATCCGCGCTGTGTCAGCACAAAAAAGGGGAGGACGGAAAGTAAGCAGGTCACATGTTGCAACGTCACAGTGTCACGGTGTCAGAGCCTGTTCAGATGTTGGATAACAAAAGCAGCCCACTGATACTAAAACCTGAAGCACATAAAGGGACCAGTAGCAAAGATTTGTATTTTAAAAATGCAATGCAGAGGGAGTCACATATTCAGACTCAGCAAAATAGAAACCTTCTTTCTTCTAACAAGTCGTGAGAGCCCTTCAGTTTCACCAAGCATGACTCAAATTGCCAAGTGTTTTCTTTTTACTTCATCCACCCACACACACGCCACTTAAGAGAGAACATTTAGGTCCAGGTTGTGGGCAATTTACTTACCTCACACAGACTACTGTCCATAAGTCAAGATTTATGACAGTATTTCTGACATATTGGAGTTGTCTATTGATTCAAGCTTGCCTGTCCTGGGCAACGACTGGATGTTGAATAATGTCAAAGACATTTTTTAAACCTCCTACACCTTTAGTTATAGTCACCCAAGTGTTAAAAAATAAGTACACGGGTGAAGTAGCATGCTTAGGGGAGCATTGAAAGACTCACCATGTAGAATTGCAACGACTAGGATGTGATCTTTCACTGGGTTCCAACCGATGAACAATTAACTACGGTTGCTGGGAGTGCACTAGCAGGAGTTGTATACGCAATGTATACACTGTCTTGACTTGTTCACATCCACCGTTGGACCCAGGCTTGACTGAAATTCAACTGCATTTGGCATTTAAAATGATTTGATCGTACGTGAAGTTGACTACAGCCCACAGACAGACTACAGAAGTTGTGGAACATGATGACTGCTGTTATTTAGCAGGGTCATGGCGTACACCTGCAGGCAGTAGCACTTGCTCTTTCTCTCACACTCTCTTTGTCTCTCTCTCTCACACATTCATACCTCATGCAAACAATATTGCTGCCAGTGCGGAAAGCAGCTCCTTTTGTTCAAATTACAAAGAGAACGAGGGGGTTAAATTCCAACACACAACTCAGCTCTTGCAATAAAAAAAAAAAGAGAGGCTTGTGTGACTAGCAGTATATTCTGGTTTCCCTCAAAGTGTGAGAAAAGACCGCCCTTCATTATCATCCCTGAAAAAATTAGAATAAAAAAAGAACCCTTTCCATGAAAAATCCATAATATTATTTACTTCATAATAGAAAAGCAAAGGCAGAAGAATTAGACGTGATATCCACATTACCTCTACCACACAGCTGGGTCAACTCATTCAACTAGTAGATTTGCTTGACATAATTTGTCACAATTTAATCTCCTGTTAGGATTAATTATCACCGGCTTAAGCATCAGATGATGTGCATATTTCTATCATTTGAAAGCAAGCCAATGAGAGAAATATTCTGAGTCTAAATCATCAATGGCAGAAAAAAACTTCAAAAGAATCCGGTGTATCCTTCACGGTTACAGAACAATACGTAATGTGCTTCGATGAATAATACGAGCATAAGGTGATCAACAAAGGCAACAGTGTTGTGTCTACTCTTGTGTTGTTGTGTTGCGCTTCATGAGTTTTCTTCCATTTTTACCTTAAAGGGGTTTTTGAGGGAAGCTTTTCCTCATCTGAATCAAGCGTGTAAGGATAGAGGGCGTCATATGCTGTACAGATTATAAAGCCCTTTAGTCTCGGTTCTACTTTCTTACACAGACAGAGGGGACCAGTCCTTTTTGGTAAAATAGAAATTAGCAGAACTTAAGAAAATAAGTCTTCCTTATTGCCTAGGTTCAAGAATTACTCCTTAAGTCTTGCAGTCCTTGGCTTGACAAAAGTCAATCCCAACTTTCAATGTATTCATGCCCACAAAAGGTTTAAAAAACCTGCTACATCTGTGGGTGGCTGCATATAACAGCATTAAATAAACCTATGTTTTACAAAACAAAGTACTTGTAGATCATAATGGCAGCTATTATTTTTGTGGGCACAAAATCAGAGGAAAACAAATGCCCCAGAGATCATGAGTCACAAGTGACTTTTCGAGGCAATAGATGCATAGAAAACCAGCACTAAGGGAGATTAACAAAAGATAGAAGACACTTAAAGTGTTTACACATCACTGTTGTTAAAGCCTAGCCTTTTTTGTTTCAACGTGTCCTGGAAAGGTTCAGGCCATGTTCAGACCAACATTAGTGATGTAAAAAGGCTCTTTATTCATTTCAATTCGACCACTGTGTTGAACCAGCACAAAGGTCACCCAGAAAACACAGGATCATCTGCAAAAAAGATGACAATGGTTTAACTTTTGCCGCAACATAATGTGATGTCATTTGACAACACCTATCACATACATTCAAGCATACGTTCCTGCTAGAACGTAACGTGAACATTGTAATTTTACTGTCTTTTTGCACTGCTATTTTTAGTCTGAACTCCAACTACTAGATGCTAGAGAGGAGGGTGTCTTTCTTAAATTCCATCACTCAATCACTTCAGAGAATACAATAAAACAAATTACTGGGATTATTGTGGCGTTTGTGCTCTGGGCAATGTTAGAAATTAGTTTTGACAAATTTGATTTTGGCGTCATGATGCTTTTATTCCCTAATCACAGTTCTGGCTCAGAAATTGGGGGGGAAATTTCCTGATTGAGGTTTAGTGAAGCATATTAAGCCAAATTGCGGACACATTCACATAATATTCCAGTGTCTTTCCTCATATAGACGTCTAACGGCTATTGACAGGGGCAGACCAGCTGAACTCTGGGGCTAGCCATCTGAATCATGCTGAAAAGGTCAGGGGTTTGATACATAAACACCAATGGGAGGCTCGCAGCTGGAGCTGGAGAGCCTAGAGCTTTGGAGTGTGGGCTACTGATGTGCACTTGAAATGAAGCATTTAGCCAGCGGGTGCCGTGCCGGAGTTGACCCTGCCGTTAGACGTCCATGTGGACACGAATAAATTGAGAGGATTTACATTTTTGCATGCGAGTATGAGCTTAATTGTAATATCAATGAATTTCAGGTGAAAAGAACCCCTCAGGAGCTTGCTCAGAGTCCTCTATGTTTAAGCAAAAATTACCCTTTCCAGACCAAACAGTCAATACTGCATATCACTGTGCACTCTCTGCAACCCACTGAATGCCCGCTGAATACAAATATGTACCATATGCACCATAATTTAGGATGAGCGGTCTATTCAGGTCATTACTGCATAATCCTTATTAGATAAATGTAATCTTTATTTAACCAGGACACATGACTGGGAAAACATGTATTTGCTACGACAGCTTTGGCGTGCAGTTGCATAGAGGAGGGAAGGACAAACACAGACTCCCCTCTGGGAGCTGCCCAGTACAACCACAGTCTTGCACTGAGCAGCTCCACTAGTGTAGCTCAGGGGTTGTGCATCATTCTCAAGCAGTGCTTGTTTACTACTCCCCCCGTCTAATCCAGATTCTCCCTGCTGGTCTGAAGCAACTGCCCTTAGGTCAGGACTCTGCAGTTATAAACTATACCTGGAAGGCACTTACTTCATGATCTTTTTTCTTTAATGTCTGATATGTAAATCTAAATTAAATTACTGTTTAGTAGAAAGTAATATAATGAATTATAAAGGAAGTAAATAGAACCTGCACCTGCAATCACACAGACACAAACATATGGATACATAATGTATGCATACCCTCACACACACACACACACACGCACACAGTTCTACACAGGAGTGTTAAATGGGAGAAAAGCCCACAGGGAGCCGGTTGAAGCAAATTAGCTTTATACGTAAGTCTATCAGCACTCAACGCTAATATGCAGCAATACAATTGGATCATTGGTGCAATTATCTCAGTGACTGTCAGCTGTGTTTTGTGTTCAGAGCAGTCACATTATTCCTAACTGAAAGGGATTTGAGGGATTTTATTAGATAACGTAGCTCCTGGCTGACAATAATAACACCTTCCTCCATATTTTGGAGATATTGAAAAATGATTGCCAGAGTCCCAGAATTGTTATAGTGCATAGAATTTAGGAAATGGTTTTGTTTATGCTCCTTTGCTTTTTATGCTGGCAAAAATACAGTACAGATGAGCGACATTTTACGCACATTAAAATGATGGTGGTAAAAAAGGGACATCAATAATTGCAGAGTTACATGAATACTGGGATTTGTCTCACTGCACGTTTTCTTGTGGGAGAAGTAAAGACAGATACTGTGGGTGAAACAAGATTGATTGTAGACAGCAGAACATTTTCATGGCCTCTTGTTTACTTCAAAACCAACCGCTTTACTTTGGCACAACAGTGCCATCAGCTACATGCTATTATGATGCTAATATGATTACGTTTAGCAGGTGTAATATTTACCAGGTTCACTGTATTAGTTTAGTGTGAACAGCTGAGGCTGATTTGGTTGGAAATGTGGTTTAAATTAAATTTGGTGATGCTGGTTGCCGCTAGAGGAAACGCCAGGGGATCGCCAACGTTATTTCGCTTCATCCTGAATGTGTGTACCAAATTTCATTGCAATCCTTCCAATAGTTTTCGATCCATTTCAGTAAAAATCTAAAATGTCAACCTCATGTTGGGGCTAGGACTAAAGTCAGGGGAGCACCAATGTCAAGGCAAGCTGGTAGGCTACGTATAAATGATTATTGATTGTACGTACCAAGATAAGGTTTACATGAGACTATAACAACTGATAGATCTGGAAATGGATCCTGCTTCCCTCTGTCTGTCCAGACCCTCAAATCTAAGCTGTAACATACTAAACTTCCCATCTCTGAACTTGTTTTTGGACTTGTAATTAGTAATAGATGCTCTCTTTTGTTTTTGCTTGTGTAATCTTTCCCAGTCAGCATCAGCTAGCCTGCTGTGCCACCGTAGGGTTTCCACTGATGAGATGGTCCTCACCAATCGATTCCCCAAGTTTCACTCTGAGGCTTTGATCAGCAGAGGCACCCCACCACTACTATTACCAACCTTTTTAATTGTGACTTTCTTTCAATTTTAACTTTACCAAGCAACTGAATCACAAAAGAAAACTTCACATTTGGTGTTACATCCATGCAGACCCCAAACTATTCAAATCAAGGCTAACAGTTAGCCTTTTTAATTTGTTTTAAATTTTTAATTTCTGCAAAGTTATAGTTGCTTTAACACTGATCAATCTGTTGAGGCAAGCGGCAGCACCAGTGAGTCATTCAATTAATCGCAAAACTAAGAGTGTCATCTGCAATTTATGGAATCTAAAAATGAGGTCGCAATGCAGATGGAGCATAAGCATTGAAAGACACCCGGAAAGCAGTATCACCGGTTTACCAGAGTCTGTTTCGACCGAAGAAATGTTGTCTTTATGAAAGTTGCAGTCATGACTGAGAATTGGTTTACGGCTCCTGAGGTGAAATTAGTGAAAATATACAGGATGCACTAAAGCAAAACTTTGAGATGAAAAACATTTATGTTTGTTGGATAATATCCCCTGGATTTCTCCTTTCCTGACTATTTTTGTTAATTTAAGAAGGCAGCTGTTGCCAAATCTCTTATCATGCCGCTATATTTCAGGACACCCTCTGGATATTGTTGACCCTACAGTTTTTAAGCACTGCAGTATTTTTAATTCCCCTCTTTTAATGCAGTAATTTCTGGTATATATCTCTCCAAAATTACTCTAGTATGTATTCACTGAAAGAATGATCTGTGTTTGTCCCAATACAACCTCCAATGTTTAACAAACGTTCCCATGTTCTCCACCAAGCCCTTTTTCTTGTCATTCAGTGCTCAATTGGATTTAATTCTCATCATCTAAAGAGGGGCTGATATACACCTGAGATTCAAGGTGCATACAATTAACTGTAAATAATTAGATGGTAGGATTGAAAAATCAACAGTAGTTTGGCTCCTGAGAATCAAATTGAAGGTTACTGGATTAAAAACCTATCCCATCCACTCATTAAAATCTATTCATCACTGAATAAAGTCGGTGTACCACTTACAGAGTTGCCTGTCACCTTTGATGAAACAGTAAGGTTGGCTCTGTTGTACCTCCTTTTTCTTTCTGCATGCTGAACTGACTCAAAAGCCACATAAGTGGAATGTCCTTGATTCCAAGGTTCTTGTGTAGAGCTCTCTTTTTTTGTATGCCTACATACACTCCCACTCCTTATCTTGACTCTCAAACCAACTGCAGAGTCAGGGGGTGCATTCGGTTCCACATTAGCACATTGTCCTCCTTTGATGTCTTCCCTCCAGTGAGCCCCCTAGTGATTAAATTTGTTACGTTGACAACGTGAGTCCAAAGTGTTTTTCATCGAGGGATCAACCCAAGTTCACATTAAATGACCCTCACAAAAGGGGGGTGTTGGTAAGGGGTAAACTTTACCCAATCAAAATAATAAAACAACGTTAAACCTGCAGCCTCTTCACACTGCAGCATTGTAAACGAATGGATAATGAAAGATACATCACCTTTAGACTTTAGACTTAAAGGTGCTCTAGTGTTTAGATTCAGTGTTACTTACCAACATGGACTGTTGAGGCCTTGAGGCCTTTCAAACGTGTTTAACAATTTATTTTCCTCAGAAAACATTAGCAAGTTGTGCATTGTAAACATCCATGTTTACTAGTTTGCAGTCTTCTTCTTCACTGCCTTTGCCGGCGCATTTTGTTTCATGTTCTTGCACATTACCAGAGCCAGATGTCAAGATTTCAAGGGATTCGAGGATTCAAGGTTTTTAATTTGTCATTACACAATACGATTGCACAATAAAAGGCAGTTGTAGTCCCCTCGATGCTACACACACACAGAAAACGAATCAACAGATATTCAAATAATTGAATTAGATTAGATTAGAATGGAAACAATTAAAGCTGCATCTAAGCCTCTATTAACCCTATGGGGCCCTGGGGCAAAAATGTTTCTCCCACTCTTTGTGCATCATATATGTATTAGTTAATATTTAATGATTACTTTCATGTAATTTGATTAAGCACAAATTCATTTAGGAATATGCACTGTGTATGTATGTGTTGTCTGAATAAAACGTGGCTATATGAAATGGATCTCTTCACGACATAGTCATAGTCATAGTCAGAAAAAATCCTATTCAGCGAGCATGTTCCCGGTTAGGTACAGTATGTGAGGTTATTTAAGACCTATCACAACTATCAGCAGAAGGCGGTCACAATTAAGATAACAAATGTATACGACATGGGGCATGATAACTCCATCACTCATGATTACTGCTACCAAGCTTGTTCTCTATATGTGCAATGCAGTTCAGTAGAAAAACATGCAATTTTTTATTCTGCAACGTGAATTAGCTTAGTTCTCTCTCATTCTCACCTGAAAGTAAAAAGAAAGAATAGTGCCCTCTTCCTGTTTTGTGTCGTAAATCAATCTCCACATGTGCCATAAAGCAGCAGGTTATTTGACAAAGAAAATAATGCTGAGGCTGATACAGATTTGCCAGTCGTCCCAGTGATGGTGTCTTGGAAGGTCGCATTTTTTTTTGTGTTGAAGTGCTACAGAAATAAATATAAGTACTTCTCTGAAGAGTTATTAGACGCAACTCGAAAAAACAGAATAGTGGAAACACAAATGAAATTCCAAGTGTGAATTGTCTGCAGCATCATATTATTCTCTCGCTTTTGAAATTGTGTTAACATGACAACCCAGTCTCGACAGTACGGCACAATCAAAAGAAAGTAAAAGTGAGAAAATGGTAAAAAAAAAAAAGAGAAAGAGAAATGGAAAGAGTCACAGATAAAGTGGAAAAGGAAAAAGAGATGGTACAGAGTGGCAAGAAAACTGCAGTCCCACTCCAGGGACTGTTTGGAGTCGGAAGCA
The DNA here is from genome assembly GCA_011952105.1 of Coreoperca whiteheadi. NCBI lineage: Eukaryota > Metazoa > Chordata > Actinopteri > Centrarchiformes > Sinipercidae > Coreoperca > Coreoperca whiteheadi. The sequence goes on from CM022483.1 coordinate 11,126,252, forward strand.
GTTCAGTCTCTTTGAACACAAGCCAACAGGAATCTGTGCCGCAAATGTGATTCCTTTTTAAAGCGAAGGAGAGATTCCTTCTCACCTTTCTGGCCTCATTCTCGCGCGCTTGAGGTTTAAATGTTCCTTAAAAGCCTTTTTTGAGAGAAGAGTGATCTCTTCAAGTACCATTTAACTTGGATTAATTGTAACAGTGTCTCAGACGTGTCATGGGGGGACTGCTGAGCCACTTTGAAGCTTTTAAAACCACTGTAATGATAAACATGTGTACGCCATCTAGGTATCTTTTTAATGTCTTTACAAAGCTACTTGCGATTTCTCTTTTAACAACGCATTAAGAGTACAGACAGGGACCTACAGACCTAGTTAACAATGCATTAACGGGGTGGGAAAATAGCAATTTTCCCACAAATATTATGACAAAACCTCCATCCAAAAGCAAATAAGTTAGATTAACTTGTCAAAACCAACTAAAAAATAAATACGTTTCTGCCCTGTATGCCAGAAAAATCTCTGCAGGAATCCAAATATAAATAGGGCAGTGGCTATAGCCTATAAATAGAGCAATATGGGGCTTTGTGTTATAGCATCTTCTTTTTATTTGACACTAGCTGTGGTAGCTGTTTGATGTGAACAGAGGCGCTGTCTGTATCCTCACAAATTAGGACACAATTGCAGGAATGGATGTGTCATTATGCCACAACGGATCCATTTGATTTGACTGAATTTAAATAGATGTGTATTTGTGCAAGAACATTCCACAATTAACTGCTATTAAATATGCAAGCCCGTCTTTATCTGGCACCCGGTCTGGCTGCGGCACTGAATTCCAGTCATTCCAGGGAGACTGGTTCGTCTGGTGGCATTTGGTTTGCTTCATTTTCCATTTCCGTTAAGGACGGTTTACACCATTATCACCTTTATCATCTTTTTCAGTTTGGTGAGATCCCGAAACTACCAGAATAGCTCCACACAATTACGGCAGAAAATTCTGAGACATGATCTAATTTTTCTACAGAGGATGGGATTTTTATTTTGTGAGGGCAGACAATATCATGGCAACAACCCTGGACAGTCAGTGAGGATGGAAGAAGAGTGTAAGGATAAAGGTGAAGAGACAAAGATTGGACATTGATTATCTATTGTGCTGCTATGCAAATGTGTCTTGTCAACCATTGGACTGGATTTCCTTCGCCTTGCAGATGTTTAGGTTATAAAGGAGCAATTGTTCAATTTAATACTTAGCCTTTGTAATGATTGCCGTTTCAGTCATAGTGCTTTCCTCATATTCCTCCTTTCTTTCTTTTATTACTGTAGACTTGATTCGGTATCACAAGTCAACATGACTACAAGCAAGTCATTCTGCCCAAGGATTACCAATGTAAGCTGTCATGCTCAGCTGCACCGCAGATGTGCCTTTGCTTTGCTAAACCGTTTTTATAATTGCATTTTTTATTTATGGAATTTCTGACTATTATGGAGCAGTAAATGGATCATGGTTATAGCTCTGTACACACCCTGTCGATCAATTGTGAAGCAGAAAAAATGTTGTGATTACCTACTCTGAATCTGCTCTGCTTTTGTGATTTATGGTTGGGGAAGAAATCAGGCATACCTTGGCTAAGTGCCTTCTTTATACCTATAATTGCAAAAAACAAATGTAACAATTGTTACAGTATGAGATGGGATTTATTTTCTTCACAGACCCGATTAGTGAACCAGAAAACTGAATATAATGACTATAATGCATTTGTTTTGTCAATAGCTTGTAAAGCGCACTTGAAAAAGTTTTCGCAATTGTAGAACCTTCTACCTTTTGCTGCTTTCTTGCTAATGTGTTGCAACATCCCCGAGAGAGGTTTTTTAAATATTCGCTTTTCATCACTTTACAACCATTTTATAGTTGCAAGGAACGGTTTGGTGGCTGAGGCTGGAGATAGGAATGGCAGATTACAATTTAAGGGTCATTTTACTAATTTGGGAAGTAAATGTTTAGGAGTGTCTTCCTGCATTTATCTGACATTTGTTTTGCAGAAAACAACTGTTATACCTATTTTGAGATTAAAGAAAAGCGAGAGACTTCAGATTTAAACCAGACTAAGCCAGTTTGCAGCCACGCTCGCAGCTCCGTGAGCTGTGAAGTTTTCTCTTACACCAGCTTGTGGAACTTGTGAGCGTTTTGCAGGAGGTTAAAGATCCAATAATGGGGGCTTTAAGAAAGTGGTTCTACTGCTGAACAGTTAGCACCCCAGTCTGCAGATCAATGCAGCTTTTAGCCACTTTCAGCTTATTGTACATACCTTAACAATCAGCCATTACGAAGACCAAGAATAGCTGTCCCCAGCACAGCCTTACACAAGCTAATTGTACATTCAATTGTAATTCAAAGCAAACTAAGATTGAGACGTTTTAAAAGGAACTGGTGGAACAAACCAAGGCTGAGATGTGTGAATATCGGAAGACGTGTTAAGGCCTCCAGTGGTATTTGTTTGCCGCGCCATTAGCCATAACAACTTCATAAGCCAAACATCAAGGCTCTATAGCTTCAAGTTTGTTTGGGATTCTTTATGTCCCCATTCGTCACAAATAGAAGCATATGTGCACAAAATACAATAAGCATGGACATGTGCGTGTGTGTTCAGTGTGATGCGTACTACAGGTGTAGCCACTGCACAGCTTTAAAAGAGGACTCAGCAGCACCAAAAGGAGACAACAGTTTGTACCACTGATTCTCCCACAGTGGATCTAAGAGCTTCTTAACAGCAGCATGCCCTGCAGGTCAGCATGATGAGCAAACATTAGTGAGGTATTCAAGAGTGCGCCATGTCACAGTCAGATATAATGAGCTACATTGCCCGCTGAGCTTTGTCTCTCTCTCTCTGTCATGGCGTGCAGATATATTTAGCATATTAATAAGTTATGGATAACGGTCACATTTAGCATGTTAATAGGATGTTGATAATATTGGTCTGTGGGCTTAAGGGACTGGCTTTGCATCAGTTTAGATGCAAAGTGAAACCAGAGCCTCCAGATTCGGTTCCAGAAGTCAGAAAAGCTCTTTCAAAAAAATCCCATTGATGGAACATTGCGTTACTCGACAGAATGTTGTGTGGTGCACTCCGTATATCTTGAAAAGGATAGTACATTTTCCAAAAACGAAATCTAATATAGCTGTTTATTCAATATTTCTGTTTAACAAATGGCCTTTAACAAACACCGGGTCCCACAAGCCCCAGACCATAGCAGGTATGCGCAAATCGAAGGGCCGAGGAGAGTTCACACATGTCTGTAATAGGAGCAGAACAGAGAAGAGGACGGAATGGTGTTTTTAGACAGCAAAGATTACAGCTAAAAAGCTGGAAAATGACTTTGGAAGAATACGTACCCGCACTCCCACGCTGGTAAACTTGCATGGGAGCTGTAGTTTTTTGGTTTACTAGCAAGAAAACGTCGTTTAACTTTGTTCAAATCATCGACGTTTCAACTTCCAATGCCAAGCGCTGTGGTGGATGCAGATTTCTCCTAGAATATTGAAAGTAAACCTCAAGAACCTGCTTTATATTTTCTAGTTTGGCATAATGAAAGAAATGCTCATTGAGAGCTCAAGAGAGCGCATTGAGTGACAGAAGCTGGTGGAATAGAAGCTGACCCCACGTGACATCAGGAAGTTTCTTTAATAGAGTATTTTCTTAATAAAAATAACTTATTTTGTAAAGTTAGATTTTGAGAAATCAAGATAGAATAGACTCAACCTTGGTAATGGATTCAGTAATGTACAATTAGAAAAGGAAATTCATTACTTACAATAGAGGCCTGAAAGAGTGGTAAGAGAGGTTGACATGAATCCATTTTAGTACCCCCCCACCACCCCTCCCCACCACCGCTGCATACTGATGGTTGTTAAAGTGAGGTTTCACTTTAGTAGAGTGTTGTTGTTTTTCAGCAGGAGCATCACATTAACAGTTACAGTATACAGTAATATAATCTAGTCTTGGAATTCAGTGGCACCACCCACACTCAGGATTTTTTTTCTTCCTTGCTACCTACGCTGATAAGAAAAAAAAAACAGGTGATATTTTCTCCTGAGGCTTTACAGGTAGAACACAGAAGGATCAAATATCACCCAACCTTACCTCGGTTTTCAGAGCTTAACATTGTGGCTGGTATAAATCAGACGTTCTTGTTGTTCCTTGGTAAGGTATACACTCACTAGCTAGTTCCATGCAGCACAAACAGGATTTTATACCTTTTCACTCTTATTTCACCCTGACCCAAGCCTTCCAGGGACTTCCATTTGCTCCAGCTAATGGCAGCAAAGCTCTCTTTCATCTGTGATGACTAAGCTGGTCCGAACATGGCAAGTGAACATGGCGGCCTTCATAATGGGGACCCATGCTGTTTGATAAAATAGCCCATTCTCAGCCTACACAACATTTTCAATCTTGATCTACAGTGACTCTAGAGATCTAAAAACATAATTACAGCGCCCCCCCCCACCGACCCACTTAAAAAGATGTGCTTGGCTTATTGTTGTTTGACCTTCACCGTGTAGGATGATGTATGTGTTGACACTAGAAGGCTGTTTTCACATTCATCTGCTAGAGCGTTTTAACATTTCTTAAAACATGTTTGGAGGAAAACTTTAGTGTATAAACATTCATTTTTGTGATCTATACTATTTTTTTTATTCATAAAGACCGATAAAAGTTCTGGTCCACGTTGGTCATTGTCCCTTCAGGAAATGGGGATTATAATGTAAATTTCCTACTAAATTAATGGGGCAAAGAAGCAATTTTTTTAGGCTCTACTTCATCATGTCTTTTCAGGTTTTCACAGCTTTTCATGAGATTTGAACAGGAAACCCTCAGGATTGTTAGCATGTAGTAATCAAATCCCCTTTAGTAACTGGCAGCATTACAACAAACCAATAAAATATCAATCTATCTAAGAGTGGATGTTCTTTCTTCTTAAAAAGATTAAAAGATGGTCTACTTTCTGGATTGCTATTGTATTAAAACTTTGGTGTGTACAAAAAGTCCTTTCCATTGTTTGCTACAATACAAAAACAGTTGTATCATAATTCAGAATCAATAGCCATCCTCGGTGGCAGGGTGAAGTGTTTTTTGTAATACAGGTAAAAGCATAAGCTTGAGGAAAACAGAGAGAAAACCATACTGTATGGGGTGGAAAGACAAAGGCACGGTTAGAGATAGTGTATGCTTTTATGATGATGCCACCATTTCAACAATTCCATCACTCCGGAAAAAATTAACTTGACATTTCTGGGACAGCACAAATTGAAACATCAACGGTGTTCGGCCTCCTGCGAAGCAAAGAACAGGCTGGAGCGTCGCCGGAGCAATGCCATTTGTTTATACAGAGACTCTCAGCAAGCTAAAGGTCATGTGTTTTTGAATCGACATTATAAAATGGATTTATGGGCTTGGGTGTAGTTATCCACAGCGCACCCCAGTTTTTCACATCTGCAGAATACACTGGAGTCAGGTCCTACTGACAACAAACGCCTATGCAAGTCAGTTACAGGGCACGCAAAACAAACACCATCAATTTCTATTTTTTGTTTGTTTTTCCTGCTACCATAGCAGGTATATTAATGTTATATGCAGCGCTATATTTCCATTTTCTGACATTCTCTCAAGGAGATGTGTATTGCATACCATATAGGTTTTGCTGCTGTGCTTGCACACTGATTGATATGCATATAATGCAAGTTGTATTTTGAGGTTAAACACAGCCTTGTATGAGTCTCCTTTGCCGGTGTATTGGCTTAACCAAGCCAAGATGGGAATGAGAAGTACTGCGGAAACATGATGACTTGACAAATGCCATGTAATTGATCCATGCATCCGTATTTCTTCATTTACTTTTCCGTCTGGTTTTGTTGGCTGCTTGGTGACATGTCGAAAATTGCATTTTACTGGTGACAAGAGTTGGGGACCATGTGAAACCGGCAGTGTTTCTGAGCTCATTAAAAGTTGCCTTTTTAGAGATAGATGCAGTATGTGGTTCTCACGGGACAGGGATGCTATACACACATGCTGATCTTATAGACCATGATGGGTTAATGTAGATTAAACTACTCAACAGTATATAATATTGTTAAAATGAGCACCACCTTGAACATCTACAGCAGTAAAATGCAACATACAGATTAATGCAGCAGTAATAGTAATCCAGAAACATCAGATATTATAGGAACACTGACAGGGACCATTTTACTGCACTATGACAACTCTATTTTAAGTACTACAGCTACATTTTGCTGATAATACATTTTATATACTACTACTGAATTAAGGTTTTGAATGCAGGAGGACTTTAATTGTAGTGGAGTATTTTCTACAGAGCCCCAGAAGGATCACAGATAGAAAAAATATGCATATGAAACGAAAGGAAAGTCAAGTCCTGCACATTTTGAGCCACCTAACACTGCAAAGGAAAGGAAAATTCATTTTTTTGACAAGTGCAGTTTGTACATGCTTGCAGTTTACTGCCCTAAAGGTTGGATAAGCAGGGTTGTGCCCACAAGGTCAGCAGTTCAAATCCCCAGAGCAGCTGTAAAAAATCTGGAGAGAGAAAGTGTGCGAGTGAGTAATTCTCACCTCCCCAGTGGTCTTGCTAAGTGCTTTCTGTCAGGGCTTAAGCTCTGAATGTGTTGAGATTAGCCCCGAATAGCTTTTGATCAGGGAGTTTAACTTTTACATAATTCTCACCATTTCACCTCTCACTGTCCCTGTCCCTTTATGAGCACTGCCTACTGAGGTTTACTCTGCACAAAACTGCAGGTAAAGTTCACATCAGCAGCCTGGTAATAGGAGCTTTTATAATCAGCTGTCACTGCATCAGCGAACATACCAGGGCTCAAACGGTTCATATGTCAGTGTATGTAGAGTGGCTTTGCTGTTTGTTTGGTTTTTTTGCTAGATCTGAAGGAAAATGATCCATATATATTTTAATCAGCGCAACGTCTGGGTCAGTGTTCAGCCTACAGTACCTTAGCACAAACATTGGAAACAGGTCATTTATCAGAAGTGTCCCACTCCCCCCTTGTGTTTTTCTCCCTCTTTTCTCCCCACTTCCCTCTCTCAGGTGTCTCTGATCCTGATTAGTGGGTGGCCGTGCCCCCATACTTAAGGGAGGCTTAAGGAGAAGGACCAAGCAGCCATTCGACTGTCCTAGTTGTTTTTCTGTTGCGCTTTGTTTGGTGTGTTTTATTTCCTTTGAGGCTGGAGGTCTTTCATGACATTGTGCATCCTTCCTTGTTAATTTAACAAAAAAATCCTCTATATCTCATGATTGTTTAACAAGGAATTGAATTAATTTTCATCAATTAGCTTTATAATTTAATTTGCTAAATTAAAACCCTGTGATCATCTGGTTTGCACTGGAACCACAGGTATATAGTCCTAAAATCCTGTAGCATCAAACACTGCACAATGCCAATAATAACTCTATCTAATCTTATGTCCTTAGTGCATAAGAGATGGTAATGGGTTTTAATAGCTCAACCTATAAAATTCAAGTTTCCTTCTGTTGTCTGGAGGTGAACACAAACTTCTTCACTGAGGCCCATCATTACCACCTGACACCACTGGTTACAGGTGTTTTATGGGCTTGGGTGTAGTTATAAGTGAAATTAGACAAAGCAGAATGCTATGAGCCATCAAATATTGACTTCTGGACTTAGACAGTGGTGTGTGTGTGGTTAGATCTGTTGCTAAGAATGCTCAACAGGAAGCACTACCCTGATAAGGACCAAGTAAAGATAAGTTCAAGGTTTAAAAATGTTTCTCTTGATTGGAACATCACATTAATTCACCAAAATGTGACTACTGTGTATACATTAGTTCATTCAATCTCACGGGCATCCTTTGATATTATCTTGAATCTACACATTAAGCATATGTCGGGGTAATGTATAATTTCAGACATGGCATATCGTTTTTTTATCTCTTTAAGACATTTCCTGATTTATTGCGTGTCATTCCTGTCAGTAGAGGGAGGACGTTCATCAATATTTTGTGCATGCATTTTGTACGACCGAGGGCAGGGCCAGGCCAAGATTATTCAAAGTCATGAAACCTTCATATTATATGCACATTTTCATATAAGACTGTGTAGAAGAGTACATATTTGCTCCTGAGCTCTATGACTTAATTATGACAGCAAAACCTTGAGAACAAATATCATGTATAATGTTTTTAATGGCACTTTAAAACTCATGCGATGCCATGTACTTTAAACGGTGATTTTTTACATGTGTCAAATATACATGAATATTGAGGTTAGGGTTTGCTTTGGAGGACAAATCAAGGTTAACGTTAAGGAAGGATGCTCTTCATATTGGTATTTCTAGACAATTCAAACACTCCTTAGCGGCACTGGAAAGATACTTGAAAGACGAGATTATTATTTTTGCATTATTTGGTTTTATTTAGACGCATAGATAGTATGACAAAGCAGTCTTGCAGGCATATTCTGTTTTTTGAACATCCCCAAAAGGACATTCCCGTCACTGAATTATATAACAAATATTTGTTGTCATCGTCATCATCATCATGGCAGGCCGCTGTTGCCCCAGAGAAAACTTTGAAACCTCTGAAATTTAGTCAGCCATATTCTGGGTTAGAGCGCCACAAATAGAGCTCTTTTGCATCAGCTGGAGGGGAGGGCTATGGGCAAATTGCTTAGGTTAATGACTTTGTGAATTATTCATGTTCAGGGGACTCTGAGTAATCTGGCTGACAGTGGTAGTCAGTTTTTGCACTCGGAACTAAAAATCTCTGCTACCTGATGTGAAACAGGGAACACGTCTTCTTTTACTTCTCTACATACTATTCCAGTTTTCTTCTCCTTCTGTTGAAGAGTAGAACGTTTTCATGTTCTTTTGTCGCACAAAGTTGAATGAAAAGGGGATTTAATGTGGCTTTTTTGACAACAGAAAAAAGACCCTCTAATGGCAAAGGGAAAACAGATCTCTAGAAAGTTAAATTAATTACAAATGTAAACTAAAAATATGTTTGCATAAGTATATAATCTCGTGTGTAATATGACCCACTGGTGCAGGCAATTGGCTTTAGAAGTCACATAATTAGTTAAATGAAGATCACTTGTGTGAAGTCAAGGGGTTTCAATTGATTGTAGTATAAATACACCTGTATCTGGAAGGTTCAACTTTTGGTGAGTCAATATTTGTGCCAGCAACTCCACCATGAAGTCGAAGGACCATAACCTTAAACATAAAGTGTTTATTGTCAGCGTGGTCTCACCAAATGGCATATGAATGACACGCCAGTGTCTTGTCATTGTGCGTGTTATCACAACGCAGTATTAGTTCTTCGCGCGTCATTTCACGCCATTTAGTCTTTACTGACTTCTATTGTTTAGAGACGGCGTGTCATTTAGCGCATGAAAGTCATATACGTCAAGTGACGTATTCTATATATCGAAATGTCCATCTGAGGAGGTTGCTGGCTTGGATGGACGGGTCAAACAAACACAGGACTTTCACCCAGGAGACTGGAGTTCGTGTCAAGTGTAAAACCACAAAGTTAACCATGTGTTTATTATTGTTACCATGACGACGGAGGTCCCTTGACTTCGTCCTTTCCTGCATGTCATGAAATGCATCTGTACGGCGTTAAATTGCACTTGCAAAGCCATGACACCCGAAATTTTGAAAAGTGCCGTGCTATTTCCACGCCATCCCACGTTTTTGTTATTGTTGCCCTGACAACGACAGCCCCTAATCTTAACAAAGTAGTAATTTAACTAATCTTAGCTTAAAATAGAGATGTGATTCGATTGACGCTAACTAGCCATTTATCCATTACTGAAAAAATGGATAAACAGTTGAAATAGTTAGCTGAAACTAATTTAAAGCACTGAACGGATAATGGATACATGGTTGAACCATGATGGTTATATTAAACCATATTGTAACATTATCCGCTTTTATGTAATTAATAGTGTTAGATAACGCTACGGTTTATAACCCACTCATAAGAACATGTTTGAATGCTGAAGGTACTTGATCAGACAGGACTGTAGGGGTACATCTGACAAAATAGGTTGGGAGCCACTGCTATACACCGTTACACTGTGTAACTTTAAAAATGAACCAGAAAATAATATGTTCCTCGGTGGGATTTTTTTTTGCTTCATCTGACTGAAGTGGCTTTTAATGGCTCATTTTCAGTGGAGTCCCCCTTTCTTACAATGCCTGATTTAATTAGAGCCATTGGAGTCAATTTCCTGAAATATGAATATAATTGGTTTTGTAGAGGTTTTTGTTTGGTGCTGAGTTTCAGTTGAATATCAAGCATGATTCCTACCCTATTTATTCACCGCGCACATTACCGCCACTGATCAAAAATGTTTTTCATCCAAAAATAAAACAGGCAAGGACCTAGTATGGCACATAAGTGGCATCACTTGGTGAATTTTTGTTTCATTTGAACCTTCCAAAGATCAAACATATACATTCCTTTATTTGTGGATTTACCTCAACAGGAGGTTTTTGCATCATTTTTTGCTCACCCCCGCCCTTCCAAAACCGCCCACTCACTCCATACACACACACACACACACACACACACACACACACACAAACAATTGATCATCCGCTCTGGCACAAAACACCTTTTCCGAAGACATTGCCCTCCTCCGTTGTGCAGTTTTAACTTCAATGGGGTTAGAGACACAATTACCTCATCGCCCCTTGAAATATAATCTACGACTGTAAAGAAAAATGAGGAGAGAGGGAGGGGAGAAAAGAGAGAGGGGTGGTGGTGGTGGTGGTGGTTGTGGTGGAGGGGAGCAAGCAGAAATGAGGGCAGGTGTAAGGGAGATAAGGAACGTTAGCTGTGCTCATAAGATGATGATTCAGAAAAGGAGCGGTAGGGAACAGAGTTCAAATGGGCTGAGCTTTCAAACAGCGCCTTAATCATTCCCACCGTGTATAGCCTCTTATGGTTTGCCAAAACCTCTCGCGGAGGAAAGGATGATTTCTGCATATAAAACTGGAAAAAATAAAGATCAGAATAGAGTTATATCACTGCAGGAAGACATCATGCCGACGTGACTACACAAAATGTGAACATTTGACAGTATATGGCGATACAAATGTGCCATACACTTCCGAATGTGCAGGAGCATTCTGAGGGCACTGTCATTAAAAGAATAATTTGACATTAAAAAAGCAAAGTCATGCCTGAATAAAAACATGATGTCAGCTATGAGAAAGAATTAATAAAACCTGTCTACAGCCGCTGAGGCTGTCCTCCCAAGGCTTTTATATCAAATTAGATAGCATTCAAAACTGCAGAGCTTTTAAAGCTTTAATTGCATGAGATAATGCAATAAAAGGTTCAGCAAATCTGTCTGTTTCATAACAAATTTTAAAAAAGAAAAAAAAGAACCTTTTATAAGAAAATACTGTGTTCACTGTACTGGGTGACTCATGCCACAGATCAAACACACATACACGAAAATGACAGGTATACATCAGTACATCATTTTGATTATTGGCTGCTTACCTGCAACTGAGTCATTCTTTTCAGTTCGATACTCAACTTTAACTGACATTAGCTGACCTGTAGTGAGACCAATGTGGCTCTTTTTCTGTTACCAGTTCTTGTTCCTCTTCTTTCTCTACATACTGTCCAAATAGTGGAACCAGGGACGGGGAGGGGATGAGTTGCACCATTTGCAGTTGTCTGCATTAGGAGTTTGGGTAAACAAAATGCTTTTTAGTTCATGTTAAGATCACTGGTTAAGATCTGGTCGAAAGTATAGTACAATTCATGCACCCACAACGGCCACCCTCAAAGGAGGAGTGGAAAACCGGTCGTCATGGAGAAGGGGGGAGACGCGACGTTGTTTAATATGAGGATAACGGCGCACATTATCTCTCCAATAAGGCATTCATAGTGGTGCAACAAATGAAAAAAGACAGCTTGAGAGAGAAGTTCAAACCCAGCTTACTTTCTCTCACAGCTGGCCAGTCACGGTGTGAAGTGGATGTGAATGTTGGACTGTCATTTTTGGAAGTTACTGAAACACAATATGTGGGATTCAAATACTTTGCACTAAAATGTCATGATTTGGACCTGAATCCATCAACGACACTACTCAATACCCACTTGCATTAGTAAAAAAAAAGTGGTTTGGGGGGTTTAGTTCCTCTTTAAGTGTGGAGTGCACCTCTCTTTAATTGTTGACATTGCCATCAAAACACATTAGATGAGGTCTTAAGTCATGCTAGCAGCTAGTGTGAGGCACAGTTAGTGCTTTGAGCTAAATGCTAACGTCAGCATGATAGCATGTTGACAATGTGCTTGAATGTGAGCTTGCTGACAGTGTTGGACAAATTGAAATTTGGACCAGATGATGGTGATGAAAAGTTAAGGATCACCAAAATGATTGATGGATGAACAATTCATCCTAAGGGGGAAATTGACTGTCTGAACCAAATTTCATGGTAATCCATCTAAAAGTTTTTGAGACATTTCACTACCAAATGAAATTTCAACCTCATGGTAGCGCTGTAGGAAACATCCGGGGATCACCAAAGTCATTAGGATACATCCTCTGGGGACCATGAATGGCTGTCTGTACAACATTTCATGGCAATCCATCCAACAGTTGTGGAGATATTTCAGTCTGGACCAAAACGGACTTGCATGACTAACAATGCTGGCGCCATGTAGGCTCACTACAATTTCCAAGTTTTCTTGGGGCTCTAGTGGCCATATTTGGAACTTGAGCTCCAACCACTGGTCGATTTCAGCAGCAACTACTGCTGCTGTTGCCATGAATGTAAACGTGGCTATCCTTTCTCTATTCCTATAGAGAGCAGCAAGACAGGCATTTGAAGCATATCTTTTCTTTATTAATCGACCAGAACTCTGCTCCTCTGTTCTTTTGAGAAATGGTGTTTACAGAGAAGTAGCAGAAACAGAAAAATGCGATTTGAACAGTACCTCAGCCTGTAGTGGTGGGAACTAATAAAATTCTGACAAGCTAAAAAAAAAAAAGAGAACTCTATGCTTAAAGTTAAGCGGTGAAAATGTTCTTTGCCTCGTGTTTGGTATCTCCAGTTCAGCCTTTCTCGACAGTATTTCCACCGAGCTGCAAAACTTTACTGCTCTGTATTTTCTCTCCAAGCACAGTTCTTATCTGCCAAGAGACTTTCACCCAGTTTTGCATGTTCAGAGGGTATTTCAGGTTTCATGGTGCATGTAGAGGAATTGCGTATAGCCTGCTCAACCCAGTTTACTTTACACATGTTTAACTGGCTGCTCTGATTTCATATAACCAGAAGATATTAAATTGCAGCTTAGTGCCTACAGATAGCAATGTTTACATCTTGAAGAGTGCTAAGTGGGGCAAAACCAACATCTCGACTTTCTTTACGTCCCTCACACACTGTATATCAGATACTTGTGTTGGCTGAGAGCATGATGAATGAACAGCAGGGATGGGAATGCTACAAACCGTGTCCCACTCAACACACTTCAGAACACGAGATCAACGCTCGCTCAATTAAGAATAATTTTCCATGGAGCATTATGCTAAACCAGTGCCACTGCTCCATTACAAGGCTAGACTGCTTTACATATTTAAAACGTCTCCGTCTACAGGAGAGAAGATCTTCAAAGCATCATGTGTGTCACGAACTACGTTTTGCAATCCCCCTCCACTAACGTCTACCAGTGGGCCTTCTCAACACTGTTTCAGAATGACTCACACAGCTGGAGACTAAAAATAGCCTATAAGTCTCCCTCCTTGGCTCACAATCTCTCCCTCTTATCTCCTTACCCCCTCTCCGCTTCTGTTTCTCTATCTCTTCTCCTCTCTTCATTTGTCTCTCGCTATTCCCTTTCTCTGCATTTTCCATGCAAATACCCCAAACTGGTGAATTAGAGTATGAATCATCAGTGTCCTCAGGAAAAGCACAAACTAACACGGGAGGGAGAGGGAGGGGGGGGGGGGGCCCAAAA
>CM022483.1:11140300-11205930 GCA_011952105.1 Coreoperca whiteheadi
GGTTGTAGGTAAACAAAAAAAGGAAAAGATGATGTAGCACAGCTGGGAAATGATGAACTCGGAATATAGGTCATAGCGAGATGATGTTATCAAAGCTTAACTCAGACAAAGAGAAATGATATGGCTTTCTTCCATACTTATTATTATGCAAACGTAACCTACTTTTCCTATCCGCCTGTACCATGATACGACGCTATTATTTTTATCTATTAAAAAAAGCTAAGTCAAGTTAATCCAAATGAAAATTGTTCTGCAAAATTGCATTCCATACTGCAAAATACACTCAAGCGCCACGCTTTTTCCTCTCATTCACTTGCACAGATTTTCACTTGGGAGCTGCAGAGTACAACCACAGGCTTGTACTGACAGTCACTGAGCTGTTCCACTGGAACAGTTAGAGTGTTAAGTGCCGACTCAAAAGCACCTTGACAGTAGTTGCTGATGGAGGACAGATTGTTCTTTGCTCAAGACTTCATGTCAATACACCAGGCTGATATCAGCCTTTCATCAATCAGCCAGGTAGTGTTTCCTATCGCTTAGGAATTGTGTAGAACCTGAAATTAAACTGTTTTTAATTTGATTTCTTATTCAGAGTCCTATGGCTACAGAGGTTACATCCACTTCATTTATACAGTCTGTGGTTCAAACGTGTTAGGGACAGGGTCGGCTTCAGAATTACTTAGACAAGGGGTTTACATGAGGGATCTGGTTTACAGCCTACAGGTGTGCATTAGAGAATTTTTGAGGATGATACCAATATTGATAATTTTGAGGCACTACAATCAGATAACAATATATTGACCGATATTAATTTTTTACATTTACATATAACTTACAAACACAATTTTGATAAGGACCCCTTAGGAATTTTATTTTGAAAAGAATTATAACCAAGAAATGAACTAAGCACCTACCAAAGATATGTTTGGCATTTCTTTCCTGTAATTTTTTGTTCCTTATTGTCTGACACATGTGCAGATATACCTGCAATAGGCTGATACCGCTCTAGTACACTTAAGAGAAAAACAGCAGCATTGGTCATTTCGTCATTTCAGTAAACCAACTAATGTGAAATGGGTTTTTTTGTGGCTATAAAATATGTACAGCCTTGATGTTTGGCATCTAGGTAGACTTAGATGTAGTATAGTGGAAGAAAACAAGACTGTGGTGAACAAGGGAGTAGCAACTGGGTGCTTTTAGAGTAAAGGAGAAATAAATGATACTCTTGAGTTTTTTTGTAAATACTGGGTACCTACATGGTACAGTGCCGGAAACAGCACTGGGAACAATGGTGTAAACAACAAGGATATTCTGCAGATACTTGTGCATTCAAGTAATTATGGTTACGATATGCTATTGTTGAAGAACATATAAAATGTATGGGTTATGTTCCCATGATTATCACCAAAGCAGGGTACAGCGATGTAGCTTTGGGGTAGGAAGCTCAAATCTTGGAATAATAGGGGCCTTTTTAGTCATTTATGGAGTATAGCAATGTATTTATAGGGAGCTTAACAGGTTAAACACTAGCCTACTGCATAAGTAATTTAGCTAACCAGCAAATGGTCTTTGGATTGGCTACAGGGTAATAAAAACAAATGCTTTTGCCCTTTGGTCATGGCAGCTATGTTTTACTATACCATTATCTCCCAACTTCAGTTTGGTTTCCCAGTACTGTATCTCGTAGGTACCCAGTATTTACAAAACTAATCTCCTTTCCTCTGATATGCCCTCTTGTTACTGCCTCGTTCCCCATAGTCGTATTATCTTCCACTGTACCTACATTTAAGTACCAGTAGGAACCAGTAAATATTTTCTTAGTACCTGATTCATACAGGCCACTGTCCAGGGTGTACCCCACCTAAGACCCGAAGTCACTGGGATAGGCTACAGTCACCCGCGACCCCCAACGGGAACAAGCGGTAGAAAATGACTGACTGACTGACTGATTCATACAAAATTACTCTGCAAATCACGAGCTGTGTTATTAAGTGTTACCTTTTTGCTTTCCATTTTATTTCCCTTTAAATATAATGAAGAGTCCAGAAATGCTATTTTCAACTTCAAGTCTAAAAATGCCGATATCTTTATCTATAAATTGTACCCTGATTCAACCTTCCAGCTACAAGACTTCTTCTCAGTTTCTCTAGCACTGTACCTGCACAGCACTGTACTGTACATGCTATACTTGATGTTTTAGTAACGCCTGCCGGTGGCTTTGGATCTGCGACGTATTCCATCATTTAACAGTTCTGCTGTACAATGTTCAGAGTAACCAGCAGCCATCTTACACATGTCCGCCAACTAACTTTCTACAAACTAACATTTGTTCATTAATAAAACTAACAACCTCAGTCCTAACAGACTTTCATCCATCCCTGTATCCATGTACGCTGCATTCTCAAAAACATTACGAAGTGGTGCTTGGCAAGAACAGTAAGTGGGAATTTCATCTAGTGAACCTTGTTTACTTTAATGAGTTTGATACTAGCGGTGTTAATTTTGAGCGCTATAGCTGCTAATAACAGGCACAGTTCCATATGATTCAGTGCTGGCGCCTGTTCCGCTTGTGTGGTAACACAGACTCTGCACCCTCATATTAAACCCGCCACGCTCTGCAGCATGAAGGAGCAGTTTCCCTGTCATCTGAAGCAGACTGCGATCACTAATCTGTTACGGTTTCGGGTTTTGTTAGTCGTTGGTTGTCTGGGTTTGTGGGTTTCCCCTTCCCTGGTGTGTTGTATGTTTGTTTCCTGCCATTAGTCTCTCTTGTCCTGCAATAACCCCTGGTCGCTCCACCACCTACACACCTGGTTTCACCCTCCCTCGTCAGCCTGCACTGTGGGTTCACGCGTCACCTGCAATCCCTTCTTCATCACCCTCTCCCTACATATACAGGTTCACCTCCTTTGATTCATTGTTGGTTCGTCATTGAATTTGTGCTGGTTCTGTCTGCCTGTTCAGCATCGTTACGTGTTTGTGCTGCCTGCATGTCTTTCTTGGATTTATTCCTGGCTGTTACCTGTTGGTCAGCTGCCTGCAGATCTGTCTGTCTGTCTGTCTGTCTGTCTGCCTCTAACCTGTTTTGCCGCTTGTCTGCCAGTTTTGGGATTTACAAATAAATCACCACTCATCATCCTGCCACCTCTGTCTGAGCTTCCATTTGCCACACCACGGCGTAATCACTTAAAGAGCACCCTGTTTTAGTTTGAACATGCACAGTTTACAAATTCAAAAAAAGGCGTTCAACTGCTGACACTTTGGTTTCTCTAATGTTCCTCAATCGCTCATGTTGTCTAACCAACACGTTTCAGACACTATCATGTAATTTTCAGACTTTTTTACCAGCCAAAAATGTAAGCGGTGAAAGTGACGTCAGTCTGCTGTAAATGTATGTCAAGGGTTTCTTGCCTATGTATATAAGTAAATAGTAGGCGCTAGAGTATTATTCTGCTTTGCACTCACTAATTGTCATGCACTCAGGAGAAGTGTTTGGGAGGCCTTCATCTGCAATGTAATTAGAATCCGAGTCAGCTTTATTGCCAAGTAGGTTTACACACGTGAGGACTTTTTCGTGCGAAACAATAAATAGTAGAAATATAAAGAAACATTAAGCAAGTACTGCAGGTCAAGAATCGTGGCTATGAAAATTAAAACAAAGATATTAATGAGTATTCAATCAAAATATTCTAAGAGAATAAACTAAAATTACAAACAAAAACATGCGCACCAAAACACAGAGGCAGCCGATCCTGGTGCCATCCTGAATCCTTTTGCCATAGAAGTGTCAGTGACCGAAAGCTGGGGAAGCTGCACCCATTTAGCTCCAAGGCCAAAATTAGCAGCTTCTTGGAAGCAAAAAGAGGGTAGAATCCATGAGTTGCATTGGCGCTTGCACTGTTTTGATGCAATGAGCTGCAGAAACCTTGAGAAATATCAGCTATATAGTGACATAGTTTGCTTTATATGACTCATCTCTCTTTGCCTGCAGTGGGTCTTTAACTTGTTGCGCTCGCTTGTTTTTACTAGAAACCAACTTTTCTTTTGACTCTTAATATATCCTGTTGTAGTTTTTCCACTTCAACAGATTTTTTTTTCCGGAGGAGGAGTTGAATTGCAGCCATGTAAAATGTTTTACTATCTACTTACTGAATTTCAGCATCACTGAATTTTCTTTTCTGTCTTGAGCTTGTTAATAGCTCCACCCTTGAGAAATTTCTACCACGGTGTGCATTAGGCTCTCCTTCACTCACAAGATACGATTAGTAGGCAGTCCCAGTCACTGACTGCGTAATTACAGTAGCTGCTGCCTTAGTAAATTTCACACAGATTGCAAGTGCACATTGCATGAAAGGCACTGCGAAATATCCACTGCACCTTTCATGTATGAAAGCCTGGTCCTGAGTGACTTTATTATTACAGTATGATGATTGTTTTTATCAATTTTTGTGTGACTACTGTAAGGTAGCATTTGCTGATTTTTTTTTTGACATTTGGGATGTTAAGAGACTCTGCAAATGTGAGGATCCTTTGTTGTTCGCCATTGTTAAACTAACAGGCATAAAGGTCAGGGTGGTAACATGGGGAGTTAGCTTTGTATCTGTTTTATGAGCAAAAGGTTGATGTAGTCTTTTGCTGATGAGACCAATTTAAGGCTTTGCTTTGAATAACAGTCGCATTGCCTAAACAGCGTTTCTTTCAAAGTAATAGGAGAGAGTGAGAACGCTCGCTAACTAGCTCCCTTGTTGCTGCAACAGTTGGTGTAGCAATCAATAAAGCATAGACAGCTCTGCTCTGGGAATTATCAGCAGGCTGGAATACATATTTGACCAATCAGATGGCTTGGATGATAGTACCTGTTGCGTAAATTATCGAAAGGCCTAGAGACAGCTGAGTCCAGCACCATATGCTAGATAGATGAATGTGTGCGGTAGATATGTGTGGGAATTCTCACCGCCTGCACCTCATGTCTAAACCCCGACTACCTCACAGGATGCAGCGTCTGTTCTTCGTCGAGGTACAGACTCAGAGCCCCTTCCAATGCATTTTTTATTGCTGCTGCGCCTGTCATTCATCTGATTTAGAGGCAAACCGTCACAGTGCATGTTATCCGTCCTGGAGACAGTTTGACTTGACAGACTCGCTCTGAAAGCCTGCAGGAGCATGTCAGCTCATCGAAGCGGCGGAATCATCAGGGTATGTCAGGTAAAGACTAGGAGAGTTACACTGCCTGATGGGTCTTGAGGAAAATTTCATTATATGCCTTTTGTGAAATTAAGATTGTGGTATTACCACTTTTTAGCCACGTTTGTGGCATGGCTCTAGTCTCGTTCGGTTGGACAACCACTGTGGTCCAGACTGAAATATCTAACAGCTATAGGTTGGTACAAAAGTTTGTACAGACATTGATGGTCCCCTGAGGTCGAATCGTAAGAACTTGGGGTTCAGGACAGTGGGTTCACATTTGTGGTTTTGAGTGAAATGTCTCAACAGCTATTGGATGGATTGTAATGAATTTTAGTAAAGATGTTCATGTCCCCCTCAAGATGAATTGTAATAACTTTGGTTTTACCAGACAGGAGCAGGTTGATTTTAAACGTCATGGACGTGTATCAGTGTCTTATGGGTAATAGAGGCTTGGTGAAGAATGGGATGGAGCACACACATGCATACACCAACCAGACAGCATTCACCGTACACTTGAAATCTGTCTATCACCGCCCACCTACACACACACACACACACACACACACACACACACACAGTGTTGCTGTGTTACCATTTCTCATTCCCTTTATATCTCTCTCTTCTCTCTTTTCAGCTTCCAAGAGCAGGGTGCGGGGAGTCATTTGCTAATTGGTTTTGCAGAGGAAACGTATTCGCTCGCCTCTTTCTCCTCAATACCCCAGGGCTCTCTTCCTCTTAGATGATTCCCCTGTCTCTTGCTCCTGCCAACTCAGCCTAGCATTCACCGCGGCTTGTTACTCCTCTGCGCAGTGTAAATCTGCGGAGCTGCAGGGGCTTCAAAAACACTTCCCCCAGATCTGGAATCCATAAAGTGTTTAAGGGAGGGACTCTGTTGCCTTACGCTTGTCTTACACAGATAATAAATTACATGACTTTGACCAACTTTTGCCACTAAAAGGCTCAACAAATAAATGTAATGTCACAATCACTCAGAAGATTGGGATGGGAAAAACGCCACATCACAGCGTTTCACAGAGGATTCCTGCAAGTTTCTTTGAGCTTTCCCAACAAAGGGAGCATTTGAAGTTTGGTTTTCTAATTAATTAGTTCAGGAGGTCGTGTAGCAGGCATGAGCATGTGCAGAGGGAACACAAAAGTAGCAAACTCTCAAATCCAATGAATCGCCCCCAGCGAGAACTGAGTTATATTTGTACATGGCACTACATGATCCAGTTTTCTGTTTTTTGTTAGAAAAAGTAGAAAGAACACGAGAAAGGCAGACTTTTGCTCTCCAAAATAAAGAGAACCAAGTATATGCTACAGATATACGGTTCTATTTTAAGAGACTTGTCACCAACTAAAAGTGCTATAGGTCTTACTGAAATCACAATGATCCCAGAAAGTCCACACCACTTTCACCTTCATATAAGACTATTTTATTGCTGTCTAGGAGGTTCAGAGTGGCAACATGCTAATATGTAGTCTTAGAAATCTTACACTTGGTCACTTTATGTGTCTCGGGCGGATCCGGTGTTTTTGGCAAACTAACAGCTTAAGGTGCATTACCACCACCCTTTGGACTGGAGTAGAGCTTACCATGATTCGCATGTAGCCCGTGAAAAACCAGATGGATTGCAATCAGATTTGTGACCTGAACAAATGAATGTGTCCTAAATCCCATCTGGATTGAGCACTTGAATTGGTGTACATGGAGCCAAAAGCAGGTGATATGCCTCTTAGGGGTCGATCTACATTCGTGGAGATATTGGAAGTCCATAGATCTGGTTATGTCATGGTTTGCATGCGTTATGCACATAAGGGGCCACTGTGAAAATTAAGCCTACTTATAAGTCACCAAACCGAGCACAGGCAGCAGATGCACATGCATTTCATATACATTAGGTGTCTGACATAATCACACAGTCCATGCAGACCATCATGCACCTTGGCAGATGACTCTTGCAGCTATGCAGAAAGTATAACTGAGATGAGCTTGAAATGTTAAATGAATCCAAACTGAGGAATGCCGAAACTGTAGATAAACTTCCATTGGTAGTGGTTTGAATATATGAGTTAAAGCCTCTGGCCTGGAGGGCTGACTAAGCACCCAAGTAAAGACACATCTTAAGCTTCTTCTCAGGCTTACACAACCTTTGAACATACTGTGTGCACTGTGGATATGTCTTTAACATACTGTGTGCACTGTGGTTATGTCTTTAGCCTCAGCAAGATGTTGTCCCCTCTTTCATCGTGTAGGAAATGAAACAAACCACAGATGGGTACATCTGCTCAGGGGTATTTAGGAGTTTGTGAAAAAAAAAAAAAAAGGTGCTAAAGTCATAAAAACTTCAAAAACTGTTTGTTCTCAGTTCAGAGACCCTTTAGTCAAGCCTCAAGCATTTCTTAGAGTCAGAAGATGTAAGTCTAGATACAGGCTCTCACGTATTAATGAGAGGATTGTGATAAATCAGATGATTAGATGATCAGATGATTAGCTCACCAGTAAGTCAGTCAATCAATCAGTTAATCTGTGAGACACGTATTTCAAGTTTCTAAACTTTGCTGTACTTGAAAACTTTGCTTGTTTTCAGCTCCTTTTTATCTCCTGAAATTTTGTAAAATTAAGTTAATACATTTCATAGAGTCGATGCATTTTTACCACCTTGGACAGTTTGTGATTACGTTATACCAGAGTGTGAAAATCATGATGTTTCCAGCTTTCTGTCGAGGAGCACTCACTTGCAGTCAAGAAGACCGGCTGGATTTTGCTCTCAAGTTTCCATTTTGTCCGTTCCTTTCAGCCAAGAAGTGTCCACATCAAAAGTTTCATTTCAGTAAGTATAGAGGTTCGTAGGTGATGAGACACTCAAAACATGCATTATTTCAATTGCATTTTTCTTACATAGTTGTGCCAAGTATAGCTTTAAAGCTACCAACATGTTGTTGCCACAATCAGGAATGAAAAAAGCTGGCAAGAGCAGACACACTCACTGTCGCCCTCTTGACAAGTTCACAGATGAACTCTCAAGTTTCACCCGTGTGACTGCCACTGTCTTGTTGGTCCCTGGGTGACAGAGAAGAAGTCGTGTCCTCGGGGTTATGTGTGCATCTTAGAGCAGAGATGAGACTCCATAGGCAATGTTTTGTCTGCTGTCATGCTGAGCTTTATTTACACCCTAAGCTCCTTTGACTTTTGGGACATTGCTGCTGTCTCACTACTCATCACTCCTATCCGAGCTATACAAGTGAATTGCTGACTTATTGTAGAAAAGAAGGTACCAAATTTTTACTATCCTGGTAGAATATACGCAGCACGAGTTGTGCATTTAATGTATTTTATGATGAATTGACTACAAATGGGGGAAATGTTGAATACAATATACCATTATGGATTTAAGTAGGTGCAATAAAAGATGAGATAAAAAACACCAGATTTATTGGTTTTTAAAATAAAGATGTTAAAAATGAAAAAATGTGATAGAAAGTGCTGATTATGTGTTTTTATTCTACTTCTGTGAACACAGGAGGAGCTCTTTAACAGGGCTCTATGGCTTTAACCTCTCATCCAACCTGGGATTCATGCCTATGCCATGATACCAACACTGTGCACCCAAGGCAGAGGCTATGGGTCATACGGATGGGTCCCCACGTACAAATAACATATCATTTAGGTCTAGTTGACTCTGGCCTTGAAGAAAACAGGTGCAATCATAGTGATATCACCATGCCAACGTTTGATGGGCAAACACATGAAATGACCCACTGAGACACTGCCTTGGTCCATATAGGAGTGCTATGCACACGCCAGGGAGGAGTCCCTCCAAACACCCTCTTGAAAAAGGAGGTAACGGGTAGGCTAATGGAAAGTGTTGACCTCTCATAGGTGGCTGGGGGCCAGACTTCAAAATAAACCTGGGGCCAGGTGCACAAAACTCTGTATAGATTCACGACTAACACTCAAAGGCAGAAATATGAGTACGCATTCTTTTTGTCAGATGTTTGGCGCCTCACGTACGCCTGATTGTGTTTTATAAATCTCGATCATTGCGGAACTGGGCGCAAATGAGGCTCATGCTCGTATGAGCCTCATTTGCACTCCCACGGTTAGCCATGACAGGATGTAGAAACACCTTAAACATTTTGTCTTAAACAACCTGCCAATGAGGAGAACGGCAGTAGAAGTGTATTTTCAACGAGCTGTCGCATCAGTGAGGTTCTCCAACAGCACCAGAGCAGCTGTCATTATGCACGGCTGTGGCTATTTATAGCACCCATAGCCTACCACTTATTCATCACATGTACCTGTAAACCATAGAAGTGGTAATATCTCCAATGTCATTATTAAACAATCAATGATTCATTTCTAAAGCGCATATATAAACGGGCTTTACAGACTGCTTCACAATTCAGGATAAAATTAGAAGATCATTAACAGGGAAATGATGGCATGAATGTAAATAAAAAGAATGATAAATTCACCACTCACCGCACCATTCACAACGCAATGTAAGTATATGATTGCCCCTTTGATTGCAATTTCACAGAAGGCTGTGTAGACTGCAAAAATAACAAACCAAATCAGGGAAATTGGCACACAACCTAAACAAACATGTTGTACTCTAAGGTGATGTTTCTCACCTTATACACTCCTTATCATTTCACCGGCAGCTATCTCTAGGAATCCGTGTGTAAGCCAGGTCTGAAGTATACATGAGGTGCGCAAGGTCCCCACACACTTTCCTTTTATAAATACCAGTTTGGTGTAAAAAAAAAAAGGCGTATGAATGGTTTTTGTGCGTACGTGTTGTTTATACAGCTGTGCATTTAACTCGTTGCATTATCTCAGGATTAACATTTAATTGCCTCACTAAGGTGCCAAATGTTTATTTTTTTCATGCCTAGTGAGCCTGAAAGCATATATAGGACATTTAAGGTAGAACTTACAAACTCAGAAGTGGAGATAATAATTGAGCGGTACATGCATCTAATCAGGCATATTACAGGCAGACATTACAAGTAGTAAGCACTTGGACAAACTAAAAGTGAACATTTAGTTTTTCGTTTGTAATAATGATGAGGATGATCAAAAGAAAATGAAGTTGGATTACATGGCTTGAAACTAACGCATGAATGAACATGGAAACCAACTTATTTGGAACTATGTAAATGTTTAAATGTGTACTAATGCCCAGTTGCCAAAAACCCACTTCCAATTGAGCCGGTGAGGAGGGGCCAACTTTGAACGTTGTGTTTACAAACCACAACCAACACAAGACTTGGCTGTCAAATTATAAATGACTGAACTTGCTGGGTTTTATTTTTCATGGTACCTTTTTGGGGATTTTTCTAAAAACACACCTATGGTGTGGAAAGAAATGCTTTTGCTGCTCAAAACCAGCGTGCATGCTTCTCCGAGTCCAAATACTCTGAGGTATACAGTATTTTGTCTGTTGTTAGCGGTCGCTGTACAAAGAGCGGAGCATTGGCTGACCTGCTCTTTTCCACCGAGCATATGATGGCAGTTGTAATGGGTAGCTAACACCAAAATGTTTTGGGTACTGATTTGAAAATTAGGACTGCACCTAGTGATTATTCTTTTACTGATTAATCCAACGATTATTTATTTGATTAGTTGATTAATCCAACGACTAATTTATCGATTATCATAAAGATCATGTTTTTATTACTCAATTAATATAACAATGAATTTACCCAAAATAAAAATCAAAAACTTGTCTCACTGATATTTCAGTATTTTAGGCTTGTTGTTAATGACGTCGCCTATCGAATTGATCAAAACTGTCGTGGTAGTGAATGACACTGCCACCAGCTTTTGCACTTACAACTTTTACAAAGCAACGCCTATAGCAGGCCTACATAAACAGGTGACACTCTCTGCGTTTCTCTGCAGAGCATGTGTGACTGTCAATAGGCCACACAGGCGTGGTAGAGCGAGGGGAGATAATGCACGCTTTACATGACATGACTACAGCCACTATGGCCGTCATTTTCTTTTGGTTTTCATTTCATTTCTCTGTCAGTGTGGCTGGTGGCCAAACAGATTGATGATGTTGTGTTAGAGGAAAGAGTAACTTTCCTGTCTCTAAAACAGTCCCAGAGTTAGTGTTACTGGGTTAACTTAGCATTGTGGATAAACAGCTTCATTTGAGTAACCCAAGCTGTCTCTCCTTCCTTATGTGTGTCCCCAGGCCCCTACCAACTGCTGCCTGACTCATTATTTAATAAAAAGACAGCGCTTTCCCCACACTTACGGTCTCAGTCAGTGTCTCTGCCACGAAGCAAAAAGAGAGTGTGATGAAACAGGCAGCATGCCAAAACAATCATATTTCTTGGTTGATTAAATTCGAGATCAGTAGCTCTTTTAAAGTAACTAATGTGAAGCTGCCCTGTAATTCTCTTATGTACAATTTATTCCTAAACAAAAAGGCTATGCTGGAAATAGTTTGCTTTTAGGCAAACAGGTTACCACAATGTCACAATAGCTTAATTATGGACATTTTCAGTATTTAGCAACGAAGCAACTTGCCAGCTGTACTTAGTAAAGGCTATTGTTTGTGTTCACGTTGATTTAAAGAAGAATACAGAATTAAGGTGAAATGACTATTAAGATCAAAGATGGACAAGACCTGACACAAGGTATGTGAAGGCTAGTAAATATTGTAGGCTACGTTAATTATAACTATATGGCTAGTTAACAATGTAAATCAATATGGTGGCTACTTATGATCTCCTTAAGTTAGCTGGGGTTTGTTCAAGAAAATAACCACAGAAAATAAAATGCTGCGGTCAATTTGCGAAAGCCTGAGCTTCGTTGTCATGTTATTCGTTATTTTGACACTCACAGTTGGTGTCCACCCGTTTCTGCCTCCTCCAAATGCCACAAAGAAAACCGTAAAGGCTTCCGTTATGCCTGAGCTGTAGTTAGGCTGAAACTTGTAGTTCTGAAAGCATATGTACCTTTTTCAAAAGCAAAAGTGTGTGTTTTGTTTTTGCATTTCAGAATGTTGTTTTCATTAAAACCCAGAATGGAATGTGGCACTTAAATGCACTAAATTGATTTAGTTTTGACAGATAATATTACTGTATGCAATTTAAGCAATTAAACTGTAGAGTCTTATTTTATATTTGGCTATTTACTATTGCTCCTTAATAAAGCAACGATGTTTCTTATCCAATTACTCGATGAATCCATGGAATAATCGGTAGAATATTCGATGACTAAAATAATCAATAGCTGCAGCCCTATGTCTTAGCGTTTGTCTCTGGCTATGTGTGTAATCTTGGAAAGTTTACCTGAAGTTGAGTTTGTGCAGTAGGCTCACAGCGCATTTTCAGATATTCTTGCTAATCTAGTACACATCCGGGCATTTCTTGCGTACATAAGACCCACATTCCATGCGGTTAGAACGCACTACATAATCAATCTGACGTCATACTTTGTATCAATAGTACGTTAGTATGCGATCCTGAACGCAGCCATGGAATTCCGGTGAGAAATGGCACTGATAATGTTACTGCATAAAGTTAGTTCTACGGGTGGCGAGCAATGGACTGTGAGAGTCCCAAAACATAAACCGGGTAAATAAAAGCACAGAAGCGCCCACACCCAGACAAGTAATGTTAGCATTACAAAAAATGTACATCAGCATATACTGTATGAAATCCCTGCTGTTTGACTGCTGCACAAGCTGAGAGAACTTAAGTTACGAGAAACGCTAAACGCACGTCAAACTGATCACCACAGCATTGGTCCTGGAGCCTTACAAACGCACAAGTCATTTACCAGCCAAAACACGCAGTAACAGTGTGAGCCGCCTTACCTGAAGCATTTCTTCCTCGTCCAGGTTCTGTTTGAAACTATCCATTATTTTGCTACAATCCATATGAAATAATCAAGCCCTGAGCAATTGCTGTTGAACTGCTCAGCTGGAGCCCAGTCAGACATCGAGTGGTGGAAAAACCCAAATAAGGCCTTCACTGTTCATTCTCTTTGTGCATTAGCAGCGGGGAAATTAACATATCAGAACCATTGACCTCAGCTTGGCCTTGAACGGAAAGCTGGGACATTTTTTCTGCACATGTATGCACACGGCGGCCAAACTGCACACGATCACATGCACACACACATGCTCACAGCCACTCTCTTCCAGCCAATTTAACTCACACAAAGCTGAATTAAGTAGTGATCCCTGTTTTCTCCCTGGGGCTGTCTTCACTTTATACTTGTCTTAGTGAATTATTGGAGGCGCTGCCTTCTCTCTCTAGGGCTCGATTTACATCGGGGGCCTTGACACAAATGTTGCCCATTGAGCCTCTACCGACACATTTGTATTTTTACCTTATTTGAAGCCTCAACAGTAGTAACTTTACTTTGCCTGCCTAGTCCAAAACCAAAAGTTCATAACACTGAGTATTCCTCTGACTTCAACAAAGCAATTTTGCAACCATGGCAACAAAGGTGTATGCTTGAAAGCAAGCTAAAGGGGAATACGGCTAATTTCTGCTTGAAATTAGGTTTTTAAGTAGTCATCTTCCAAACGGGAACGCTTTCCCCCCCATCCAGTAATTGTAACCTGACAAATTATAGAGTCCTGGAATCTACATAATAGAATAAATGTAGGATGAGTTGTTTCACATGGAACTCAAGCGTCCACATTGCGTGAAGGTTGCAAGGGCAGACGGGCTTATTATCAATCTGTGTCAAGCACTCAGACATAATGTCAAGTTTTCTTTCAGTTCAATGACTCTCCAGTCAATCAGTGGGCGAGGGAGCGTGAGCCATGCCCGGAGGCTGCACTGTATCTGTGCATCCATACAGCTCAAAGTGAACGGGCCACGGCTCACATGCTGTCATGCTGAGAAGCACTTACAACCGTATCCCCATCTTGTGTTCGTATCTTTTGGCCATCGACCCTGCTATTAATCACAACCTAATGCTGAATATGCTAAAGCAATGGAAGCCATTTGTGGGATTAAGCTGAAAATGAATGCAGCCATATACATCAGCTGTGCGTGTAAAAGCCTTGTAATGCTTGGTCTGGGCGTTTGTGCAGAGAGCCCTCACCGATCTCTGAGGTGTCAGGGCAGCGCTGATTTTGGCAGGGATGCTCGTTCCAGTTTTGTGTTCGTTATTTACAGATTCACTGCGTTTTAAATTCCATTTCAGTCAGATTTTAGCTTGTTTAAAGTGCATTAGCCAACCAATTCAAACGGGCTAATTAATATCAAAACTCTATGAGGTTTTGTGTTTCTGTCAATAGTGATGTTTCCTTGGTGGCATCCAATTATCCCAAAATGTCTGTGACTGGCTCTAAACCAAATCCATATCCTGAAAAAGGTCATTTTTCCTGTATATATCTTCAAGCATAGATGACAGAGTGCACACATTTGAATGGGTTTGTATTAGAGGGACAGTTCACCCCAAAATCAAAAATACGTATTTTTCCTCTTATCTGTAGTGCTGTTTATCCATCCAGATCGTTTTGGTGTGAGCTGCTGAGTTCTGGAGATATCGGCCGTAGAGATGTCGTCATTTTTTCAATATAATGGGACTACACGGCACTCGGCTTACATTTGAAAAATTCAACAGCAACGTCTCTTTCCAGAAATCATGACTCAAGGTAATCCACAGATTTGTTCTGAGCGGTTCCATGTGGGAACTATTTTCTTTCTTCCTACAGTTCCTACATTAAACTGCTCACAACATGGTCTGTGGATTATCTTGAGTGACCGGGTTATGATTGGTTTTATTTTAGGGTTTTCTTTTAGCCTCATATTTTCATGCTGGATGTCTCTGGGAATTTGGGGGTTTAAACAACAGGGGAATTTACTGTATATCATACAATTTAACCCTAATGTTCTGTTTGGGGTGCTGGAGACCCCTGGCTCTCTTTAACAGTTATAAAAACAAACGTAACACTCTTTTAGCACCTTGATACTTCATGGCTTTTCGGCGAGAGATTTTGAACTGATGTTTCAGAGGTCCGCTGCAGAAAATGATACATTAGTTCTGTTTGGAGCCTCAAAGGCTGTAAAACATGGTTAAATACAATAGATTTGTGTATGTGCTACATCTGTGAACTATGTTAAAGTCCGTGCACAACAAACTGACCTTGACATTTTTGTGTTTTCTGAAACATGGTTGTCGAACACAGTTAAAAAACACTTTTTCGACGCGATCCGCCTACTACTAGCTCTTGCAGAAACCTCTGTATTATCTTTGATAACCACCTCTGCTTCGACCAGCATCTTGACTCAGTTGTCCAAACCTGTTTTATTCCAATTAAGAACAATTTTAAAAATCAGGTCATTCTCTTCTGCCAAGGACTTAGAAACAGTAAGTCGTGCGTTCATTTCAACCCCAATGCACTCTTCTCTTGCCTCACACAGGAAAACCTCAATAAACGTCAGGTGATTCAAAATGCCGCAGCCAGATTTATAACCAGGTTGTAAAAGAGGGCTTGCTCTCAATGGCCTCCCTGTTTCAATAAAGGTAATATTAATAAATAACAATAATTCACACATCATGTAATTATATTACAAATACACACAAATTGACTAGTTTTGAAAGCGTAAATGTGAATGGCAATTCTAATCTTAGGTTCCATACCATACTATTTCCCTTATATTCAATAATAACAAATAAAAATCCACACGATGAGACAATATCTCATGGAATGATGTCCATGCAGTCTGATGTGTGAGAGGACCCCTGACATGAAAGCAACCCCTGCGCTATATCATGGCGAGTGATCAAACAGCGTCAGACCGTTAACAGTTGTCTCTCCGCCTCTGCGGGGAGTGACACGACCGCAGTTCCGACTGTGAAGACTGCTTGTAAAAAGTAATTAGAGTGAACACAGATCTCATTGCGGTGGCAAGGGTCGAGCACTTTGCACGACTGATCAGGTTTTCCAGCCCCGTTGGAAATTCTCGCCGCGCACGCAGACACATCTTGTTTGTTTTCGGTCCGGGCGTTTGCGGTGACAGTGCTGTCACATTGGAGCAAACCTTTGGGATCCGAGGAGGAAACAGTAGTTGAAACCACTTTTTTATTTTGTTTACGGAGCGCTTGCATTCAAATTTAAAATATTTTGACACACATAAAAATATGAGCGTGCAATATAAATTCAAATCAACAACAATACAAGTGGCTTTTCATGTTAGCTCACTGTCTGTGAAGCGCCTGCTGGACACTACATGGGTTTTTTTTGTTCCTCTGCTACTGCAGGCTGGGTTCAATGAAAAATATTCATGACTGCTGACAAGTCCCTCTGTGTGGGCTCTGCTTCTCACAGTTTTCACCATGGAAACCGCAGATGGTTGAATTAGAATGACAATGGCTGATATTTTAATCCAAATGGTCCTTGTTGCAGCGGATAGAGAAGCATGATGATGATGTGCCCTGCTGCAAAAAAAACCCCCAAATAAACCACTTGACTCAGTGCCCTGCTTGATTTCCTGACTTAATTTGCCATTTTTTTTGTCTTTTTCCTTTTTCTTTTTTTGGACATCCAGCCCAAGCAGTCTGTGCCTGCTTCTGGAATCGCTGGAGCAGAGGCGGTTAACATTTCAAGGAGTAAGTTTGGTATTAAAATGTCACCCGGTCAAACCTTGTTTGGAAAATCCAGCTGAGGGTTAGTAAAGGAGACACACTCTGCCCTTGCTCAACAGTTACTGTCAAGGTCTGGCCAATAATACAAGACTGTGGCAGTACTACAGTAGGTAGATCCCGAATATAAGTCTGTCTAGTTGTAACACTCCCTTCCCACGCAACTGCTCCCACCAGCTTATTGCTGTCACTCTAAATACTAGAAAATCCTCAGAGAATCATAGATGTGTGTGATTCGGTTAGGATCACATGCAAGTTTATTTTTTGTCTCCATTCAAAGTATTCTTACAAAAGATGATTAGGGAATGACAGACACAAGTACTCAATCATGACTGTATTAGAACAACTGGCTAACACTTTAGATTACAGCCCGCAAATTACTGTGGTAACACTTTACTTGGATAGTCCACCTACAGGTTATAGAGTATTTCTAACATTTCAACTGTGTCGCTGTTGTCTTTAGATGTTTAACAGGTGATGTTTTCTGTGCCTAAACCTAACCAAACCTTTATTTGTGAAACAGATTAATTGTTGAATCTCAGCTATAAAGCTGTTGAAATGTTACATATACTCTAAAAACTATCTGTAGGCAGACTATCCAAATAAAGTGTAACCATTACTGTGTAATTTATCAGCGTATACAGGCTATCAATTCAATACTTATTGGGTACTTATAAGGGGAGAAGACGAACGGTTAGTGAATAAAAGGGTAACAACTTTATTCATAAGTATTTTTTCAATTGTTGAGTATCTATTTAATGATTACAGGGTTCAGTAGGATTATTACTGAATCACAAGGAAGGAACAATGGGGTAACAGTGTTGATACTGAAGTGAAATCTTTTATATATGTTATCTTTTTAGATTATGACATTTTTAATTAGTACGGGGTTTTTTTGAAATTTTTTTTGTTGGTAGGCTACAGGCCGGCTATAACTATAAAATAGTTTGCAGTTTTATAGGTTATGTTAATGCTTTAAAAATGATGATTAAATGCTGGGCTGTAAAATAATGTGGTCAATTAATGTAATGGTAATTACAGTCTAGTTACAATGTATGCATACTGCTGAATAAAGTTGTCCCACGTTCACCCATTTCCACTGTAATTACAGTGTAGTTATAGAGTATGTGGTCTGTTAAATAAAATGTTCCATTGTTCAACCCATTTCACTGTAATTACAGTGTAGTTACAGGGTACAAGGGCCGTCAAACAAAGCAGTCCCTTATTCGTATCCCCCCTTTTCACTGTAATCATATTATAGTTACAGGGTATATTAAAAGAATACTATAAAGTTTTTATAATATTTATATAATAGATGTTTTTTGAAACTAAGTGCCACATGTAGTTTGGTACCTTGTCCTTTCACATAAGCTGCTCACAAAGTCTGCTGGTGCTCTATGTGTACTTTGTCATTATTCAATATGTACTGGGTAATTAAGAAGCCCCCCCTAAACGCAATTCTTACCCCTTACTTGTACCTACAAGTGCCCAGTAAGTATTTCCTTGGTAATCACTTTGTACTATTTATACTGTAACTTGCATGCCTTAACTTTATATGACTTGGACCTCACCTGTCTGTAAACTTAAATTTCATTGGCTACTGGCAGTCTGCACCTTGCTGATGTCAGATGTGAGGTCATCTCTGCAACTCTTTCCAGACTTTTTGAGTGAAAATATCAGTGTATGTTTGACCTTACTCATCAAATATTAAAAGCTTTAGGGTGAACCTGAAGTGTTTTCCCCCTCCAAAGCATAGCATATCATATCCATGTGTCATTAAACTTTAATTTTTATCTGAATATCGGAGTTTTTCCCAGCCATCCATTACTTCTGAGGTATAAATACAGTATGAGGTGACACATGTGTAAACCAAGTTGGTTGGTTTGGTGTAAAAAAAGAGGGACAGTGATGCAGAAACCAGCCTAATCCCTACTGTGAAATGTGATGTCGGATTAGTGTTGTTAGACTCTTGGTTTAGACATTGTTAAAATCTGCCACAGGATCGATCAATCCAGGTTCCATGAGGTTTTAGATCAGAATCTGGCTGCTTCTGACAGGAGGCTAAACCCGCCTCATAGTTGGATCTTCCAGCAGGACCACGATAACCTCTGAATCCACACAAACATTCATCGACTGCAGAGTCAATCTTTCGCAATGGACAGCCCAGTTCCCTGACCATAGCGGCATGCACGGGCCAGGGACTCTGAAGGATGTGGCGAGATTCTGTGTGGAGCCATTGTAATGTGATCTCTCACCATGTCAATCTTATTGCTTATTTTGGTTTTGGTCCTCTCAGAAGAATGATATCAGATACAAAACATTCCTTTTTTTTCCCCATATTGCAGAGCATTGACGCTATATTATAATTTTTTTTAAATAAGATTTTTGTCATTGATAGTCTCAAAATGCGTATGCGTCTCGGGATTTACATCCACTAATATAAGAATTGTATTCCTTAAATTAAAGATCCTTTAGCGTTGGGCGTGTTGCACTTGAACCAGACGTTTTACATCATTTCCACCGAGCAGCATTCCTCTGGTGTTTGTGGTTTACAGAGCAAGTATGACGAACAGAGCATGTGAACAAGTCAGGATCCTCAGAGTGGATTATAGGAGATCATGTTTTCGAAAAGCTCACTTTCCCTCATATTTCCTGTCCACACTGCGCAACCTGTATTTCAAAAACATCTCTTTGAGGAGGTGGGAAATGTTGATTGAAGATTATCATGTTCCCACCTCTGTTGCTCTTCCTGAGGTTTCTTCCAATTTCTCCTCGTTAAAAGTTTTTTTTCAGGGGGGAAGGTTTTTCCTCATCCAAATCAAGGGTCTAAGGGCGGAGTGTGTTGAATGCAGCACAGATTGTAAAGCCCCTTTTGGCTGATTTGTGATATTGGGCTATATGAATAAAATTGACTTGACGTTTTGAAATGTATCTAGCTGAGCCTCGTTACTGTACTGTAGTAGATTGAACTTCTCCACACGGTAGCTGTGTTGACCGAAAAACCTTGGCGCATCCCAACTTGGTCCTCCTGTAGCCCCTTTCCAGGGCCTGCCAGGCTGAAAGAAAACATTGACAGCCTCTGGAAGTCACAGAAAAGTGCAGGTTGTATTTCTTGGAAATTCTGCAATTTAAGACTTTGGGAGTGCCAAGAATTCCTTGTATGACAGTTAGATCCTGGCTTTCACTGGCTATCGGGGGTTCAGAGTGTGGACTACTGGACGTTAATAATTTTTCGTGTTTTAAACGTTAAATTCTTGTTTTGTTAGTAAACCTTTCCCTAAATTGCATAGTTTTTATGATAATGCATGTTTTTTCTTTTCTTTAAGATGCTATCGGGAGCAGATGTGGGTTGAGGATATATAAATGAATAAGTCTATACTAATTAATGAACCTCCTGGCCGATACTGTCATCATATTACAGACACAATGTTTTGGAGCTCAAACATAATTTTTGTCATTATTTCACTGATTTGTAAGACCTGTTAATATAAATAAGGCAATGTAATAATGCGAGTTTAATATTGTTTTAATGGATAGCCAAGAATTACATGTGAAGGAAGGAGTAACAGTAATTATTATTTTTATGATGTTTCTTTAAAGTGTCTCCTCCTGGCTGTTTCAAATAACATCTGATATGTGCATAGATAAAATTGAAATGTATTAATTTCTGCGCAGCTATTAATATCATTTTAAGTATTATGTGAGTTACTTTTTTTTATTTACAGAGTCCTTTGTGGCTGTGAAGTTGTTTGGTGGGATATCAGGAAAATGTGGTAAGGGAGCAACTCACTGTCGAGCACCCACTCCAGCTTGAATAGATTTGGGACAAAGGATTTAAGCAGCCAGTGCTATCTTCAAACCTCCTCAAGGTTGTGCCAAATACCCTGTCAGGGCCACATACTGTTTTTTTTACACAACATGACCCACTGCGCCGCTGCTGCATAATACATCACCTCCTTGACACCAAACGGGAGAGACACCATTGCAGCTTACATCGCCCGACTGGTGAAAGACAGGCCTTTGAAGCTCCACTGCGTGTTAACTTCTGGAGTGTCAGGAGCATCGCGACCTGACATTGCCTCTGAAATAAATAAAAAAAATATATAGGACTTTGAATGCACAGCAGCACTTGGAGAGCCAGACTGTCTGTGTAAAGATAAATTTGGTGTTGGGATGGAGGGAGGAGAAAAAAAAGTTTATCTTAAACACAGTGTTGTACGCTATGACAGGTAAATAATGATGCGTTGTTATCGGGACGAGGCCAAAAAAGGCCCCTGTTTTCTCCCAACCTGACAATTTAGTGTCCTTGTCATGTGCTACAAAAAGTGGTGTTACATATCAGGCCTGCTCTCATTTCCTCGACTGCTGTCACTGGGGAGCAAACAGGATGCATGTCCTTCAGTGTGAAACAGGCACAAGGGGGAACATGTGATACTGCAAGCTAGTGTAAGTGTGCTAGACTTTTGTTTTCAGTCAGTTTAAAATCAGTCAAGCTTTCACGCAACAGACTAATTAGTCTTAAATACTATTGAAAGGTATTACAAATAATGACCAACGCATTGCATGATTAATATTACATTATTTGCATTTAAATGTCATCACTCTCAAATCTGCCACTGACTGCTTCGGTCGTCTCTGTCTCGGCGAAATGTTTTGACTAAATTTGACAGCAATTATGTTTTTATTTAAAAAAAAAAAAAAAAAACTTTTAATCAAACGTGGAATTGATTTGAGGTCAGCTTTAAATTAGGGGCAGGATTAACTTCCAGAGCCATAGACTTCAAATTGAAATCAAGTCAGAGAAAAAAACAACAACAACAAAAAACATATTTGCAGCATTTCAGCAGCATGTGGACTTTTATGATCAATAATGAAATTGTTATTTTTGTGTCTAGCAGTCTAGTTTGAACTGCGGGAGAACGTGTAATTAAACTGTGATTGAATCCTGTCCAATATTCGGCAGGAAAAGCTCACTAAATGACAGAACAAAAGAAAAAAAGAGACTGTGTTGCACAAAACGTTGTCATTAAGGCTTCGAAGTGACTATTCCCTTTTGTGACAGATTAATACCATTCTTTTTTTTTTTTTAAAGAAAGAAGAAATGACAGCAAATTAGATGTTCAAACAAAAAATGTGGCATACAAAAGTTTTTTATTTTTTATTTCTATAAATGAATGCTCATGGCTAAGTGTGCTGTGTGGTGCCATCCCAAGGTGTATTTACAGTGTCAAAAAAGGTTTGAACTGTAATAAATATGCCAGTTTAGTACTCAACTGCTTGTCAGGAGTCTGCTCTTTTGAACTTTTTCAGGTGAAACATTTGCAAAATATTTGCAAAGTATTCTTTTTTGCGGGGAAAAATTGAGCTGGACGTTAGGAGTAATTTGTTGACAATTGAGGACGTAGATTTTACACATCAAAGTCTGTTTACAGGTCTTGGGGGGTACTGCATTTGAGAAAAGCGAAGTTGTATGAAGCTGTTTGTGCAAAATCTGATAGAGTGATGTCACTTGAGTCAGCATCGGTTGGGGGGCTGGGGGTATGGAGTTAGAAAGAAGTGCGCTTAGCAGACCCCTGCAGACCGCTCCTCATTTCTGCCTGTCAAATTGGCTTCAAAGCCCCCGGGGCACTTCCTGGGGCCTTGAATAGTTCACCCAAATCTCTGACCGAACTGTTGGCAGTTAAGATGCATTGTGGGTAATACGGTCACCGGGTTTTGACAAGTCATTTAAAATGCAATCATGAAAGTAAATCCATGTTGAGATTTCGTGCTAGGTCTGAATTTGGTGAACTTTGAAACATAAATTCTCCCGGTTGACCACCAGCAAGCTGTCTTGACAGGGCTGACCGTTGAGAGTCCAAAATGGGGGAAGCTAATGTAGCATTTTTAAGTATAAACCTCTCCCTAAAAAACAAAAGCATGGTGTTTGGAATAAATTGTGAAAAGTCATTGACTGATTAGCCACGGAGCTAATGTGCTACTTGACAGTTGGCTCGATAGCTCAGAGAGCTACTGTGAACATGATTTTAACTGAGTAACGCTGGCATGTTCCTGGCTGGCTAGACTGTTAGCAAAGCTTCTTTGTTGAGGCAGTGTTGCTACACTTTTCATACATTTATTCTAACTGACCTTTATTTAACCAGGATTTTCTCTTGAGAATGAACCTCTTTGAGGCCTGACCAAGAGGCAGCACGATAAGTTGGTGTTTATCTTATTGTGAAGCAACGCTTCCAGTTGCCTATAATATTCAGATAGGTCAGGACAGACTGTGGATAGTTTTCCCATTGGATGTGACTTGAACTCAAGTTTCGAGCAACAATAGACTTGGCGCTCGCCTTGCGACCTCCCCTACTGCCACAACACTGGACAACTCTCCTCATTCAGATCTGTTTTTCCTGCTCTCAAAACGTTCCTCGTGACTCACCAAAACTCACTGAACTCAACAACAGCGCTAAGCTGAACAGATTTCCTGCTGTCCTGTTGTGTCGGAACTGAGCGGTGCTTGGCATGTGTGCGTCAAATGCAGTGGATTTCAATAGCAGTCAGGCAACAAAGCGACCGGCCGACAGACTGACTATTAGCTCATACACACATACACACCCAGATATCAATTACCTGCTGTTGCCTAAAACGAGCGCTTGAGTAAGCAGAAGTGTAAAAATGTAAAGGTAATTAGCAAAAGGCATTAAGTCGATTTGGGGCCTGGTGAGAGTGTTTGTGTGGGCATTCGTGCATATTGGTGTGTGTGAGTGTACGTGCATTAGCTCTGGGAAACTACAGCCAAGGGTTCCATTGTCTCTTACATTTGCTGCCCCCACCAAATGTTACAGCCTGCACCCATCATCTATACAGCAGGGAAGATGTACAGGATAGCCAGTAAGGGAGCAGAAACACTTTTTATGTACAATACATGGCCAAAAGTATGTGGACTTCCCACCCATGTGTGATTGTTGAACATCTCATTCCAAAACCATTTGCAATAAAAGGCTGTTATAACGGCCTTCTTCTTCAGGAAAGGCTTTCCGCAAGATTTTGGTATCTGCCTGCAGGGTTTCGCTTCCATTCAGCCACAAGAACACAGAGTTTTGATTACTATTATCTCGTGCGGAAGAAACACGGCATTCCAATGCAAAAACCATAAAATTATTCATCAGTTTTGTAACAAGAACAATGTAGCATCTACCAAAATTTAGCAAAATAAGTTTGCTTTGGCTTGGGACAGGGCTTGTCGACAATTTTATGGGAAATAGAAATGTGAACTTGGTAGACAGCAGAGCCTGAGTTTGTACACTAGGGAGTAAGGGAAACAAATGAATTCATGAAAGTAACATGTCCGATTGAGTCAAAATGTCAGGTTACGCCAACAATAGAATACTATCATTAGCTGGATTTATAGAAGCCTCTAACAGCCTCCGTTCTTCTCCCATTCAGCCACAAGAGTGAGGTCTGTCACTGATGTTGTCTGAAAAAGGTCTGTTACAGTGACTCTTTGCTTTTGTTGTTGTCCGCTATTTTCTTGTGCCCAAACACAGCGAGGAGATGCAAAAAAGCAGAATGTTTAACTAAGAACTAAGAACTGTGTTTCAAGATTGGGCAAAATGAGGCTGCTTTGAAATGGGTCAGGGCTTGCCGTTATAAATTGAATTTGTTTGCTCTTTTGATTATGTCACATCACACGTTTTTTTTTTAAAGATAGGTTAAGACATGACAGAGCTTCTTTTATTGCGAGGGAAATTGTTGTGTGGCAAATGCAGTTTGAAAGTCTGAAAGAGTGCAATTATAAAATATCAGTAAGGTGCAAATCCAAAATATACAGAATGCCGTTAAACAGGTTAATGGTAAGGATCATTCATAGATATGTATGTACAATATCAACTCTCAAGTACAGGTAAGTGTATATGTCCATGATAATGCACGTAATGTCCCATTATTGCACATTATGTCCCGTAAATCAGAGCTGTAATGACAGTAATCCAGAGAGTGACTAAATGAAGCTTTTTGTTTTTTATAATTTTTTTTCCATTTATATGGATACATACGGTACATTGTGTGTGTTAAGGAAAGAGATTACTATTACTATATGTATATATAAATAATATTATATACATATAATATATGTACCTTGTTATCTGTTTGTCTACCTGTCTATCCCTCTCAGTCTTTTCCTCTCGCTCTCAGCGCTCAAGGTGAGTTCAGCCCTTCACAGCCCAGTGGGCTGGTAACATTTCCTACCCATTAGGATGGCTAGCTATGCACACACATTCCTACACACACACACACGCACACAGTCACAAAGGCAGAGAAGAAAAGGGAATGCAGGCAGGGCAGCCAAGGTTTTCCGGTACATGGGTCTCATCCCGCCACACGTCACCCTCAATTGTGGTTAACGCTGCCGTGATCAGAGGCTCCCCGACACTTTTCTGTTGCTTCGGCACCCAAAGGCGAAGGAGGGGTAAGAGAGCAAGAGATTTGGGGGTGGGGGGTGGTAGATAGTAGAAAAAACAAGAAGGCGGAAGGAGGAAAAAGAACAGAGGAGAATGTGGGGTCAGGGGCGAGCAACGCAGAGGCAGAGTAAGCATCAGGAGGGAGAGGTGGAGGAAATGAGGAGAGGAACCAAAAGTGGCGTCAGTGGAGGAGGTGAGGAGTGACGGAGGCGACAAGAAGGCAGCGGGCAGTGGGTGAACAGGGAAGGAGGCGGCAAAGTGTGTGGGGGGGTGGGGGGGGGGGGGGGGATTGGCGGAGGAGTGTGTGTGTTTGTGTGAGAAAGAGAGAGAGAGAGAGAGAGAGGAGGGGTGTGTTTGACAGAGCGGAGATATGTTGAAGGGAACATCAGCGCTGGTGCCCCATCCGCTGTTATTTCTGCTCCACTCTCCTGTCATTAGCCGGCATCACTGCGGCGGCAATTATCTTCACAACAGTGTGTGTGTTGTGTGTGTGTGTGTGTAAATTAATTAGGAGTGAGAAAATGAGGGATGGAGGGAAGGAGTAAAGGGAAGAGTGATCATTCTCCTCATCAAGCACTGACAAAATACAGCCCCCCCGCCGCCACCACAGACACACACTCACAGCCCATCCCCAGAGGGGCTGTGTGTGTTTGTATGCGTTCAATTCAATCAAGCTGCTAATTATTTGATGTGTCCGTTTACTGCGTGTTTCTCTATTTATTAGTGTGTGAGAGCGTGTGAATGCTTCTCTGCTTCTCTACAGCTCTGTGCCTCGAGCTGGACTCACGCAATAGTATGTGTGAGTAGGTGTGTTTCTAACTTCATATGTGCCTTTTTGTGACTCAGTCTGAGTGTGTATGTGTGTGTCAAGTAGCCTCCCTCAGTCTGTACTCATTCCTATTACTCTCTCTGCATGTAGTTACTCTCCTTTCCTTCCCTCCTATGTTTTGTTTCTTCTTCTCTCACTCTGCGATAACAGTGTGAGTGTATGTGTGTGTGTGTTTTTCCGAGTGTGTCCCCATCAGTGTATGTGTGTGCTTAGGTAATGGTAGACTAAGCCGAGCAGTTTTGTTGCCCTAGTGTGGCCCGGTGATTCACCTTTTCTCCTCCAGGTTTCCACCTGGTCACTGGAGCGATGCACTGATACGACCTGACACCTGTCTGCTTGGATGGCCAGCAACAGGCCTCACACACACACACACACACACCTACACATGCACTCTATGCATCCATGCATAAGCACACTTTCATGCTAGAGCCCTCATTTGCACAAATACAGATGAAGGAGCGTTCATGCAGCACAAGACTGAAGACGAGGGTAGATAAATGTACACATGCACCCAAGGTCATGTGCATGCAAACATATACACAGAGGGAAGACACCTTCCTTTGCTCCCTTTCTCATCCATAAACCTCCCAACACACACAAAATTCTGACATTATTGCGCTCACGGTGCCTCGAAAGCTGACAAAACCCTCCTGTGTTCTGTAAAAGAGTCGCACCGTGATGTGTGTAAATATGTCAGAGTTTATCTAGTGCTGTTTTCATAAGGCAACAAGGCACAGTGATTCACAGCCAGCCAGCTGCATTCATGCAACGCCACTCAGCGTGCTATAAAAAAGTGTTTGAATCGTGTATATGTAGATATCTCTGCCAAGGCAAAGTGAGGAGTCGTCTTGCTGAACTTTATGGCGTTTTAAATACTTCAGGGGTTGTGTTTCATAAATATTCAGAATTACCAAATAAGCTTTCATGAAAATATATTACTACCTCCTTCTGCTATGAGATAAACTGACAAGCAGGTGAAAGCTTTGACTCTGATTCTAATTCAGCAGTTAAATGCTCTTCAGTCAAACGAAGGAGAAGGGCGAAGACAAAATAAATTATGTTTAAATGACATTTTAGACATGACTAAGAGTCTGCAGCCATGCTAGTGGCTGTGAAAGGCTGTAATAAGGCTCAAAGGTGCTTTAGGCTAACATATTCCCCAATGCCAATGCTAACATGCTGATGTTAAGCAAGTATAATGTTTGCGACATTCACCATCTTAGTCTAGCATGTTAACATTTGCTAATTAGCACTAATTATACATTCAGTAGATGTTGTAATATTTCACAGGATAAGTGAAAACTTTGATCTGCTGGTGACGCAGGGGATCACCAAAGTCAGTAGGACTGCTGCTAGCAGGGCTAAAAAAGAAATTGCGATTAAAATATCTCCTGCAACCTGCAAGTTTGTGTCTTTGGCAAGAAGCAAGCATGTGAGCAGTAAAAGCAAATGCAGCATTTGTAATTGATCTTTTCTTCGACACTCTTCTTTAAGCTGGCATTATTATCACTGAGGACAATAGCAGCAAGTGCAATCATACCGGGTAATGGGTCATTGCTGTCGTACTTTAAATAGCACTGTCAAAGTGAATTTGTTGGCATTAGAGGATTCAGAATGTAGGCCATGTCAATATGACTCTCAGCTTTTAGCATTTTCACTAGCTCTGTCAGATGAATTGTGGTGCTTTTTTAAAGTTAGATGAAAAAAAAAAAGAAGTCTTATATAAAAAGAGACTGAAATTATTTTTTGTGTGATCTCCCTTGCACTTGGTGTCTATCTGAAGTCATTCCACAGAGCTGAAGCTCCTCTTCAAAGCATGTGGGTGTTTGGGAATGTATTGAAGGCCAGGCTGCAGTGCACAGACTACACATTTAACGACTGCACCATTCCAAACTCTGTGTGTGTGTGTGTGTGTTGCCATACTGTTAACAGTCCCTATGTAAAATCAGCATAATGTAGGCTGCAGCTAGAATTGTACAATTT
Source organism: Coreoperca whiteheadi (assembly GCA_011952105.1). Taxonomy (NCBI): domain Eukaryota; kingdom Metazoa; phylum Chordata; class Actinopteri; order Centrarchiformes; family Sinipercidae; genus Coreoperca; species Coreoperca whiteheadi. The sequence continues at coordinate 11,168,376 of CM022483.1, forward strand.
CAAATTTTGGCTTGATGATGGTGCTAGATTAAAAGCTAAGCGATCACCAAAGTGATTAGCATTCATCCTGATAGAGACATGAATGTCGGAACCAAGCTTCATGGAAATCTACCCAATACTCATTGAGACATTTCACTAAAAATCACAAACGTCAACCTCATGGTGGCGCTAGAATAAAAGTGACCAAATTACCAAAGTCAGTAGGATACCTCCTCTGGACACCATGAATGTCTGTACGAAATATCATGGCAATCCATCCAATAGCTGTTGAGACATTTCAGTCTGGACCAAAGAGGTGGACCGAACAACTGACGTTGCCATCCCTAGAGCCACACCGCTAGCATGGCTAGGAACTCATCCCGTCTACCAGTTCAAGTCAGCCTTGACTTTTTCAATATCCATGCAAGACCACACCCTTGAACATGTTGTGTTGGCAGTTAACAGTTTGCAAATATGTTCAATATGCAGTTCTCTCACACGACATAGTTGCATTGCAAATGAGTTCAGTATCCAATGTGATGGTTCACTGATATGGTAATGGTATTAGATAATTGTTCAAATCTTCAAAGTTTTTGTCTTTATGATATCATGGGCTAGGTCAGATTTATTTTTATTGCATAATGGGCATATGTTATATAACATTTCTATGTAATAAGCATCTACTTCAACGGTACTCTGAATGGTTGTGTCCTTCACCGTGTCCAGCCTCCATGTAGTATGTAATTTATTTGGGGTGGAGCAACACTGTAACAGGGGTTGTCTGTGTCTATCCCCATGAATCACGAGGGAATTCAGAGAGTCTGAATTCCCTCGTGATGGATTTTATGATTCAGAGATCTGGCAGTGGTTTCAGTGGTTTGTGGCAGTTTGAGCACACAGACATGAAGCGCTGTGAATAGACTTGCTAATTTGTGGTCTGGACGCCGTTCTCATGTCGGAATAAGCAAAGAAGCTCTGACAGTGTGATAGCTCACAAACCACCCTGCCACCAGTGCTGATGGCAATGAATTCAGGGAGGCAGCCCCAAAGACAAATTCAAATGATAATGTGGTTAATGAGCATATATACGAAGATACCCAAAATAAGTGCTTCACAGGGCTGGATCCAGGCTATTGCAACAGAGCAGCAAGAATATAACAAGTTATGCCTCCTAAAATTAATGTGCTCTTTTCATCCTGAACTAAGTTTTACCTTCCATTCTTGGAGTGTTTGCTTTAGCGTGCCCGGAGTGCCACATCGGGGGCCAAAAAAGTAATACTTCATTATTTCACAGGCTCCTACGGATGTAACAACCGCCGATGTACTACTTTTAACAACACGAGCTCCATGGCAACAGTGTACTAATGATGCACTGTTGCTTCCATCCCCTGATTCACATTGTTTGGGTTGTCATTGTGGGCTCCTTTCAGCCTGGGAAAGTGTGAGGAATGATGAGGCACTCATCAGTCACTCAGGAAACACAAGCAGTGGGCTACAAAGTTGCTATCTGGGTCTTTTTTAAAAACAGTTTTCAAAAAAACAAGCTGTACAATGCAGGGCACATGTGCAATTTGGTGATTCTCTGTCGTCTGTGATACACTCAGGAAAGTATTGTGCATTCCAGATATTTTGTTGTCTGTGGAGGAAGAGACCATTTAATAACCGGAACCCCTCGGCTCTCTCCCCAAAGGCAGTCAAAGTCCCTCTCTCTCTTGAAAGGCCCTTAAGCCACTCTCTGAAGCTCCAGCCACTCCAGTGTCAGAGGTGGACCAGCCATCTGGAGTTGCAGTCGACCTGTCCACTAACGGTGACTCCAGCAACATCCCCTCCAAACATCCCATGATGTTTGGAAGTGATGATGTAGGCTGGAAAGCACCTCGATTTAGGTCAGTAAGTGTGTCAGTAAGGTGGTCACAACTTCCTCACATCTAATGAGTCCATCCCCCCACCCCTGCCATCTTTAATTTGAATCATTCCAACTTCCACACTGAGCTGACTGATGTTGCTGGCTGATGTTGGAGCGCAAACTGCGAATGGGTTGACCTGGCAAAGGAACGCGGAGGACCAGCAGACCAAGATATGTAAACGTGAGATTTGGAAAATGAAGTCACAACTGTCCCTTGTGGGCAAATGTGACCAAATGTCACAAGTTAAATGATGTGGTTGCACATACAAGTTGCACATCAACATTCAGCACCCGAATTTTTTTACATACAGTAACTGACGTTGGACTGCATTACCCTCCCTCCAGGTGGCGTTGTGAACACATGAACGATGTAAGCAGTGGGGTACATATCAACGTCTTCCCAACATGTTTGAGATGGAGATGTTACATGCAAATATTGCTAGATGAGCAATAACAAGAAGAAGCACTCTTTGCATGTACAGTAGGTCACGGTTAAGTCAGAATAGATCAATGCAATGAATACAATGTAAAGCATTATTTCAATGTGAAAGTAAGGTGATTATATTATTTGAAAGAGATAATATCAAGGACTTTTTTGTGGAATTACACGTGTTGACTGGATCTTAAAGTTTATTTTCAAAGACATCTGCCTATTGAAGATTCAGTCTTTGTGTGATGCCAGAAATGTGCTTTAATGTGTTTTAATCTCATATGTAACTCGAAGACCGTTTTTACATATCCATTCATATTGATGTGTGTAATTTTATGTGGTTTCCTGAAATTTCATAAAATTTGCATACATTGCATGTCTAATGACATGCACCTTTAAACACCTTTGATTTGTATCTCCTACTACAGTTTCAATGCTACTAAGGGGAGTTATTCTGAGATGACATGATACATTAAAGTCTATGGAGGGCCATTCACTCCCATTGTATCTATAACAGCACCTGAAAACAATACAAAGTCAAAATAAAACTTTAAGCCTCCATTACATTACATTAAATATGTCAATATTTCAATATATAGTCATCCAAAAATAAAGCCCACCGGCATCAATGTGCACAGCAATCACACGCGTTTTCTTTCCGGGAATTCTTCGCAAATTTTTAGTATTAACACATAGCAACAGCTGCCATTTTACCCAACTTGTGACTGACTGCCAGTCCCTGTTGACGGATCCCACTCATTAAGCAATTCACTGAGACATACAGCAATGGATTGCAGTGGCTGCTGCCAGGGCTAATCAGAGGCATGAAGGAGGAGGTTAGAGAATTTTAATGCCAACAGCCAAAAATACTGGAAATGTTAATTACTTAAGTTCCAAAAGCCAAAATAGCTGAATAACATTCTTTATCTTGCATTCTCAATCTAACAGCAAATTTGACTTTTGATTATTTTAGTTTACAGTCAATGCTGGCTTCAGACTGAAATCGCTTTGGTTCACGATTATATGAAAGGCATTTCATATAAATCAAGTTTAACCAATGGTTTTAATTATTTTCTACAAAAAAAATTCCTTTTGTTAAATACTGGATACTTTTTCGTCTTCAAGCCGCTGAAAGTATTCAAATTAAACAATCTGAGAAGAAACAAAGTAGACATAATTTTGTTTTAAGAGGTCACAAACCTAAAATATTTAGTTTATGGTTAGTTCTTTGTTCTGATATATTTAGTTTAATGAAAAGAAACGCATTATAATATGTGTAAAATGAATAACTTTTCATACAAATATGCATACATTTGCTGGGAGAGCAGGCTCTGCTTGTGGCAGCACATGCCTTGTGTTTACCATGCACCAGCCCTTAGAGAGCAATCAGGTGCTCATAATTCTTACATTCCCCAAATCACAAACACATCCATCAATCCATCCCTCTACCTGAGTCCATTCCTGATAGCAATCTGACCCCAATCTGGTGCCAGATCTGCAGAGGATTGCAGTTTCCCTTCTCCATTCCACTGGCCTCTACGGTGCCAGGCGGGATCAATCAAGCCCTGCTGAGGCATTGGAGAGGAAGTGAAGTCCTGTTTGACCCTGTAGGTTTGCTGCCAGACGATGATAGTAAGCAGAGTGGACAGGTTCAGCCTGCCTCCACTCTCCAGACGACCAACCTGGACTAGACTGGACAGCCAGGGGAATAGAGATGAGCAGTGGGGTGACCACCGAACGTGTGTGTGTGTGTGTGTGTGTGTAGATATGTACCTGAGTGCGCTCTCTGGTGCGAGTATGCACTTGTATTTGCATGCGTGCGTGTGTTTTGTTGGTGAAGTGGCTGCTGTGTGTGTGAGCGGGGTTAGAAACTTGAGTGATGCAGCGGGGGCTGTGGCTCTGAGAAATAGAGAGTGTCTGGTTGTGTGTGTGTGTGTGTGTGTGTACTGTAGCTGGTGGAGTGGTTGTGAATGCCTGTCAGTGTGCTATCTATGTATTTTTAAGATTGTAAAGTGCCAGCATAACATGATACCAGTGAAGTGGACGCTTATCAACTGAATATTCTTTTATACTTAATATACAATACCTGAGTTGTGTTTGGCTTTTTGTTGTTGACAGCTTCTGAGGCCTGTGATTGATTTGCTCATTAAATAGATTTCACAGATAGGTTATAAAACCAAGCTGCACTTCTGTGATATGATTTTTTTCCTTCTAACTGCCTTTAAATTGGGCAACAAAAGAGCCACCAAGGATAAAGGTCAAAATACCTTTACATGAGGCATCAGCATCTGCTGTACATTTTTTACTGCATCATTTTTAAGCGTTTTCAGAAAGTGTCTTTGATAACAATGCAGGATAGAGGATATAGACCTTTTCCCATTTCTGGCAAATAGACTTATCTATGGTACAAATTCTACAAAACAAAATGCCAATAAAGACAAAATAATTGACAGGATAAGATGAAACTTGTGAAATTGATGATTTCTGGTGAACTGATCCATCAAAATCAACGTATAATTTAAGTTACGTTAAGCAGTTTCTATGTGTAAGGAGCACTTTAATTAATGATTTATTTATCCCATCCACGTGACTCTTGTCACAGCTACGGTTGATGTGAATGTATTTATTAAAACAATGATTATAATATAATATTTTATATTTTAAAAGCAGTCGTGGAAAGTAACTAAGTACATTTACTCAGGTACTGTACTTGAGGATACATTTGAGGTACTTGTACTTTACTTGAGTATTTCCATTTTTACAGTTACTACTGTTTATTACTTTCCTAATAAGATTTCAGATGTAACCTAAGCTTATACGTAAGCCAGATCCCAACCTTTTTGGTTTGTTTGAAGCAGCAGGGGCCACTTGCCACGTTGAGTTGTTAGCAATACCACCAAAGAGACATTTCCCCTTTTAAACTTCTCACATGGTTTCATTTAAATAACTGTTGGAGGGGCAAAGAGGTACAACTTTTCTATGTCATTAATCATCTCACCACCCCTCAGATTTATCTGGTGGCCCTTTGGAGGAGCCCGACCCTTAGGTTGGGAACCACTGGACAACTGAACTGTATATACAGATAAAACCAGCTCCACCTTCAGCAGCTACAACAGTAGAATGCTACTTACACACTGATGCATCATTATTAACGAGCCAATAATGTCACAGGAGCCATTTTTCTGCAGAACACGTACTTTTACTTTTGATACTTGTAGTACATATTGCTGATAATACTTCTGTACTTTAAATTAAGATTTCAAATACGGGACTCATACTTGTAATAGATTATTTTGAAATTGTTGTACTGGTGCTTTTACTTAAGTAAGTGATCTGAATACTTCTTCCACCACTGCCTTTATGGCTTTATTTTGAACCTGTTCACGTGCCTTGTATACTCTAACCCACCACACCCCAGCAGCATAGCAACACAGGGCAGGCACAGACATGGTAGAGGGGAATTAACCAATATAATTAGAAAACGACAAAATACATAAGGTGAATTCTGTATGTCATGTGGCCCACACTAGACCAAATGTGTTTATTTTATTTATATAACCAGGCAAATCCTTCTCAATGTGACAAAACCTGCATAAATAAATAATAAGCATTTTACCTTTTTTCAATCCCAGTCTCGCTGGAACATTCTGTACATCTTCATACACATATTGTGTTTGAATCTATACTGCGCACACAACATCTATCGCATGTCTGTCCGTCCTGGGAGAGGGATCCCTCCTCTGTTGCTCTTCCTGAGGTTTCTTCCATTTTCTTTTCCCTGTTAAAAGGATTTTTTTGGGTAGTTTTTCCTTATTCGAATCGAGGGTCTGAGGACAGAGATGTACAGATATGTGAAGCCCTTTGAGGCAAATTGGGATTTGTGACATTGGGCCATACAAATAAAATTGAATTGGATTGAATAATCAATTTGCTTCTCTCATACAGTGAAGGTGCAAATGACACAACACGTTGCTTCTCTTCTAATAGGGAAATAAAAGACGCTACGCACAGGCAGGTGGAAACTGCCATCCAGAACAAACAGGGCATTGATTTTCAGTCATTGTTCACACAACACAGTCCCCGTTTGCTGTAGGAGGAAGAGGGTGGGTGGAAGTGGAGGGTCTCCGTAGGTTTACATTATTGAAAAGCAGTAATTGGCTAGGTAATATAGAATTTGTCCCATTCATTTCCAGTGAGAGCAGTCAACGTTTTGATACAATAAGTGAGATATGAGTTCATTCTTTTCATCACTAATGCCCCACCTGCGTGATGTGATATCGTAGTCAATACACAATGTCAGTAAACTCAAACTGACCTACAACACAATGTAATCTAGCATTTCTGCACTCTGATCTCTACGTTTTTTCATTCTTAAAATCCAAAAATGTCCTCCTGCTCTCGCTCGACAGCTTTGAGATTAGCTGTTAAAGTTTATAGGCAAAGGGCCCATAAAGCCAGCTGCACCTGAGCCTTAGCCCAACTCCGCCAGGGGCCCCTGTGTAGCGAAGTTTGTAGGAGAGAGGTCATAAAGAGTTGCCATCCGAAAATGAGATACCTACCACTTTAAAAAATATTGACACCTACTTGTTACAAAATGATCACTGACATGAACGCTAAGCTCAGGATGTAGTGCCGTTGAGGATATTAAGATATTTTGTGTGTGCGTGTGTGTGTGTGTGTGTGTGTGTGTGTGTATGCGTGTGTGTGTGTGTGTGGGGGGGGGATATATTACAAACTCTTACTGTGGCCAATATCACAGTGCAAATTAGCATTAATAACACTATTTGATTCCAAATAAAAGGAGCAAACAAATTCGTACATGCACACCTGGCCGCACAAATTCAGTCAACAGATGGGTACACTGCAGGCCAGTTATTGTGGAGGAAAAAATGCTAATGAGCATTCACTGTAGGGCACAACCACAGAAGAAAAGGGGGAATGGACTCACATTTTTTGGCCAGCATGTTGTCTAGGGCGATGGCGATGCCCAGAAATGGGGCAACAGTAAGCGGGACTACAACAATTTTGAGTCTTTGTGTTTGCCAGCCGGCCAGCGGCTGGCCGGCGTGCTGCTCTTCCCTGCCATCACTGAAACTCCTGGCTAACGTGCACATTTAGAAAAATTTCCACTTTGTAGCTTGTTCCTTTTGAGGGCCAATTACCCAACCAAATGCCATAACATGATCTTAATCCCAGACTTGCAGTCTGGTGAAAATTTTCATGGCCAGTTTACTGCCACTCATTTTTTTATGATAGGGTAAAGCACTGACAGAGCGTACCGTACCAGAGGAAAAAAAGGAGCAGGGAAAAGTTGAGACCCGTGCAATTTCATGCAAATAGTGTACCACCAATTTGCAAAATGTCATTCAGCATTTAGAATTTTGGGGGGAATGGTGAGGTTGTGGTATACTGATCCAACAGAAGAGTGAAATAGCCTTTATAACAGCCAGGACAGAGGAAGCAGAGGCAAATAGGTCTTAAGGTACTTTCTCAGGCCTGAGACTCTGGAAGAACATGTCCCTGAGAGCCAAAAGAGAAATATGCACTCAGCATGTTGTTCACAGTTGCTTCAGGAAAAAGGGCCTACGAAATGGCATATTTAACAGCTTCCATTCACTGTGACATTTTTTAGTCACAGTCTTTCTTTGCATCTCTCGCTACCTCCCTGTGGTCACCTCTGTATTTGAGCCCTTTTTGCTGCTGCATTAATGGAATGGGACTGACATATACACATTTCTTTCTCTGAAAGTGTTGTTTTTTTTGGGGTTGACCTTTTAAATGCGGGAAAACACTTGCCAGATGGAAATTAAGGCGTGTGTGTGTGTGTGTGTGTGTGTGTGTGTGTGCAGTGTGTGTGAAAAGCCCCAAATTATGTTACAGTTACGCTTCCACTATCATGCCCTGATTTTAGCTTTTGGTCGTATTTCACTTACACGCACATACTGTGTATATATATATATATATCGTACCCAAATGACTTCTCTCCTTAAGAGACTGCACAGCCATTATTGGGGGGATGGAGGGGTCAGAAGGATTTTGTCTTTTGTATTTTCTTTTTGCTCAAAGGAGAGCAGTCTAAACTATATTAGACAGCAGGGAATGGTCTTTTACTTTTTCTCACCCTAGATTTAGATTTTTCATTCATCCCGTGTGAGATTTATTGTAAAAATAAAGAAATTAAATAAAAAAGGTTGTTACATAGTTACACAATGAATAAATCATATTGCATTTCAAGTCAAGGGCAGGGTCCGAAAAACATTAATAATGCTGGGGAGTGCTTTGCTTTTTTGTACAATAAAATCTAAGATTCTCCACCCCGATAATTTGTTTTCAGTCCCTAAGTTTTTATGAATACAGGCTTGTACCTTTTGACTTTTTAATCAAAAAACGAATACTTTCCAACACAGCTGATCGTCGTTTGTACTGATGAGTGAACCAGGAGTTAAATAGCCATCCAAGCCGTGAAAGTGCTGCAACTGCCAAAATAAATGCATTAGTGAACATGTGGATCCGTCATCTTCGAAATAGTATTCAAATATTAAAAAAGTGGCACCGAAAAAAATAATTGAAACCACTGAATTAAAACACATCATGGCAAGATTATACTAAATCACTAAAATGCATGGTTGAGATAATGATCCATCTGCTAAGTGCAACCCCTGTGGATATAATGCATTTAGCAGAAATACGTCTGCTCATGAGGCCGTGTTCTTGTGGGGCTGGTGCTATGCAGACAATGTTGCTGTACACTCAAAAGGAGTGAGCAGTAAGTCGTGACCTCAGACGATTTGGGAAAACAGCGTCTGAGCTTAGCGGAGCAGGTTTCAGGTTGGACTGGCAGGGTTACGGCAGGGTGATAATGCTGCTGGTTAAGAATCCCCGCTCTGTTCGAGGATGCCGGTGTTAATTAGGCCTCTCTCTCCCTCTCCCTCTCTCCCTCCCTCCCTCTCTCTCTCCCCTCTCTGATGGCAGCATTCAGCAGCTGGGTCTGTAAATCTGAAAACAACTCTCTTGTCTCCTCCTGTCATCCCCACACATCACTCTCTCACTCACTCTTTTCGTCTCTACATTTGATTGTCTTGCTTTATTACTGTGATTCCCATCCAGGTACTTGCACCCCAGTGGGTATTTCTGCAGTTGCCAGGGGTTACGTGGAAAAATAGCTCAGCTAATTTGACAAAATAGAAATAAACATCTGAACACTACATGTTGCAACTGAGAGTGTGTGGAATCTAGTTGGTATAGCAAATAGTTGAAATAGTCAGCTAAAAGTAATGGATAAACAGTTTAAATTGTTAGATAAAATTAATGGATAAATGGTTGGATTAGAAAGCTGAAAGGGATGTGAAGGGATAAATGGGTGAAATAACTCATTTTGTTGGTTTATTTGCTTATTTGTCTGTTTATTAGGATCCCTATTTGCTTCTGCCGTAGCAGTCGCTAGTCTTCCTGGGGTCCACATCATAAATTACAACAACAGAAAGATACAACATGATGAGATGGCATCAACATTAAGTAACACACTCATACACACACTCAATCACATAGTGGAGCCCTTTGTGAAGACACAAATACTAGTAAATTCTTATATTGTCTTAGGTAACTTCTTCCCTTCCTGTGATGCTCTTAAAAAAACTGACTTCGTGAATAAGTCATGAATAAACAGTTGAAACAGTTAACTAAAAGAAACGCATACATAGTTTACATAACTAAGGTAAAATGTGTCGATACATGGTTGAAATGGACAGCAACCTGAATGCATAAACAGTTGAAACAATTAGCTGCTTTTAACGGATATATTGTTGACGTGCCTAGCGTGAAATGTATCAAATAAATAGCTGAAAAAGTTCGATAAAAGTAAGGGATAAACAGTTCAAATAGTTAGCTAAAGGTAACCGATAAATGGTTGGAAACGGCAGTTGAGAGAGTTGGCTAGAAGCGGTGGATGAATAGTTTAAATAGCTCGAGTTAAATGTATCAGATACATGGTTTACATACTGAGCTACAGACCTTAAACATTAGTTTGAACAATGATTGCTTTATGGAATTGTGCTAAATACGTTTAAAATCAATTAAAATGAGCACATTTGAAACAAGCTATCCAGTCCCCGCTGCACACTTCTGTGCATCTCCGTTCATCTCCCCTTCCAAGCGGGATTCAACCCAGATGAAATTGAGGAAATCCATATGAGACTGTTGCTTTCACGTGGATTCATGCTTGTCAGCCTCTTTCCCAAGAAGCCTACGTGCTCCCTTTAGGACACTCAAGAGAATTTAGCACCTCGGTTTTCATTTGCTGCCTTCTTGGCTGAGCTTTACCTTGGAAAAAGAGATTGTCCTCCTCTCTGTGGCACTGGTTGAATAAATGGCTTAACTGACTTCTAACTCTGTCGCTTTCATACCCTTTAATTTTTCTGTCTCTATCTTTCTCTGCCACGCTTTCTCACCGTCAGCAGAAAGCGATGCGGGTATCAAATTGCAGAGCAATAACATTCTTATAGCACTTTGGTCAGACCCGCAGTTATTGGAAAATCAGGAGAGCAGAATCCTCTCTCACAGAGGCTGCACACTCACTGCAGACCTAGTTTACACACAAACACATATTGTGGACCTGCATAATGCACATATATAGTACTCTTCAATACATGCTCACGGAGGCTCACCGTGTGTACAGTCTTCTAAATGTGTACACAAGACAGAAACCCAAAACAAATTGCATGAATAAATGAATCGATAACAATAAAAATTCAGCTTTCTTTGCATGTAGACCGTGCCAAGACCTTTGACTGGCCGCTCTTGAATTACAGATGACTGAGTGACAGATGAATACTGGGAGATTAGTGTCTCTCACCACTCTGTTCTTTCTGACACATGCACACACAGCCACGCATAAATATGATCCCAAAAGGTCCTCGCTGTGATCGCTTGACGTGCAGGTTAATAAGCATACAGCACAGCTACACGCTGATGCTGCCTGACTTTAACCATGACTACACGCCACGGCCGCGAGTGTCCACGCACACGCGGGGGCACCCGCACGTACCAGTGTCAACAGCAGGTTTCAGTGACTCCTTGAACCACAAGAGGCATTCACTGTTGTGGCAGAGAATAATGATTGACTGGCTGAAGCCTGATCTGCGTCAGACAGAGTAGGAGACTCTGAACTGTGCTGCAGGCAATTACTTTGTTTTAGAGGAAAAGAAGGAGGGAGGGAAAGCGAGGGAGGGAGAGAGGAAGGGAAGCATGGAGAGCGTGCAGGGGGAGAGACGGAAGCAAGAGGGGGAGGGATTTGCCAGGCTGGGGGAAGGGCTGCGGTGAGTTAACAGTGGCACCTGGTGGGAAGCGACCGAACTGTTTATAGTCATACTCACTAAAGAGAATAGAAGGTTATGTTTTTATTTCCTCTCTCCTGTCTGTGTGACATATTCTTTTTCTTCGTTCTACCTATTATTGTGCCTCCCTGCACCGGTTAATAAGGTAAAACCCATATGTAAACCCATAATAAACCCACATGTTCTGTCTATGCACGCATGTATTTCTTTCTGTACCCTTGAGGACTTGATTACAGTGATTTTTTTTAACCTCAAAGGTGCTACATGCACCATTTGATGCATCAGTATCTCAAATTAATTACATCCTGCGCCTTACTAATTGCACATTTTCCAATTACTGTGAGACTTGTGGGGCCTGTCTTTCCACATAGCTTAGTTAACGATATAACATGATTTTGCTAAAAGCGTAACAGTACTTATTTACAACCTGTTTTTGTGGGTCAATAACCTTCATAAAGGCACCTAGCAGACCCCCCCCCCCCACCCAAAAAATAAACAAAACTGAGCCAACACAGTTGAGGTTACTGAAGACTGACTTGCAATAGTTTGATTTATGCTAAGTAATTACAAACTTTAAAAAAAAAAACATCTGCAATGTAAAGTCATGACCTTGTTTGCCGTCTTACGGGAGTTTTATGGAGGGTTGATCAGTTTCGCCTCAGTGTTTTCAGTGGAGACACCGGTTCAGTACGTTAGCGTGGTGCAGGGAGAGGTGGGGGCCTTTACGCCAAAGTCGTCTAATTTACACGTTGCGAGTTCTTGACTAGTTTGCTGGTTAGGTTTAGGAAAAGATCATGGCTTTAGATACAGTCACTACCTCCTTATTACAATCAGCATTGATTATTCTCCTGTGTGAAAGTGCCGTATTTGACCCATTGCTTTTATATTTGATCCTTAAGTACATTTAATAGAAAATACTTTAAAATAGAAAAGACTTCTAGAGTTGTATTCAGGCTTTTTTTAAAAATGTTTTCAACAAAACGTCTGGTCAAATCGCACATATTTTTTAAAGACGTGGTCGTTCTGTCATTCGTTGACGTCGCATACAGTAAACGTTTATTATGGTTCGTCAGCCATGACATCACATTCACGGAAAGGGCCTCAATGCTCGCACAATATTTGGCACCCGGTGAACAAGACAGAGCGGTGAGTCCTGACTGCCAACAACATGCCAAATTACCAACACATTTACGCAACAAGGTGCATGTTTGAAAGGGGGCTTCAAAGATGCAAACTGTGTGGCAGTGAAGTACAAGAGCACATTGCCACTGTCTTGCTAAGGTGCATACTGTTTCTGTAAAAACAAATAAACTAATCCAAAGGATAAATGTGAAGAGAAATTGTCATAGCATGGTATTTTCAGCTATACATCAAAGGGAAGCTATAACACAAGACAGAAATTGAATTAAAGGCTGCCTCGTGATTGAAGGATGGTGCAATTCAATGAAACACTGTCACCTTACTATTGGCTCATTTGGGTAATGTTTCATACTTTTCAATGTTAAATTTGGTTCCTAAGTCCTAATAGAATTGGAAACTGCATTCCTTCCTTCGTATATGTCTTGGCTGGTCAAATGGAAGTGAAGGTTGGCTAAAGCTCCCAAAATGTGTTATGTTAAATAAATTATCCCTCCTGACCAGTGGACCTTAAGACAGACTACGGTTTTAAGATTTTAAGACTGAATACAAGATGGGTTTTCTGCTGTGCATTAATGATACTGCCAAATCCTTCTGTAGGTTCGGTCTATGGTACTTTCAGGCCTTTAATATACTTAAAAATGCTTTCAATCATTAATGAAATGCCTTAGATTTGATGCAGACATACAGCATCAGATATATCTTTCCCTTTTTTTATTGCCAGGGGAAACTTGATAAAGATGTATACTCTTTGTCAGATAGAGCCTAGATTAGGGACTAGATATTCATAGTTGCACACATACACACCTGAGTCCTGCCCAATACAAGCGCAGATTTGTGCTGCTGGCCATTCAGCGGCTCCATCGGAGGTGTCTGGGGTTAATTGCCATGTTAAAGGGCGCCCACACAGAGGATGTTAAAAGAGTGCATTACTGCATTACTCATTCACTTTCCTTGCTTGGAATAGTCAGCCTGAGGATTTGAAGTTGCAGTCCCACCCACAAGTCTGCATCTTCGAGCTTATACTGTTTCAAAAAACTTGAAACACTCGTGCCTAATGTATTTTGTCAGACATTTACCGGCTTCAACACTTGACACGCCAAATATTCAGAGAATGCATTCAATTACTAAATCACCTTGGTCTGGTTGCCAGGCAACATTACTGCCAGAACCACTGCTTCCATTTTCTTTCAGCCTCTGTGGTGATTTGTCTTGTGTTGTTTATGTACATTAGTCTGATAGGAAAGGGGGGGGGGGGGACAAAAAGAAAAACATGTGAGAATGGATTTACAATGGCAAAGACTCACAGCTCTGCTGTAACGCATGCTGCCGCCCACACAACAGCACACACAGACAAACTTTGACTTTTGTGTGTTGTTTTTCCCGCTTCTCCTGCTTGTTAATTACATTCATGGTGTCCTTAGCTTCCCTGTTGAGCACTCTGTGATGTTCGGCAAAATGTTCCTCATGAATAAATTCGACATTGTCTCGTATACACACACAAACCCACACAAAAACACACACACACACACACGCACGCACGCGCACACACAGAAGTTCCGTATTCGTGATAGAGTGCACACACTAGCTGTTTTATGGTAAATGTTGTTGACGCATGCATTTGGAGACAGATGGAAGAGTGGCATCTATTTCCTACTATTGATCTGTTGTGAGCGTGTGTGTGTGTGCGAGTGCACATGAGCGCCACAAGCAAGCAAACAACATTCAACGTACATTTAAAATCTCCAACAGCCATTTTGGTACGTGTCTGCATAATCATTTGTGTAGTATTTGTGCAGGTGGCGCACATGTGTGTATACCAGCTTCTGTGTAAATGTAATGCGTAGGTGGCTGTGTGTGTGTGTGTGTGTGCGTGTGTCAGTGATCAAGGAGACAGGCACACTCTATCATCCTCAGCTTCATCTGTCAATGCAAGACAGCCGACAAACACACACGTACAGACGCCCGTCCAAAGGTTAACGAGCACGCCGCGCTATGTGTGTTTTGCTCTAAGTGGCAGCGTCGTGTGATGTATGCGTTGCTCCCTGTGCCAGGCTCCATCACGCTTTCGCCGCGCTTCAAGTGGCAAACGAGTCAATTGTTGTTATCCGAGACACATGGGAATTTGTCTTTCCTTTCAGATTTGGGATAACTTTATTTGCCAAGAAGAAAATAAACGGGCCGGGGTTTGTCTTGGGGACACTGATGCAGCAACATTTCGACAGATAGGATTACAGTGACAGTTGGTGCTGTTACACATGGTAGTGGGCTGTCTTACACATGCTCTTGGAACCATTGATTTTTGACAGCTTGGACGTATTATGTGTTTTTATTTTAACTCTGGTTTGTCTTGGTGTCAGGTCCTTTTGGAACTTTTTCCTGTCTCATCTAGCTACTTCTAAGATTTCTTTGTCTCCACGTGGTCCCCTTTTGTTTGTGTCCTCAATAGCATTCCATTTTTTATAGTATGTAATGGACCTCAAACATCTCGTAGATACAAAATAGACAGAACTACAAATTGTGGGGTTTTCTGTGGCATAATTAAGATGGTCTTATGTCCAATGTCTCCGTATAGTAATCACAGCCTTGCACTCTTAGCCCGACAATGACTTCATCTCTCACATGCTCCTGCCTACTTGACTTGACCAAACTAACTGCCAAGTTTTGCCACCTTAAAGGACCATTTCAACATTTTGAGAGATATGCTTATTCACGTTCTTGCAGAGAGTTAGATTGATGCCGCTCTCATGCCTGTACGGTAAATATGATGCCACAACCAGCCGCGTGTTAGCTTAGCATAAAGACTGAAAACTGGGGGAAACAGCTAGCCTATAAATGTAATGTGCGCTTTAGAGGTGCCGGTAGATTTTGTTACCTTTGGACAGAGCCAGGCTACATTATTAGAGAAGGGGACAAATGTCAATGCTCTCATTAAGTCCCTTTGGTGCCAGGGTGTCCAGTGAATAAATCCAAATGGCCTCCGTTCTAAGTAGGAGGGCGCTGGTGTTATCCCCTCTATGGCAGCACTTAACCTATTCAACGCCATAAAATCTGACCGAGGTCAACTAGTGTGAAGTGCATTTCCACTGACACAGGGATGAGAGAACTAGACAGTACATACAGTGCAAGAATGCTGCAGTTGTATACCTTCTATCATTGATAAGTGCAGGCCCAGCAGTTTGCCTCCAACCTGGGAGGAAGCTAGCACATCCTTTCACGTGCTGCCAGTATTATGACAAGTTATATTAACAATATGTATCGGTAGATGAAGAAACTCATCTTTTTCGGTCATTGTGATTATTTTCAACACATTAATTTTACCTGGTAATCAGAATAGGTCACCAAACTTGCAGATGGCTAACTAACGCTAATGGTTGCAAAATGCTATTTGCCAATAAGTTAACTGCATGAGTTATAGCTCCCCAATCTCCTCATTCCCTCATAAGAGCCCTGTGCTAATTTTTCTGTTTAATTTGCAAAAAGGTAGTTCTTAACAGTAAGAAGCATGCTGATCAGTACTTTGGCAAGGGAAAGATAAACTGGGCTTGTGGCTGTAAGGTAACTAGACGATTCCGCGGATAAGCTGGTAAAATGTGAACTAGTCTATGACACCAATTTGTGCACCAACTTGGTTTAAAATCTAATCAAAGCAGGTTTGATGAACAAAAGGACACTTTTGCAGTTTGGCTTTTGACTCTGAAGTGCACACAATCTGCAACATAACCTTGCTTGCTGATCAAAACCTGCACTGCTCGGGTTGCATTGTGTGAAACGGTCTGAATTTCCGTTTTGCTGTTCTCTGTGCATTGTCACTGTTTGTGTCCTCTACACCTACTGTACACAGAGGTATCCTTAAGCGAGGCAGTAAACAAAAGCAGCCTTCCTTAGCTTGCTTGCAAAAATATAAGCTAAAAATATACTGCTTTGGGGGGGGGGGGGTATCAGCATCTCACCAGCAAAAAGAACTGAACAGCTGAACTCTGCTCAATGCTTAAAGCTGTTTTCAGAGCTGTGTTTTCAATGAGCCTTTTGTGTTGCCACTACTAAGTCCCTGTCTGCCTGGAACAGTTGGAACACTTTCAATTGTTTTTAGTGTTTTTTTATGTTTTGCTTCAGACCAATGAGTTATGAATGAGGCATGTGTATTGAGATTTGAAATTCATGTATTTTTGATCAGTGTTTCTCACTCAAGATGTGCATCTTTTCTCAGTTGACATTATTTTGAGGGAGGGATTACTATGGTTTTTAGTGTTACATAAACTTGGGATTTGATTTAATATTTGACATCGCTGCATATTTTGCCTGCGTTTCTGCATCCTATCCTTATCTAAAAATCACAGGTGACATTCCAAAATAACACACTTGGTAAACTGTTCAGTTTTTGCCCACACTTGGGAAGGTCTGTCGGTTGGGCTGTCGATTGGTCCATCACTTTAGTCCAGAATGAAATGTCTATTGGATGGATTGCCATGGAATTTTGTATAGACATTCATGGTCCCCAGTGGATGAGGCCTACTGAATTTGCTGATCCCTGACCTTTCCTCTAGCGCCACCAGCAGGTCAAAACTTTAAATATCTCAACATCTACTGGATGGATTGGCACAACATTTTGTTTAGAAATAAATCACGGTTCCCAGATGATGAATCCTACTGACTTTGGTGATCCCCTTATACTTTTCCTTTAGGAAATGTCAACCCATAAGTTTGATATTTGTGGTTTTGAGTGAAATGTCTTGACAACTATTGGATGGCTTGCAAGGAATTTTGGTGCAGACTTTCATGTTCCCAACAGGATCAATTGTATTTTCCTTGGAGATCCTTTACAATTTCATTTAGTGCCAATATCAGTTCAAAATAAAAAATTCAAATCCTTTCTGTATTATAAATCGTCGTGCAGTGTCTGATAAGCTTTACACTCATCACTCCAACCGGACTTCCTTTCCTTGTCCCACCCGTACCTTAAACAACACGCCCTCCGCACCAATGCAGCCACCTGCTTTGAATCCCAGCCTAGTCTTGTTCCTTTGTCAAACATAATGTAACAGTCTTATAGTCAAGAGGGACAATTAATCATCTTAATCTTCAACAAAATACAACCTGTTCAACTTGCTGTTATCCTCCTTAAAAACAATATACAGGGCAGTCATTATGCTATACTATACAATGTACCTGTGCATGACTTCAGTCTACGTATTATTTCTGTCAGTTTTAATGAGAAAGTTTTCACACAGTATCTTCACTACAGGTTTTCAGTGATTCCCCCAGAAGGGCAACAATTATAACATCCCCACAATCAATGACACTTATGTAACTTTCCCACGGGATGCAATGGATCACGCGTCCCGTTTGTCAGGTCTCGCCTACGTCATGTCCCACCTGATTAAGACAGAGCTGGGGGAAGTCTTATATTAGATCAAGTGCGATTTCTTTTCATGTCACATCAAACTTGTGAATAGTAGAAAGAAATCCTGCTTCCAATCTCGACTCATTGTTGGAAAAGAAATGCACTCCACCGCCAGGTTCTAAAGGATTCTAGGTCCTCATAGGTTCAGATTTGCAGAGGCTAAAATATATTGAATTTGCAGCCAACCATACAGCTTTGGAAAATGGCGATCAATATAGGTAGGCCTGGCATTTCCAGTCAAGAGAACAAGAAAGAATGACAGAGTGGTAGAAAATATTTTAAAAAGAGGCTGATTCGTGATCATTGTGCCGTTCCATGTGTGAGACCAGGCTACTAATTTCACTATGTTTTGCTTGGTGGATTAAATATTCTATTATAGAAACCGTTTTTTTTGCCACCCTGATCAAATGGCTCAAGGAGAAAGAGAGAAAATGGGGACATAGCAAGGAAGCCAGAAGGCGGGAGGGTGAGAAGGGAGAAATGTTTCAAAAAGATGAAAAAAATTAATTCCTGGGGTTTATTCAACTCATATCACTCCATCCTATCTGGGCTTATACTTGGGCTTCAATAAGAAAGTGGAGGGAGTGAGTGGAGGCAGACAAAGGACAAGGATAAAGATGGGATCAGATGGAGGTGAGGAGGGAGGGAGGAGGGCGGGCAGTGCGCGGCTGAATTGGGGGAAGCTTATCGGCGTAACGCACACCTGGGCCGCCGTCCTCTACCTCTTCTCATGTCTTCGAGATGAAAGCTCTAATAGGCTAACGGCTGTGCAGAGGTCAGCGATCTCGTCTCGCCCTCGCTGGTCCGTTGCATCATCCAAACCCCCCCCCCCCCCACACACACACACACACACACACCCCGTCAGGCGGGATTGTGTTTCAGCTTCTGAACTGTTTTTTCTCTTGAATCCACCCAAGCTGAAAATCAGATGCCTGTAAAGCAGATGTTATAATTTCATCGCTGTCTGGTTTTGAAAATGAAGCAGCCGTAGTTTAAAGAAATCACACACAAACACAACATTCAATATTTCTCTCATTAGAGGGCCGTGAAGCGATTTGTGCCAAGTCTTTGGGGCAGAACCTTGGTGCTCAGTTTCATGTTAGTGGCATCTCAAACACAGTTTTTGGGAATTGTGTAAGAAAGAAAATGTGTAATATTTTATCGATATTCGTGCACTGTTGACATGTTTAGATTCATTATGTATAGTGTGTTGTCCCAAGTCATGAAATATTTTCAGTAGCCTACATGGAAAACAATGTCAGCGGTGAAATACTGTCAAAATTGACAAAATTGGAAAAATAAGGTCAGTGTGTATGAGCACCCAAATGCTAAGCTGTTAGGATGAAAGTTAACAAGAGCTGTCATAGAACTTGGTCTGATAATCGACGATAATCAACAACATTTCATTCATCAGATGAGCTGGGTATCCTTTTGGCTCGTTTGTCCCTCAGAGTCAAATCCGGGTGAAAGTTACACATTTGTCTCCTTTTATGAATTAGTTTCTTCACTTGTTTGTCACCACAGACACCGCGGGTTGGGTCTCGACTGAACCTGGAGCTGTCCTTAAGATCGTGCGTGACAAAAAGACAACTAAGCAGGAAGTGTGCAATGGACTTTGTCCACTGTCCCAGCCAAATGTAATCAGTGCCACCTTTGCTAGGCCCTGTTCACCAATATTATTTGATTTCTTGTTGTTGCTCTGCCTCTCAGAGGTATCAAGGCGGCTTGCTATTTGTCAGCGGTGCAAATTTGAACTCAACGATTTACTTTCCCCGCTGGAAACAAATACGCTAACTGCGGTTATTCCACTGAAATGTATTTCTTTTGACCAGGCCTTAGCGAAAAAAACAGTGTTTTTAAGAGTGTTGAGCGTGAGCGTGATGTAAAGCTTATGTAAATCATAAAGCTTAAATGAAGAGTTAAACGAGATGATAAAGACAGAAATTGTGGAATAGGGTGTGTTTTCTAACCTGAAAACTACTTAAGGGGAAATAAAAAGGACAAAGTAAGCTGTTAAGTTCTCAAACTTTATCCCCCCAGTGTGTAACACAGGCTCTCTGTAAAAAAAAACTCTCCAAGCGAGGATAATCCTGCTGACATCACTTGACTAGACAAGACAAATAAAATGCCACCTGTTCGTCAGCCGTCGTATTGCTCACTGTCCCTTGTGTCTTCCAGTTCCAAATAACATCTACAGCCTTTTATATGAGGTGTGCGACAGAGACAAAAGCCAAAGTTTTTTCAAAGTTTCCTCACAAAACAATGTGCAAAAAACAGTCTCAGAGGTTGTCGTTCTGACCATTAATGGCGATGGTTTTTGTGTTGTTGTGATCTCAGCGGGCGGGTTTGAGGCGTGTTGGGTGGTTTCATGTGCTACCACATTACAGTCGAACTTACAAACACGGAGTGTTTACAGGCACAACGTCACATCTGAAGACAGAACACATGCTTCCCGTGCCTCATAGTGAGCTCATAGTTCCTGCAGCTCCCCACGATCAAAGCTCACACTGTGGATGGCGGGATGGAGGGAATGGACAGACGGAGAGATGGGTGTGAGCTTGAATTAAGCCCAGGGTTAGAGCATTTCTTTTTTGAATTGTGGAAGGTCATGAAGTCATGACACGGTTGCTCAAGATAATCCACAGATTTGTAGTGAGCAGTTTCACGTAGGAACTATCGGTGGAAAGAAAATAGTTGCTACATGCAACTGCTCAATTGCTGTGGTTAAATAGTACTACAGGTAAGAGGACAAATGTATTGTTTTGATTTTGGGGTGAGCTGTCCCTTTAGTGGAAAGTATTACCAAACTCTTTAAATTCATCACACAAAATCACACCAAATACTGAGACCAGATTAACAGGAATAAAAGTACTGCCTTTAGATGTTAACATGCCTCTGCAGCCTTTCATTTTGTTCTTTTGGGGTTTTTTTTACTAGGTTAGCAGCATAACAAAATGTGCCTTATCACCACTGCACTGAAGCACCCAAGGGATGCTGGGCAATAGAATTGCGTTATGTGACAGCTCGTTTTCTGCAGTATAAATAGAAATCGTCCTCATAAGGGTTGGGGAGGTGGGCTCTATTGTATCTTGCTAAGACAGAAAGCGTTCTGTCTGATTCCACCATGTAAAACCGACCTGTGCGGTGCCAGCCAGAGACTGGCCAATGAATGACTCAATTTTGCCCTTAAAAAGCAATTTTAGGAGTTTGATGTACCTTGGTGACTAATCTCTCCACCTTGGAGGCACAGAAAGGCCTGAAGGTGTGTGTGTGTGGGGGGGGGGTTCGGCATAATCATGCCACTATACAATGAGACGGAAAAGAGAGAGAACTCTTCGGGGGTTTGTGGAGAAGGGGAGAGAGGAGCACAAGGGGAGGAGAAACGAGGGGCCTGGACATACGGAGCATTAATATTTTATATCTTCAGCCTTAATTTGTCTGTCTCACCGTTTTTTTCTCAAATCTCATAACTGTCAGTGACATGTGAGCAATACAGAGGGAGAAAGAGGTGCATGCACGACCTCCTCTACATTTTAGGTGAAAAAAGAAGTGAGGCTTTTGAACAACCCTTCTTACCAAGCTGAACTATTAAACCTTCATGCTGTATAATCAGGCACCTCGTTTTCAAGGTTGTTCTCTGTGGCTGAGTGACTGTTGCATCCTAGATATAACACAACTGAGGCATGATTTCTACAGTCTCAATCATTCATGTAGTTTCCCCTGAACCCTGGTGGAGAGACAACAAGTGTAAAGAAACTGTGTCCATCAGGCAGCCCTGCTTAGCAACATTCAGTAAAGATGAGACCAGGAGAGCTCTCAGGAAGGTCTGACACATCATGAATTTCTACTACATCTAGCCCGTCAAGCTAATCTACTGCACATTATTACAGTATTGGTGAGATGAGGAGGTGTATAGGTGTGAGGTGAATAGACACGTCAGGGTTTTAGTCTCTAACTCGTGGACTTTTTTTGTATTGCAAAATGTATTTTAAAAAGACTGATAATGGGAAACAAGTTGACAGGGTTTGTGACTGGTTTCTGTGAAGGAGTGGTGGTGAGTGGGAGCCTTGTGTGTCAGCACAAATGTATTTGGTAACTCGATCACACCGGCGTTTGTGTACAGCTTGTTTCCGCTGCCCCCAAGTGGCAGAAAAAGATCAATTACAGGTTTAAGCCAAGACTACATAATGTTCGCTAAAGAGAGATCACTGTGGCTACAAATGACTATGGGATAATTCTAAATGCTAAACTACTGCATTCAGCTCAAAGGCTAAACTATTAGCACAGGTTGAGAAGAGTAATAAAGTAAGTGAAGTAACTCTGTAATGTCAGTTATACAGCAGTATCTATCTAAAGTTTGCTTTTGCTAACATTGGCCACCATAAGCTTGTGATCACACCAGACCAGGCAGTGGCGCATTTTGCTGCTTATGAATTCAACTTTTTGGGTAAGATGAACACTGTTATTTCTTCGTCCAAAAGCTAAATGCTGCTAAAGGGCTTGAAAAACAGGGGGAAAAAACCTACAAAAGAGGTCTTGTGTGATATGAAAGTTCAAAAAGGAAATATTCGGTGAGAACATTTGGCGAGTTCCTCTGAACTGCATTATGCCCCTCCTCCTTAATCCAGTCTAACCCCCGTCAACACCCAGAATAAGAGGGTATAGTCGGCTGCTATTGTAATGAGCTTGATTCCCACAGAAAGATAAAATTAGTTCACTTTAGGTCCACGCCGAAAGGGAAAAAACAAATGAAGCCCTCATTTACATGAAGACCAGGCCAGAATTGATCCCATTAGATAGTTAAGATGTTAAGCCTTTGGCCTAATGGAAATCTTAATTATCACTAATTGCCCCGAAGGAGGGCCTGCACCGGTTGTGACAAGCAGAATTAACAAGAAGCCACAGAATCCAATGTGGATAAGGACAAAACACACAGACACTCGCACACATGAAAGTCAGAAACATAGGCTTTTTGTTCTGACCTCTAGAGGGTTAATTTGCCTCAGGCTGCAGGAGAGACATCATCGCAAGGTTAGAGGTGTCCCCTGGTCTCCCCAGTTCAGAGAGCACAGGAGTCGGCAATCATTTAAAAATCCTGCTGCACTTCTTCAATATTCTCTTGCTTTGGCATTTAGCCAGTGCAGCTCCCCTCCGAAACCCTTAACTGTGTGCATCAGGGAAGGATTTTAAATAGCTTTTGCCCTTGACTTTCCTCTTAATTGTGCATCAGCATGAATTCCAGGCCTATTCAGGAAACGTGTTAATTGGAAATAAACAACATCACAAAGAGACAGAAAGGAAAAAGAGGGAGAGGAAGGCTGGGCAAAGAAATGTAGAGGCTGCCTTTACTTCTTTGCCAGACGGTTAAACGGTTCTAAAGCAGACACATCACTTACTAAATAAAAGAGAGTTCCCCTTGAACAATGTTTGCCGAAGCTTTCTTTTATATAAATGTTTGTGTGTAGGTGGATGTACAAAACGCCTGAGGCGCAAACAGACGAACACTGTTGATTAGCTGGACATGACATCTGGTAGCAATTACCATAAAAAAAAACAAACACATCTCTAATGATCACTAATGATCATGTGTATATATATTTTGGAGAACTGAGTTTATTTTTTTCCTCTGGGATTTAAATTCCTAAATGAATAGAGCCTGGCATCTGTCAATCATCTGATGAATGTTAATCTCGAAACAGCTTGAAAGGGTCATGACTTCCTCCGCTTAGGTCTAATGCGCGATTTGAAAATGCCGGCAGCATGAAAACTCGGGGGGGAAAGGCGATGTGCAGGGGAAAGAATTGCAGCACATGATGTGCTAAGTTCTGCAAATGACACCGTTCAGTCAAAAGGTTTTTTCAGCTTTTAGGATGTCACAGTAAGCCGGCATTTGGATAAAACCATATACCAAAAAGGATTGTGTATACGTATAATCAAGCTCTGGACGAGGAAGAATGCTTTGAGTTGAAGGTTTCCTCTCCTGGCCTTGTAAGATAAATTAGGTCTTCAACAGAAATCTGGTAGAGAGAGCCGATAAGTTGAGGGACAAGTATTGTGTTTCAAAACTGGGATGTTACAGAAAAACGTAAAAAATAAATAAATAGGAGCTGCGATAAAGAATCTAAAGAAATATAAAGAAAAGGGTTTTGCCTTTTTTCTCAGAGAGCCGTAGCTTCAGTCTGCTTCGCTTATTATTTAGATGACCTTCATGAGCTGTGTTGAAGTAATTTTCTGAACTTACTGTATGTCTGCTAATGCCGGGGTGGCACATTTAAAGCCCCTGAAAACCTTCAAATCCTGAGTATTTCTCGGTTAACATGAAATATTTGTGACGTCAGGTATTATTTATTACGAGTTTAACACTCAAACTCTGCTAATCTACTTCATCAGGACTGACAGTGGCCTGGCTACACAAGCAAACAACCCCTCAACTGCTGCTATCACTGTTTTGATTCGATTTATTGCCAAATCGTGATTGGTGCGCAGAAGTGTGTCGCCCTTTTCCAACTGAGCCCCACCCACTTCAAACCATGGAGAAGACTACAGGCAGAATTCTCTCATGTGAAATAACCAAAACCGTTCTGACTTGAAATTGTGTGTTCCTGTAGGACGCCATCGCTCATAGCAATTGTTTTCAGGGCCTTTGAAGTGGCTGCTGCAGGTTGACTATCCCTGGAGCAGGGACTATTTTGGCACGTGCAACTAAACTTTGTCCCTGGTTCCTCCGGTCAAAGCACGAATTAGTTTGTGGGCTCCTCAAAAGGTTCTTGGTGCTCTGAGGAGGTTCCTGCTGTGGAAGCGCTCTATTAGGCTAACAACACTATCAGGAATCAAGCTGGAAGGGTGCCCCACAGTGCAGTTACCGGGGTCATCTAGATAACAGTTACTCTTTTTATTTCTTTGACCGTGTCGAAATCTGCTTTGAAATCACAAACGATGTGCCGTGTTGAATGCGAGTTAGGCACTAAAATGTAGATACTGACGAATACTCGAAGCATCGGCCCACACTGGCGGATAACTAGAGTGTCTCTCCTTACTGATAAGAGTACGGCTCAACAATCCCGAGGTGAAAGTTGAAATAGTTTGAAATATGTGGAAGGGTGAGGAAAACTTTCAATCATAATCAGGTGTTAGCATAAACTCAAATGTTGAGCCTTCGCTAATGTGAATTCAGCAAAGACAAGAGACAAGAGAGTATGTCAACTTTGGACCCTTCAAGAAAGAAAACCCAAAGCCTCCTCACTGTTGAAAGATGGCATTTTTCATTTGTTGGTCTCAGAATTGATCTCAATTGCTCCAAAATCAAATAAATCCCTATTTGTGAGTAAAAGTTGGAGGAAACACAATATTGCTCTATAAAGTCCCAGCTTTGTCACTGAAGAATATGTAGATCCAGTTTGATGTCTCATCTTACTTTGCTACAGCTCTCTGTCCTCTTTACCGCCTCTCAACCGAAGACAATTTCCTCCATTACAGGCACAGGACTGATGTTGGGTTGCTGCCCTGCTAATAAAACTTCTATTGCTTCTGGGAAGGGAAATTCGACTGAGGAATCATGTTCATTAGCACAAACAGGGAGACGAGCTGTTTGTGAAATAAATGCGGCTGATGAGACCACAGAGAAAGATGCGACGACGGAGACAGGACAAAGTAAAGGGGGGGGGGGGATTTATGGAGGGGAGTGAAGTAGAGTGAATCGAGAGAGATAACCATATCAAACCTGAGCGAGAGAAAGAAACAGAAATGGAGGGAGACAAATAAATGGCAAGAGAACTAATGCAGCATAAAAAGCCAATTTCCTAACCCTCTGAAACCCCCTCCTGGGTGGAAACAATTACTGCGGACGGGGAGAGACAGTTATGATTAAACAAGCGAGCGTCTTGACAGTGCAGATAAACTTTAGAGAGGATGGGCTGACAGAGTCATGTTTGCTGCAAAATATGATAGCTAATTCGCCGCCGCTCATCAGCGCCCGCAGCGAGAGCAGCAACGTGGTAAATGACAATTCAGAGTTCCCGATGCATTGAAACGCAGCCCCCACACTCTCATGAAACCACGTCTACACACAACTTTGGGTTGTGGTTTCGCGGACGTCACGGCTGAACTTTACATGACTTTCTCCCTTATCAGGGATCACACTGATTGCCAGTTCCTCAAAGAAATAAAAACGACTTTAATTGTATTTATTTGAGCGCCATGAAAGGCAGCGTGGAATATCTTACGCAAAACTAATTTCAAGAATAGGATGGGTCTTCAAATGAAATCATACTGGATGGTTTCAGAGTGCTGAAAAGCTGCATCTTCATCATCAGTTTAGAAAGTAAGGGCCAGACATGACAAGGGTTTCTGAAATCGACTGTTGAAAGAACGAATTAAAAGTGAATAAATCCTTGCGAGACCGAGAGGAAAATGGTCAACAACAAACTGCGACGTCAAAATGACAGCAGGGGGCCACTTGGCATCTGCTGAAAGCCTGAGGATTGTCATTAAATAAATAATGTTTGGCTGGATTGCTCCACTCTTTGAAAAACACTGCTGTGAAATTGGTACGCTGCCTCTCCGAGGGAATCATAAGCAGATAATAATTGCCACAAAAGCCGTGCAGGCCATTCAAATGGTGATGGGTTCTATTTCCACAAGAATTAGTCGTGGGCTGTTTTAGTGCGGCCAGTTCCGTGGGACCCAGAAAAACTCTTTCCCCCCCAAAGTTCACTTCTTTCACGACTCACCTTTTGCTTCCCCGCCATGAATACCACTCTACTTATTTTGGATGTCTGATGTGTCCGTGGACAGTACAAAAAGGTCACTTCTGAGATGGAAGAGTGAGGAAGACAAAAACCTTTAAAAATATAGATATTGTTATTTTAAGATTTAATGGCTATTATTTTTTTTAAAAGTAGTGTAATTTCTTCATTTTTATTTCTCATATTGTGCATTTAAATTCTCTTTCACCATGACAATGAATACAGTTGTCCTTACAGATATACAAAGTGCTTTGTGCATGTGTTATGCCAAGTGAGGCGTCGGTCTTGTCCAGTGTTTTAACTGTTTTAAAAACGCTCAAGAATCCCTTTCCTTCTAAGATAGTGTTGTGAAAAAACTTCCTCGGCTCCTGGTGCTGCATCCCAAACTGTTTAAAAGTTCTGCACGGGCCTAGAACAGAGACCTGGCTTGTGTCTGGGTGTTTAAGACCTGACCCTGTCAGCAATCAAGAACGTTGATGTTGGAGGATTCTGTGAAACCTGGATTACATACAATGTTATTATATATGAAATTCCCGCTTTCTACAATATTTGCACATAGGAACTACAGGATAATTCCGCTGCGGTTAGGGTTCGGCAACAAAAAACTCTTCCTCAGGCTCAAAGCTGGAGTGTGGGACTCCAGCTTTGAAAGAACGACAGAGGGTGTCGTATGTTACAGATTGTAAAGCCCTTTGAGGCAAAATTGTGATTTGTGATATTGGGCTACATGAATAAAACTGAATTGAATTGAATGTCCGTTGCAGTCAAGCCCTCGCCAGACGAGTTCACACAATGCTGATTAAGCCCAACACCGCCAGCTAAATCTCTCTGTTGTTAAATCGGGTGTCTGTGGCGACATTCCAGTGCCGGCGCACCGGCAGCAATGCGTTTTACGTCAACCAGATCTGATTGGATTGCCAGAGCTGAAGGGGTCAAAAAAAAGTCACACACAAAAAAAAAAGAAAGCGATTGATGGCGAGGACAAACACAAGACTGGTGTAGCTTTTCCTGAGAGTGCTGAAAGAAGAGTAGAGACGGAGGGCAGACACGGACGTCGCGTCACTGCTCCTGGACAGGTTGGTATTTGTAAAATATTTGGAGTATCTATTACATTTACTCTACCTAAAACTAAATAATGGATTGTTGTCTTGGAACTGGTGCAACTTTGGTACAAGGTGCAAGCACCTAATAGTGTTTGTAAAATCTACTCTCGCTGCCGGATGGGTGGGACAAACATTCCACACAGCACGTTTAAGGAAAGTTATTAAAAACAGAGAGAGTTAATTGCAGGTCTGTGATGGGACAAGGTCTCCTGCATTAAAAAGCCAGACCCGCTACATGTCCACCCAGCACGCCAACTTCCATGCCTCGCTATTAAAAAAGGGGACACTGCCTCCTGCATTGGCACAGAACGCTAGCATTGGACGTAAGTCATGAGGTGCGGCATCCTCCAATTGCTCCTGCCCTCTGCCCACTGGGATGCAGATTATGGCACAGTTTGAAGAGAGAAGGCGAGGGACTTAAGAAGTTCCATTTTCAAAATAACCTAATCCGAGCCTGACTCGATCTCAACACCTATGAATATGCAGTCTGAGTTAACGCGATTCTTTTGGCGACGATAAACTAAATTCGTTGTGTAAGAAATATTGCTGTGCATCATACTTGTCAGTCTTCTTCTTTTCCTTTCGGCTGCTCCCTTTCAGGGGTCGCCACAGCGAATCATGCACCTCCATCTAACCCTGTCCTCTGCATCCTCTTCACTCTTGTCAGTACCACGTCATAATGAGATCCATGAATCTGTATTTCGAGGAAAATGATCAACAACAAAAATGACATGTAGCCTGAAGCAGGGTGGTGACACGTACCAGTTGCTATGATACACATCCTTTTTTCTTCCTTCTGTCAAAGCGGTTCTTGATCTTTTTTTCGCTGGTCTTGCCTGGTCTCTTGCACTCTATAGATAGATTTCTGCGTCGGTCCTGTTCCAGATATTCATCCTGTTTCAGATGTAGCCTATTCACCCTGCTTGTTTACAGATATAAAATGACAAGATAAGAGCGGGGGATGGTTCGGAAGTGAGCAGATGCCTGCATTTCAGTTCTGTAAATGGCAGTTTATGAGGAACAACAGACCGTGGGGTTGGGAGGGGGGAGGGGGGGGGGGTGTATGGAGCAGGATCGCAGCCTTTGGCTCTGAACTCATTACTGCTCAAATCGAAGATTCTGTGGAAGGAGCACACCGCTGTCACTGAAATCTCTGCCCCCTCTCCTCAAAGAACAGAACTTTTCTTTCCGCCACGTCATTTGCCCCCCAACCACACCACCACCACCACCACCTTCCTCCCCTTTTCTTCTTCAGCTGAAGATGACAGACAGCAAGACTTCACACGGCCACTGCAAACTGGGTCAGTAGCAAACTGAGATGAGTGAGAGGGGAGAGAGGGAAGCAAGCTTGTTGCTGCTCTAGTTCTAAGACATGAATAATAAGCGTAACAAAAGGGTAATCTATCGTATGTCATTTTTTTTAATTCTCGCTCTCTCTCTCCCTCTCGCACTCTTGCTGTGTGGCCAGACAGAAAATATGCTCTTTAGCTGCTGTAGTCTAACAGTCACGTCGTGAGACAATGTCACTTTTCATTGTCGCGGTGACAGAATTTGCGTTTGCATTTTGGATGTTCTTAGATTAAGGTAAACAACTGAACAGCATCCGTGGGCAGCTAAGGGTTCAAATAGATAGTTAAAAGTAGTGAAATAATGGTTGAAATAGTTAGAACGATGGTTAAAACATCCAGCTACTGCAACTCCCAAGTGGTGATATTATGAAAACTTATTGTAACGCGCTCCACTTTTATGTCATTAATAGTGTTAAATAACAACCAGTTTAAATGAAATGAACTGATTGGGAACATGAGTGAAGAAGGGGTATTTGAATTCATCTGAAAGGGCTGCAGGTAAAACGGTACATCAGACAGAGGTCGGGAACCACTGGAAACAGCAAATGTTTTTTAACCCAAAAAATGTGCAGAGGAGGTACAAATACTTTTTTCAGCCCTGAGCAGTCGAACAGCCCACTTCGCTTCTCGCTGTTGTCACACCTTAACCACGCCCGCAGCTGCCAGTAGTTCTTCATAGGACACTGATTGGTCGGAACCACTGTGGTTCAGCCACAAGCGCATTAACTTGAAGCCTGGCAATATGGTTTATCGCATGACCTCGCAATCTCGCAAATTCAGCTGCCTCCCAAGGTAAAGTGCCTGCAGCCCTTCTTTCACGCTGCATACAGACCCAACAACCTCCACCCAGAAGTTAAGGCTGCCTTTATGTTGGCTGGGAGACGAAACCTGGGACAAAAAAGTAACTTAACACTGAATCCACTTTTTAGTTAGTAAATTACATGTGCAGTCACTTTATGACACAATCTATTGATCTTGAACCTATTTTATAGTGTTTATGGCAAAAGATAAGAGAAAATCCAGTAATTCCGTCCACTAGACCTCCAAAGGATCAGGGTTTGAATGACATTTTTGAACATGTGAAGGGGGTGGGTTCAAGCTAAAACAGGGTGTTAAGTTCTTTAAGCTCAATTGCAGTGAGCACTAATAATTAATGGCGACTCAGATGAGCAGTATGAAGATGTTAATCAGATCCTCTCTTCTCTCATCTGGATATTGGCAGCTGGACATTAAGAGAAACCTATTAGAATAACGGCCTGTTGCCGTGGATGATGCTGAATCGGTCCATTAACTGCAAGTCCTGTGACAGACTTCTACCAACCTTAAATAATTCAATTTCAGGCACCTTTTAATTTTTGGACTTTTCAAAGACTGGGTCCTTCTCTTTCCTGATCAAAGCCAGTATCTAACTCTTTACTGTGCGGCATGTATTCACTACCTCCAGCTCCAATACTGAGTGTACAAAGAGCATCATACCTGTCAAATCAGTCACTTTTGGTGCGCCTGCGCATCCCTACCGATGTACATTTGGACAGAAGGGATTTATACATTTTTCCTTTGAAAATTACAACAAAAAAGGTCTAACCTGCACGAGAAGGTGAGGTTATGTTGTTCTAGTAAATGCAAAAGACACCCACACAGTTAAATGAAGGTCCCAAGCCAAATTGCTGCCAAAGAAATCTGCAATTTTAAATGTGCAAATGAAAAGGTTGTGTGGGAGTCGTTTAATGTTTACTGTTGTCTGCCTGGACTCTCAGTGCTATCAGCAAAGAATTCACCTCCAGGTGCCCAGAAGATTTCCACTTTCAGTGCTTCAGTGCTGCTCAGTGACTATTGTTGCTGCCTTTAAAGCACAGATTTACATTGTAGGTAGAAAAAGACCCAAACAAATATTCTTTTTATAGGACGAACTGGAATAGGGGTCGGTGGGAGATTGGCAGAGATAAAGTGAAGATTTGTTCTCATCGCCTTTCATTAAGAACTTGCACCTAGTTCAAGCATCAACAAAAGCTTCTCGATCATCCAGGGACCAGTCTCCCATGACCTTTGACTCCCATTAGCCTCTCGCACTTGGATGGCAGTTTGGGGCCGTGGTGGCGTCTGTTCCCAGCTGCTAGAACTTGTCCGTCTTCACATTTTCTCTGGAATGAAAGTCACACAATCTTGTTTATAAAATTTTAACTGCAAATGGATTTCAGGTCACTTCATCCATCTCCAGCTGTCTGCAGAAATGACTATAAACTCATAGTGTAACACGTAGCACATGGGATGGCGCCTGAGTGCCATGAGCTGTCACAACAAAGGTTTTCTCTCAGTGCTGCTGTGTAACCAGTACCAATCCAAACCTTAGAAAAGCTCCAAATCCTCCCTCATAATGATCATATTTATATTGGTTTTCAGTATTTAAAGACATCTGGGTGACTGCTTTCTGTACATCCATAATTGCAGTGGCAAATAACCAAAATTTAAGCAAATACAGCAGTGTACTGTATACATATTATAATATATAATTTAGTTTGCACATGATAATATAACATCATTTTGGACTTTTGGGGCTATGTCGTTATAGAACGTGTCTAATTTCGCTAATATGCCAAGTGATGGCATTTAGAGTTGAAAGGGTTAAAGCCAGCATACATACATATATAACCAAAAAACTACATTAAATTGCCATAATAACAACTCAGTGTGTTTCTGAGAATTCTGCTGTGCTGTTATCCAGCAGGACCCACTATTGCAATGTTAATCCGTAACCAGAGGGACTTGTCTCACAGTCCCGACTGACTGGGCTCTGCAGCCAAGCTCGGCCATTAAACACTATTCGAGCCCGCTGCTCACAAGTCTGCTCACGTTGGGCCCAAAAGCAGATTGCCCTGCCTGCTCGAACGCAGCACCACTATTGGCTCATGCCACATTGGGTATGGCTGAGGCATCATCAGCTTCCTGAAAACATTAAGGCCTTTTTCTACTGCTCAGACAGCCTGCTGTAGACCCTTTTGTGCCATGAAGAAAGAGAATGGGGACAGATTTAAAAGGAGGGAGGAAGAGGAGGGAGAGAGACTGACACATCGACGGAGGAAGAAACCAACGGGTGCTCACATAATGCTCTCTGATAGACATATACTCTGAGCCAGAGAGCCTTCGGGGGGGGGGGGGGAGCTTTGAGATTCAAATGCACCAGGCGTCTTAGGCTTTATTCACACCCAGGAATTGAAAATCACATCTTTACCCTCATATGACCCAGAACTAATAGTTTTTTGAGACAGAGAATAGATGCGATCTAGGATGTATTAGGCTAAAAAATCAACTTGTCTTTTCCAGTACACATGCAGCTTCAGAATAAGATCTTGTTCCTGCTGTGACCTAAAATCCTGTTTTCATTGCTGCTCAGCTTTGGCAACAACTTAATCTTTTCTAAACTCAGACGTATTGGGACTCAACAAAGACACAGCACTCCAGAACTGATGGCTTGTGATTTAAGTGTTGAATCGTGACCGGTTTCAAAATAAAGCTGCAGAACAACTCTATGCCCCATGACTGCTCATGTTTAAAAGTTAACATTGATATTTATGGTTTTAAACTTTGTGAGATTTGTTTCATGTTAAATGCGGATGACTCTGAATGAACTGCCTTGCTCGCTTTTACCCCGTCCTGCCAAAATCCAAACATGTTGGCTCTGAGCTGCGAGATATTTCCTCCACCTCATCCATCACAAGTGTGGCTGAAACACGGTTAACCAGATTTTACACTGGGAACAAGCAGAGGATAATAAATTTCCCTGTTTTTCTTTTGCTATCAGCCCATTAACTTCATGCTGAGCTCAATATGGGACTCTGTTTTTCTAATTTTCTGTGAACAAGAAAAATCAAAAAGCTTATTATCTCAGGTACTAATGCCATCTCAGCCTAAACAAAGTAGGCTACTTTGAAACATCCCCGTCCTAAAACTAATTTCCTATGTCTATGCAATCACGCACATATAAAATAATTTTTATTCGTATTTCCTAATTAGGAACCAATGTTGAAAAAATAATTATGTAATTCTAAATCACAGCAGATAGAGACATCATTGATAATTTGCATGAGTGATTTGGCAGCATAAGGCTGGTTGGGGATTTGGACGAGGGACTTTGGTAACAGTGCTGCGCGCTCTCTCTCTCTCTCTCTCTCTCTCGCCTGTACAGTCAGTGTGCTGGTCTCCATTGCTCGATTGAATTTGGCCCTTGTTTCAACCCCATTTAGAATATGAGCAGTGTTAATGAAACTAAAAGTGTGGCTGTGGCTCAGCAATGGAGCAAGTGCTATTATAAAGAGCCCCTGAGTGTCTCAAAGTGATATCTCACTTTGGCTGAACATGATCTTTTTTCCATTTAAATTTTCACTTTTAAACATGTTAATCTACTGGAGTGGTTAACTAGAAAAACAAATCTGGCACCGCTATCTTACTTTCATAGGCAGCATGAGTGTCCATCTGCATGTGGGAATTAATCTTTAAGAAATCACGTTTTCAATATGTGTATGTACTGTGTGAGCTGAGCGCCATTGACAGCCCAGTATTGATATACAATATGTTGCTGTATTAAAAGCTTACTGAAAGATAGGAGGACGACCTGAAGAAGTGGTCTCAGATTATGTTACATTAGCTTAGCCAGCGCTAATTTCTAAAAAAAGATCTGAGGGTTATCAGTACTTCCATGGAAATAAGGTTGGGCACGTAAAGGACGTCAAGTCAGAGCCTAAAAGCGCCACATCACTTAGTTAACGTTAAGTTAATTTAGTTTGTAACTGCTATCCGAGGGGCCACTTCTGTCATGTCTGTATGCTAACTATGAAGCTGCTGCTAGCAACTTAGGACAAAACTGGAAAAATAGGGAAACAGCTAGCCTGGCTCTGTCCAAGGGTAACAAAATCTACCTCCAAAGCTCAAAGCAGAAATACACAGCACTAACTTTTGCTGCTAACTGAAGTTAACACACCATACATGTTAGGCACACCAACCAACATGACATGACGACAAATCCCTTGGATTAAATGAAGCTACAAAACCCTCTCGATGAAAATACATTTTCAAAAGTGATTTGAAAGAGGATACTGATTTTGCAAGTCCTTCCATACTTTAGGTGCCCTAACAGCAAAATCTCAGTCCCTTTGAGTCTTGCACAACATGGGACCAGCCAACAGGTTCCCAAATGAGGAGCGCAGACTGCGTGCACGTTGGCAAAGGGCGAGTACTTCACGGAGATATTCTGGGGCCAGGCCATGAAGTGCTGTAAAAGTAATAAGTAAAATCCTAAAATCAGTTCTGTAACAAACTGGTAGCCAGTGTAAAAACATTGAAAGGGGAGTAATATGATCTCTTTTGCTACTTTTTGTTAGCAGTCTAGCTGCAACATTTTGTACAGTTTGGAGTCTGTGCATTGTTTTCTGATGCATGCACATTAGGTAGGGGACCATTAGAGTAATCTAAACTTGAGGAAATAAAAGCTGGTACAATGGTTTCAGTGTCAGTGCTATCAGCAAAGAATTCACCTCAGAATTGAAGGGATTTTGGCACTATTGGATGACCTTGTTAATATGCTGCTTGAAGTAGTGACAGTATCAAGAGTACTCAGTAGTTTTGCCGAAAAATGGCCCCTGTGACTGATATATTATCATATATGACATGATTAGATTGTTATTGTTGCATCAGTAGTACCAGTTTGCTGTTTTAGCTGGTCCAGGTGGAGCGAGTTTGAACTACTTTATACTTTACTACTACTTTAGGAAAGAAGAAGAAAGTAAGTTCTTCTGCACAACTCTGTATTAACTGTTTCTGACTTTTCTCTAACCTTTGCTTTTGTGTGAAATATTTGATTATTTTACCTTTTTGGACCTCAAACAGTTATTTGAATTAAACCATCTGTGAGGGTTAGATGGGAAATGTCTCTCCGTGGGGAACTGCTAACAACTCATCTGAAATGTGATAAAGGGCCCCAACTAGACATTTTATTGTATGGGAAGCCAAAAATTGTTGGAAAAAACAGGTTTAATCTTTAACAGTACGTTGTTTTTTATAAGCTTATCATATTTCTATCATTAAGTTCAACCGGTAATCATAGCTGCCTAATAAATATAGTTTGCACTGCAATGTTATGAAATAGAAGTACAAAGTATCATAAAATGGAAATACTCAAGTTATCTACAGTCGATTAAATGCACTACTTAGACACTTTACATCATCCTCTTTGTTCATTGTTTCACATAACGCATGGTGAGTTCTATTTTATATGACAAAAGACATTTTAAAAAGTAAATACACAAGTCATTGAATAATTCCTCAGATGGAAAATATTAAAGAGAGAAAACAAGCTCTTTGGTTTGGGTATATTCAGAGATCTACAAAGACCAGCACAGCGAACCCCAAGAGGCCTGGCTCTTTGATACTTTCTCTGAGGTTGAGTAAACAAAGATTTATTGAAAGAGCATAATTTGCAGCCAACGCATAATGCACAAACAGAAAGACTTGGAAAATGTCAGGCTCTCCTCAGATGTGGCAAAAAAGAATAAAGGTCTGCCA
Organism: Coreoperca whiteheadi; assembly: GCA_011952105.1. Taxonomy (NCBI): domain Eukaryota; kingdom Metazoa; phylum Chordata; class Actinopteri; order Centrarchiformes; family Sinipercidae; genus Coreoperca; species Coreoperca whiteheadi. The sequence continues at coordinate 11,204,315 of CM022483.1, forward strand.
CAAGCACCTGGCGGAAGGATTATTCTGATTCTCCGCTTGTCTATCTGCATTTCCTCCCAACATTTCTTTACCACCTGGCGTCGATCCAAATGGTTCAGTGACGCCACTGAGGTGTCCATGGCTTTGCCCGAGGGAAAATATCTATTATCCCCCCTCCTTGTTTTTCTTGCCTGGCAGTGGAATAACTGCTCAACGATTCCGGGCTTTCACCTCTACTCTGATAAAGGTTATCTTGGCAATTTAGAGCTGGCGATATCGCATTATGGAGAGAGTTATGAGGCGGAAATCAAATTTTGCTCCCAGTGCCTCTGAGAAGAGGGAAGATGAAAGGTGTATGGGACTGCACAGTAATGATATGGTAGAAATTGTTGTGCGTTCATGGAAGGATGTGTCAGACTGCATAATGTGTATGTGTGTGTGTGTGTGTCTGTGTGTGTGTGCATGGGCATCTGTTTGCATGTCTGCTATTCTACACAGTCTCCCAGGAACGTTAAACCTGCAATTTCTCTACAGCAGAAAGTGCTTTTTTCAAAATTGCTTCATCCGACTGCAGGCTCATATTATACATGACAGTGCTCAATGGCTAGTTTCAGCCAAGCTGCTTGATGAATATGTTGAAGCCTGCTAATAAGTCACAGAACTGCTAGCTGGGCTTTTGAAGTTACTATATGCCAGCTGTTGTGGCAGTCAGAGCTAGTTAGTCAGTTTGTTTTTCCCTGAATTCTTAATTTTAGGTGCAAAAGCCCTCTTCTTTTCCAAACTGTGAGGGCGGGAAGGAAGAGACGTGAAGCATCAGCTGCATTGGACTTCTTCTCAGAGTCATAACTATACAAAATCTGAAAACACAGACATGACACACATGTTTTTAGATTGAGCATGACGTCCACTTTCTGAGGATATCAATTACCTCCGACGTCCATTGTGAATAATAATCCTTATGTCTGCTTAGAAATAATAAGAAAAAAGACACACCTTATAACTCCTCTCTCAAAATCGTCATGTTTTTAAGTTTTCTTCAGTATCAGAGTAATCCAGTGGTAGTTTTCTGTACATCCATAGGCAAAATATAAACAGGAACTGCTAAGAGGTAATTTGGCATATTTGTAATGATGCAAATTTGCCAAAATGCAAACACAAATATAGGCTTAAAAAACGAACTGAAGTTGTAGCCCACAGCTACCTAACCTGACCTCAAGGCAACATTATATTGTTATAACATTATAATAAGTATAAGTCCAACATTATACATTCTACCAGTTTACATCCCCCAAACCTCCCAAAATAATGGGAAATGTAGTTCAATAACTTAGAGCAGAATTATCCCCCAAATAAAACAAAGAATAATAATAATAATAATTCCAAAATAGATTCATTATTATCTTTTTTCATGTTGCACTGTCAATGTTTTTGACAGTACTAAGGCTCAGATTGTCCCATCAACATGGTTCTTATATTCCTAAAAAATGAACCCTCTCCTCAATCCATTCACATAGATTTTTGCCCTCTGTTAAAAACCTGTGGTTATATAGTCAAAAAAGGGGTGTTTTTGAAGGGGGGGGGGGGGGGGGGGGGGGCGTGTCTCGTTCTTTTTTTTTGTGTGCGCGCAAAGACACCAC
>CM022483.1:11205955-11227186 GCA_011952105.1 Coreoperca whiteheadi
GCGGTGGGTGTGTGAGCAGTTGTCTCAGGTTCACTTTTCTGTACCTGCAGTATGAAAGCCCACACTGAAAAGATAGCATTCACAAAGCAAAGCTGATAACTCAGTGTGTAGAGTAACACCTCCTTCCCGTGTAAAAGAACAGGAAATTAGAGAAACACATTACTATCAGGGCAACCGAGAGAACCTACAAAGCACACCATCACATCACACCTCCTGTATTTGTCAGATGCATTATCGCATTATTATATTCACAGTTTACCCAACTCCCTGGAGAGCAAAGAAAATATGCCGTTGCAAGGCTCATTCTGCCAAAAAGGTTGCCATGACAATGAGATTTCACTCTTTTTTTCCTTTAGTTTCCGTATGTTCAACTCTATTCTTTCTTCATCTACAATTATTAAAATATTACCATTGTAACATTTTGCCTAAGGATATCATTTCAGCTGCAGCTCTATATTTTGTGAAACTGTTATACAGTTTATAAAACAGAATTATAGAGCGAGTGCAACCTTTTGCACCTCTAAGGTAGTTGCTGGGAGCTTGGTTTCCCACAGCAAATTGGTTATGTAATGGTGTTCCTCATACTGTTGGGATAAAAATAAATTTTTAGCAAAGCTTGGGAACAATTTTATACTATGGTGAAGTCACACGGTCTGAAGTAGTGTGAGGATATCATGTAACAGGGAGATAGGACAAAACTGGTTCCACTGCCTCGTGGTTTCAAACATTTTCAGGTCACGCAATGACTGAATGAATGATGAAACGCCTTTTGTGTCTTGTCAAAAGACCCCTTTTGATGTCACCTCATTGTACCGACTTCTAAGAGCTGCACCGTACAGAAAACAAACTGAAACCCACGTAGAGCAACCAACTCTTAAAGCAGCACGCCAGTGATTTGGTATGTCACTTCCATAAGGTTGGGGCGGTAAAAAAAGATGGCTCAAAATTGATATCCCAACTTTTAGCCTACTTGCACCCAAAATAAAGCTAGATTTTGCCCCTTGGAATTTTTAAATAATTAATTTATCCCTACCACTGATTAAAATGATTTCCATTTGTATATCTTACTGTAAACTTTAATTAACAATGAATTCGGACCGAAGGACCAATAACGTGCCCATGACTACTGCTAATTTGTAACACTTATACTGTGTAGCACTGGTTAGTGCTAATTAGCATATGCTAGCATGCTAACACGAGAAAGTAAGATGATCGGCATGTTAAACGTGACACCTGCTAAACATCAGCATGACGGAAGCCGCGAGTCAGACAAAGAAATGCCATAGAGAATCCGGGCACTTTTCAAAATAAAACACCCTGTGCAGATTCCCGCTAGTTTATGTCAACAAAAAACCCAAATAAAACAGACAAAAATAGAAACCATTTAACTACGTAGCCTACGTACCCAAGGTAGAAGCACAAAAGTCAAGGAAAAAAGGACCAAATCAACAAGTCAACAACGTCGGGCAGGAAAGCCACTCTACTTCTGAAACGCTCCCGGTGGGGTATGAAGCCTCTTGGAGGACTGAACAAAAGCGGCTCTCAGACGCGACGTTATAGAGCCATGCCCGGTGGAATCCCGGCGTGAGTCTTAGACTTAGACTGTAATAAAACTAAATGATGTCTGACCTCATGGCTTACTTCATCTGGTTTGTAACAGCCTCACACACACCAGCGTCCCAAACACTTGGGGAGCTGTGAGTCACCTCCATGCATGGCCTCACCTCTTATTGTACTAGATGTCTAGACACTATGACACGCACACGTGCACCACATTAAACATACCACAACAGTGACCCCAGCTGGACAACTAGAAGCCCTGAGCACCGATACCATGTCTTGGTTTGTTTGGCTAAATGACTCTCTGCGCCTCCCACAGTGGTCGCACCTCACACCCTTTTCATCACTTCACCAAGAGAAAAAACAAAACCAGCTTTTGTCAAACCCCACCCAGAGGCTTATTGCTCTGGCGCTATACTGCAGAATCACGGGATGAAGGATTGGATGCACTGTCTGGCTGGTTTTCTTCTTACTCTGGCAGCTGTTTTGCTCTTTTCTGCAGTACAGCTGGGCCTGTTGAGTTTGTTCCCACGTGAGCCATACAGAGGAATAATGTCCTTAGTCCTGAGACGTCTCTTGCTCTGTATAATTTCAACAAAGAGTTTAAGTGTCCTCTTTTTGAACGCAAACATCCTGCCAACATAAATCCCCGACTGTCAAGCTTCAATATACATACAGTACATATTCCATATTTGTGAAAAGGTCATAACCCCGTGCAAGCAATAAATGAACGTCTAGATACATCGCTGACACAATGCTGGCCACGCACAGGCTTCCACACACAGAATGAATGCAGCTGCGTCAGTTGAACGCCCTTGAGGTTTCCACACCCTCTCTGCCAATGCTAATCTGACATTTCTTAGAGCGTGGAAGCCTCTTTTTGAAATTGGAATACATTTTTATATGCTCAAGCGTATCCTAAAGGATGATATTGTTAGCAAACCAGACTTGAGAAATGTTTTTAGTTTGTTTTTTTTGAGGAGAGGGACTAAAAGTAGGTACTTTAGCTGACCTCTGGTCCACAGCGGCTAATGAGCTCAAGAGGACCTTCAGTCCATATGATTGTCAACAGTACAAGACGCAAGCGATGAGCAGAGCAGTGGTCAGAGTGGCCAGACAGTCGAGGAGAGAAAAACGAGGCATGTGCTCTAATCCATTCGTGTGTGCTGAAGGGAGGGTCGTCTCAAGGGATGGCAGGGAAGGGTGTTTTAACTTTTTCCCCTCCAGATTTATATGTATTTATAATTTTGTCACTCTGTCCTTGAAAGATAAATCAAATAGTTCCATCAATTAGATGGCTTTAGTGTGCGCCACGCGTCATATGTGACCATATGCAACAATCCTCTCTCTGCATCAGGGATTTATTTTTCTTGGCAAAATAAAGTTAGTACAGGACCAAAATGTCACTTCTGAGAACCAGAATGTATGTGGATCTCTATAGTGACTAACAATTTTCAAACTTGCAGCAGCTCTGTGTACACTTATTAACTTGCCGTGAACCTGTTTTTGGGTGCGGCCAGTGTTTTCGTCTATGAACTTTGATCCATTGTTCTCAGTTCATGGAAGTTAACTGTAACATTTTTGGTCGCCTAAAAATGTCTTGATCAGCATTCGGTCGCACTAAAAGACACTCTTAAGGAGTCGGTTGTTCATTTTTTCCTGTAAGTTTTTGTTTTAAGCCTGTTTTTCGCTTGCCAAGATCAGCATCCCAATTAATATCACAGTTAATGCGAATTGCGGCACAGGCACAGTTTACTCATTCAAGGGCCGTACTAACCGTTTATTTAAAAATGAGCTGTATTTTAAACCACTTTGTTTTGCTATAGGTATATCATTCCTAGATACTGGGGCGGACGGTGTTGCAGCTTTTTTCTAAGTCAAGGGGAGGGACAAAAAGGAAATATGAACACTGTTGAGACGAGTCTTGCTTTTTTTTCAATCAAATTAAAGTTAAAATCCAGCCCCCTTCCCCACCCAAATACTTCTCATACTATCCATTAGATTATTGGGTATTTGTGGCAGGGCATAAAAAAAAAAGTAAATGATCTAAAAAGTTATTTATTATAGTTTATAATCTTGAAATTAGATTTTCTAGCAGACTGAGAGAGTTTAAAAAACAATATTGCGACAATATTGAAATCCAAATTTAATCCTTCTCACATATTGGAGGAGCTCTTAATTTAAGTATAAAATACACCATATTAAATTACTTGTCAAGAAGGACATTTCAATAGGCAGGTTCTTGCTACCCAGACAAAAGCGTGGCTAGCTGAGCCTCACTCAGTACCCATAGCACGACTCGTAGCACCAACAGCAGCTATTCTATGATTCCCTTTTCTCCTCTCCAATTCTGCCCCGACCAAGCGCGCTTTGAGCATCCACTGAGACGCTTCAGTACGGCCCCTGTGTACTGCATGTATTCTCTGTATTGTAATGAAGTGGAGAGGCAGCAGAGAAGTCAACAAGAGTTGGAACAGAGTCAGTATTCAAAGCCGTGAACTCCATAGGGACCATGCGATTCACATTTGCACACAGAGTGAAATACAGAATAGAAAATAATGGATATGAAGGATGATGTGTCTATGTACAGAAGGGGGAGGTTTTTTTTAGAAATGGACTATCGGAGTTTGTTAATTATGTGTTCAAAGTTACAAGAGTCTTCACTTAATTAAATGGCTGATACCGTACGATGTGACAATCCCATTTTTGCTGATTTTATTCTGACATAGGCTGATAACAGTGAAAAATCCATTTCGTGTTATTTGGGTCATTCCTCCAGAGTCAGCTACACTATAACACCCTCTCGAGCTGAGCCAGTCAGATATTGTTCTGTGTCTGTGAGGATAGGAGGACTAACTATCTCCACCCTGCAATACATGAACAATGCTGTTTCTTTATGTCCATGACTTCTGCATGGCTCGCCAGCTCAGCAAGGATGCGGGCGTTTTACCTGGGTCTTTTAGCAAGAGACCGTGTGGTGTGGCCCCACGAAACACCTTTTCCAAGAATCTCGTTTTTCAAAACACTGTTCACTGGTAGCTGTTACCACTGTTAACTGCGCCGCTAACTGCGGCAGGCGCAGCGACAGTGGCTAAGACTGATGCACTTATGCTTTTTGTTACCTTGTGTTGTTATATTTGCTTCCATTGTCTTCCTCATATGTACGTCGCTTTGGATAAAAGCGTCTGCTAAATGACTCAATGTAAATGTAAATGTAAATGAGCGAACAGTAAATCAACCAAAAGTGAATGTGGTTAGACTTATTTATCTATAAGGATATAAATAGCACATAAATGAACAGCTTTTTGTTGCATCGGTATTAGGCACATTTCTGAATAACTGCAGTAGTGCAGTGCTGAACCTGGCAGCCCGTAATGGCCTACTCATCGGGCTACAGGATCATATCACGGCAATACAGCAGCTTGAGCTCCGTCTCAGCATGTGTGCCAGCGAGGGAGAAGAGGAGATGGACGCTGAGACTCTGTCCTTTTACAAAGCTATTTCAAACAGTTTGCAGTGTCTGCTTGACAATCCAGACACAGTTCATCTCCCGCAGCAGCAGGGGTTTTAAGTTTCATTTCAATTTTCTCTTCTTTCTTTTTTTCCCTTTATTTTTTTATGTACAGGCCATTCCCAGCAGGAGGGAGATTTACTGTTCAGGTATTGTGAGGGAAGAAAAAGAGAGGCTATTGCTTGTGGCACAGGACAAAAACTTTTGGAATTGCTGTAACTCAGCCATCATTAAATACTCAATTTTCAGACCTTGCTGGCTCCACAGTAAATGCACAATTATCGTGCTTGATTCAGCAGCCTGAGAGACGGCTGGGCGTCCAAGGCCAGGCCTCCCAACAGTGAAATGCAAGCTAAATTCAATTAAGTGCTCTTTTATTGTCAATGTGCATCAACACATTTTTTCTGGGGACAAGATAGGTGAAACGATGTTATTGTCTGGCAGCAAGCTATTCCTTTAGAGGGTACCAGATAGTGCTACAAATACGTTTATCTTCACATTTCTTGTGCTGAAGTAGTAGCCTAATAATCACACTTTCCAGAATGTATTTACTGAATACAAACACTAAAGGTGTCTTCATTTAATGGTCATGAGGTATTTCTAACTTTGGGTGGAGCAGGAGCAGAGCAGGAGCATAGCCAATAAAGGGCCTTTAGTGTTAGACATCCACTCTTGATTGCACTGAGTCCCTTAAGGCAACACGGTTCTGATTGAAAGTGCATGGTGTGTCCTAAGTAGGAAGGGAAATGAGGGGTGTCTGTCCACTTGAGGGCACATTTTCCAGCCAAACCCCCCCCCCCCCCCCAACTCAGGTGTTTACATAATCATCAACGTGTGAGTGTGAAGTAAGAGGAAAATTAGTCATCAGCCTAAATCTTCACTCTTCACTCATACTTATGCATGGCTGCGTAGCTCATCAGCAAATGCACGTCTGCTGAGGATTCTTTCCAAATTTGCTGCCATTGCGTCAGAGCGCCACAGATGCGAAAACTCAGTAAATGGAACTTGCTGTTTACATAGAGATCCACGAGAGTCTGGGGGAGGAAATTGCCAGAGACGAGAAGGGACCCGAATATCAGAGAGCCAAACACAAAAGGGAACATCATGTGCTCTTTTTCGTCTTATGTTCATGATGTTCAGGGGTAACACTGGGACTTCTCGCCCTAAAACGCTGCCTGTTTTGCGGTACTGTTAAATGCTTTCAATTAAGATGTCCAACAAATATAAGACGGCAATTCTAAAAGCTGCACTATAGTGGTCCCTATAGGCAATGACAACGCCTGTACAACTTTAACTTTAATCCCGGTTCGGGTTAAAAACTAAACTGCGAAAACTGACACCTTTGTGCTGAAAATTGCTCCTGTTGTGCAGAATTCCAGCAAAAATGTCAATTAACTGTCGACAAGATGTGTCTCATCTAAGAAGGGGCGTCTCCAGTGTTTTAGTGTCAAACATGTTACGTTAACGCAGATAAAATATCTGCCTAAATAAATGGGATTATTTCAGTCAGTTTCTTCTCTATTCCACAACCTTAAAGTTGCATTAACAGATTTTTTTTGGGCCGCTAGTGCACAGCCGAAACAAGCTGTAAACACAACACGGACACCTTTTTAAGTTGATATGGTGAACTTATGGTGAACCAGTTTCTTATTTACGCATCAAGCAGATGCAGAGCAACATTATTGTACATTTGGAGACGTTGTTCGGCCACCTGAAGGATGTAAGTCCAGTATTCAATCCCTTTTAGCTCCTTTTGGTCTCCTGAGGGAAATATCTGGCTCTTTAGCTGCTAAACGCTCCACTGGGTTTGTCACAACGTGTGACTACCTTCAGCTTTTGATCCATTTTTATAATACAAATATTGATTATAGCTGTTTAACTACGTTTTATTTGATTATTTATTTCATTTATTCTGGCCAAACCAAAGACCTGATCAAACCACTAAACCCTAACCCTAACTAGACGACAGCCCCTATGTTCTTCTGTCTTTTCATACCTTTGTGTTTATGTCTTTATCTATGTGGATAACATTAAACCAAACTCTAATTTCAAACCAATTTTTCAACAAAAATGTCCTTTACATACCAAAATCCGCCAACCACAGCTGCAATCAGTTGATGCCAAGTGGTACAGGAGTACTTGACAATCAACTTTAAGGATCTGCAAATACACACTAGTGTTTTCTGTTATTACGTCTGATTAGAGTTCCGCTTGTGCTTACATTACCCTTCCGAAATTGCCCTGAAACGATGTAATTGGTCCGCATGCAGCCACGGAAAAGAATATGATGTGATGTCAGATGATCAGAAACACGTCGGTGAGTGATGCTGCGTGTTTGTTGTGTGATATTAAATAAGGTGACAACACAGACAAGAATAATGACATCTGCATTTCCAAACGCTCGACGGCGTGTGTCAGAGGGGATGATAAGGGTAAAGGCTGGCCCACCCAAACAGGCGCAAAGGAAGTAACCAGAGATTTAAGGAGATGTCAGGAGATGTCACTCAATCCCAGTTCAGTCCGGCAATAAGTGAAAATACCTGCGTGGGTGGCACTTGATTTGTCTTCCCCTACACCTCTGCCTTTACATGTACAACAGCCGTTGCATGTTCCAGCTGTGACCATGTTATAATGGACATTGTTTTTTAACACCATGAACGAGAACAAAAAGCTCTCAAGGTAAAGGAACAGCAGCCAGTGAGACAGGGAAAAACAAAGGAAGATACATTGTTTAAGGAAGGAGGGGTGTTAATTTGCCAGGTCATGCTCTGAGTTGATTAAAGTGACATCCCCCAGTGGTGTGGTACTCACGGCTTCATAGTGCTTCTGTCTGGAATTGATCAGACTTTATGTTACTAGAATAGAGGAGAGGGGGGCAGAGAGGGGTGTCTAAGCGCTCATTGTTTTCATCGACGGTCTGCCTTTTTTGTCCATGGCTCAGACTGACTTAACACAGGCTAACTGGTCTTTGTAATATCTTTGTTTGGAAAAGGTTTCCCTTTCCTAACGCTGTGTTTGGAGCCTGACTTTTAACGCTGTGCGCGTGTGCGTGACTTGGCTTTTCAGCAGAGCACACTGACTTCTCCTGCCCTGAATCTAATATCAAACGTCAGACTCCCAACATGTTACGGATTCACGTTCCCTGATTTGTGTTTGTGTACACGTGTTCATTTACACAGGCGTGGACACATTGTGCGTGGGAGTGAACGGCTGTGTCACAAAAACAGAGCTTTAGACCATCAGTCTTAACTGAGAATTATTAAGACACTTTCCAGTTGGATATCACGGACATTTAAACATTTTGGAGCTTTTGTGGAATGTCAAATTCAGCCTCCGGTGTATGCAGTCTGCAATATCAGAGGAAGTCCACATGGGGGTGCTGCTGTACTATTATTCACAACCACTGAGCGTAAACAGTATATTTGGCTTGCTAATTAGTTCCCATGGATTGCTTTCGACTAGATCTGTAGCAGCCTGGCAAAGAGCCTCAAATGGTTCAAAATGGGCAAAGTGTCCAGGGATCAACACACTGCCCTGTAAGTCAAAGGCAAGTTAAAATGCATTTGGGAAACTACTCCATTGCCCCTTGAGAAGACAGCTCAGTAGAATGTTAAGGTACTTAATTTAGGTTTTTCTGTTGTTGTTACTTTATACTTCCACTTCGCTACATGTCTGAGTGAAATGCCGGGTCACGATTCACCACATCGTGCCATGAGCATAGACACACAGTGGTGGAAGTAGTACTCAGAATGCTCGCTTAAGTAAAGCAGCAGTTTCACACAGATACACTGCATTGCAAGTCCCGCATTCAACATTCACCAGCAAAATCTGCTCAAAGTATCAGAAGTGAAAAAAGTAGCCTAATTATGCAGCGGGGCCCTTTTTCAGAGTTATCGGCCTATCTATACTCTATTATTGGATTATTATTATCATTATTACGCATGAATTAACAGTTAAAAAGCATTTTACTGGTGTAGCTGACCAAGGTGGAGCAATTTTGACTATTTTACATACTCTTAGTTTGAGCTATAAAAATGCCACGTATCTAAGATTTTGTATATAAAAGATGAATCTGTAAAGTAACAGTAGCTGTCAGATAAATGTAGTGGAGTACAATATTTTCCCTCTGAAATGTAGTGGAGAAGTATGACGTAAATACGAAAGGAAAGTACAAGTACCTCAAAGTTGTTACTTCCCACCATTGCAGGTAATACAGAATTTGATTTTTTTTATACATTTCTTGTCTTTAAATAGCCTTCTTGTCACACGAAACCTAGTTTATTATTGTGCACCATGTAATAGTATGTATTCCATGAATTTAGAAGAAGACTGTATTTCAAAAGTCTAATCAAATGTATTGATTTTCAGTGTGTTTGCAGTAATTTGTGATTTTTATTTGCAGCCTCTTATGTGAGTCTTGAACTATCCCGAAAGTACCCCACCAGCATTCATTTCGGGGGAGTGGCAGGCCATGTAAAGTGCCGCTTCGAAAATGGGTGAGCAGCGATAAGAACTTGGGGAGGGCAGCCCTCACATGCGGCGGCCGCCCAGCGGTGTTTGGCTCCTGCGGTGTAATTGATCAGACTGCTGGGTGTGAATGGCTGCTCTCGGGCAGCCAATGGCGGAGCACCGGATGCGAGATATCCGCTGCAACAACAAGCGCTCTGTTCCCCCTTCAGCTTGACGCCATTTACAGCCCAAATCCCGACCTCCCCTCCGGAAAGAGCAAACAAAACAAAACAAAAAAAAAACCCACGCACGCACACGCGCACGAGAGAAAGTACTTGCAAACCCTCAGCGCCTTTGCGGATATAACACACCGAATTAAAACTACTTCTGAGCTTGAGTTTTGTCGCTCCGTTGCTTGTCTTCTTCTCCATGTTTGAGGAAAAGCGGACTGGAGCACAGGTCACGCTCCGGCGCGGAGACCAACGTTTTCGCCTGTTTTCGCCTCGTGCTCTTGCCCAAAACACGGGATTTACGCCTTTGCGCTGCTTTTAATGAAACTGCGCAACCTGCTGGAAACTTTCTCAATGGAATTTACCGACGGCTTTTTGCAGACTTGAGTCGTTGATGTGGGGAATCAACTGTCTGTCAAACTGGATTTATTTCACCTAAACGGGGGCTAAAGTGTCGAAATCACGGTATGTGTAGCCTTTTGTAAAATTGTAGTGGAGAGTGTTGGTTGTTGTTACGCATTTCATGGCTGAAGTTGTGATAAACACGCTAAAAAAAACTTTGCTAGCATTTGTAGCCTCTTTCCAGCCCCCCTCCTCTTCTGTTAGCTCACTGTCAGGCAGTAACTGTAATGCTATATTGTTTTAAGAGAAGGGGCTGTCTTCCTTTTGACTGATTTGGAGCTTCTTATCTGTGGCCATTTTTGATTAAAAGTGTAGCATTCCTGCAATGAAGACGGGTCATTTTAATTGAAATTATTCATGCCAAGTTTGCACATGTGTTTGTGCATTAATATACGCTGCCCCCCCACACCACCACCACATGCAAACAACGTAGCTACTGAAGCTGTGTGACACTATGTTTCTCCTACACTCGTGAATATCTGCAATATAAATCTGCGACACACAGTGGAAAACACTGGCTTATCAGTTGTCTGTCAGAAACAAAATGACTCATTGGGTTCCTATATTTAACTCAGCAATGAGTAGAGTTTTGACTGTAGCCTTGTCGTTTGTGTCAGTTTCTTGCTTGGTCTTTTCATATCTCCAACTTGTCATTTCTAAGAGCGGATGCCATCAGTTTGCCCCAGTTTAGTGCACCCACCCTGCCACCCACTGCGGCCAAGCATGGCTTGCACACGGGCCCTGTAAGTGGATGAGGGGCCGTACGCCCCTTTTCAACAGGTTAGAATTTGAGTGTGCCTGCAAGCCCTTCGTTTGGAGCAAAAGGGCTCATAAATCCCAAAGAGCCCTCATGCATGCTCACAGAGAGCGGCGCTTCACTCCCACCCCCCACTACCTCCACCCGTGAACGCATCGCCCACACTTTACATGGACTCGTTCATGCTCCAAACTTTTTCTCTTGTCACTCATCTTCTTTTCAGGAGTATCACAATGTAAAATGTGTTGGAATGGGGAAGGTTGCTGCAGGCCATTTGTCATGCAACTAACAAAGGCCCTTCCTGTATTGTCATCGAAAGAGAGAGGTGGGGGGCGGGTGCGGACCTCGCCCCCCCAAAGATGGCATTTGAAAGCTAATTACCACAAGGAAGGCCACTACTGTCAGTTTCTTTACTTTGGTGTGATATGTTAGTGAAAACAAGGCTGCGGCATTTGAATATGTGAGATTAATTAAGTGCAATAAGCTAATACTTTCTCTCTCCATATGAAGAATCCGTGCGATTATAACTGATCTGAGTGCCTATTTTTGTTCAAGGTTAGGAATAAAATTTAAAAAAGCACACATAGTAAAGAAGCCTTATATCGGAGGGCTGTCCAAAGTTTAACAAAAGGCCATTTAGTTCCCTTGTTCCTCTTACACATGCTTTAACTTTCCAAGTCTGTGTTATCTGTTTGGCCCATATCAGTGTTCACTAAAGTACCCTACTTCCCTCAGCAAACCCAAAGGAAAAAAACTGAGCTTTCATCATCACATTACACAGCCTCTGAGAATGGAAATATTGATCCTGCAAGATATGCAGTGCAGAACATTGCAAAAACAAATTTGCTACCGTTTGACACATCGTAATTACATAAGTAATTACATTAGTAATTACAAGTGGAAGCACGTGTCCAATAATGCTGCAACTGACGATTATTTAGATTATCGAATAATCTCGAGTTTTCTCGGGTAATCATTTTGTCTTTAAAATTACTAGTGCAACTAGTGAAAAATATCCGTTGTCCGTGTCTGGTCTTGTCGGACCAACAGGTCAAAACCCAACAACATTCAATAAAGACAAAAAATGTTATAACTTAAAAGACTAAAAGAACTGGGATATGTACATCTGAGAAGCTTGAATCAGTGGATTTTAAGCCTGTGTTGCAGACAGTGGAGAGATGACAGGAAATGAGGGTCAGAGATGCAACAGAGGTCCCCAGCCGGACTTGAACCGGGGTCAGCGTCTGAAGCTGCAGGGGTGCCCCTCAGATTATCTTTCTGTCCGTCAACAATTGATTAATCATTTCCAGCTCTGGAGTCTAAGCAAATTTGCTCACTTGTCGTTCTTGGTCGTTGTTGTGTCATAGGTGTGGGGAAACGGGACGTTTGCACAAACTGCTGGCAGGGAAGCATCTATATTCAATAAAGATATCAGTTCTTAAACATACAGGCCGGATCTGGGACTGGGATAAGCTTTGAGTAAACAAACTTTTATTATCATGTTTGTTTTTTATAGTAGCCACAGACATAGCTGTAGTTCCATAGACTCACTCTTGACTGAATGCAAGTCTACAAAAGCTGATTCTAAAGGCCCAACCACCCCTCACTACCGGCTCCAAACATCACATCAACTATGTAATCAAACACATACATCTCTCTCCCCAACACTGGTGTGCTTGTCAGGCCTTATTTCAATAGTGGTGCTCGTACAGATATCGGTTAAGATTTGCATGGCATCATTTGCATGGCTTGTCACAGACGCATATAAACAGTCTGTTTCTGTTGCAGGACTTCAGATGTGTCCCATGCCAGCCAGAGCGCCCCTTCAGTCCCGAGATGGATTCCAGAAGTCAGAACGACAGCGATGGGGGGGGGGGACTCCATGGGTGGTCGCCGTCATCGACCGGCTCGCCGGACACGCCGCATGACGAAGGGAGACCGCAACCACGGCCTCAGCAAACCCACGATGGTCCGCCAGATCCTGGGTTGACCGGCGGGCAGCCGCCCCATACTCCAGCAGTGCTATCTCTGGATCAGATCAGGATAAGTGGGAGTAGTAATGAGTATACAGAAGGGCCCGCAGTTGCCCAAAGGTCTCCAGCCTCCGAGCAAAGGCAACAGAAGAGTGACTTGGTTGCGTCACCAGTTTCAAGGCCCAGTGGGCAGCAGGAGACCAGGGAAGAGAGGCCTAATAATCTCCACAACCTGCATTCGTTGACTCAGTTTGGAAACACAAATACTTCCATCTCTTCCAGGGAGGGCATGCTGCAGTCCTCCAGTGCAGAGGACTCCCAGAGTAGCATCAGGACCAGCGTGGGCAGCACTTCTTCAGGCCAGAGGCTCCTCAGCGGCTCGGCAGGCGGCAAGCAGATAATCAGAACCCAGCCGAAACGTGCCGAGCTAAATTCAGAAGAGCTCAAACCCCTGAGCAATGAGTCCAGGGAGGTGGTGGCTGTGACAGGCAGCAGAAGCTCTAAAAATCCAGGTATACACTCCAACAAGTGTCAGGACTGCGGTCGGTGCTGTTGTTCAGAGTGCAGTCGCCCGCGGGCGCTTCCTTCCTGCTGGATGTGCGGCCGTCGGTGCATGTGCTCGGTGCAGAGCGCGGTGGAGTACGGGACGTGCGTCTGCTGCGTCAAGGGGCTTTTCTACCACTGCTCCAGCGACGACGAGGACACGTGCGCCGACAAGCCCTTCTCGTGCACACAGTCGCACTGCTGCACCCGCTGGGCCACCGTGTCGCTCCTCTCCCTGCTCTTCCCCTGTCTCCTGTGCTACCTCCCAGCTAGAGGATGCGTCGCTGCGTGCCAGTGCTGCTATGACCGAGTCAAACGACCCGGCTGTCGGTGCAAGAACACAAACCCAATCCACTATGAGGACGTTGGCAAGCCAACGTAGATGAGACGGTCGTGTGTGTGTTAAAATGCAGAAGGATGGACAGACTGACTGACTGAACTGATGTTTTGGCCCTCTCGTTCTGTAGTTGAAAGGTCGTGCTGCTGTTGAGTTTTTGTGTCTTCGTGCCTATCAGATCTGGGCAGAGCCATCCCATTTGGCTTTGTATTGTCAACATTTAAGGTTGATAAAGGCACTGGAGGTGTATTCACCCACCCTAGCATTATGAGTGTCACTTGAAAGGCAAACCAAAATAAGCACTCCACACGTTAAAAGGTATGAAGAGATATTCAACTACTGTTTTGTCCTGAAAGATCATTTCTTCACTCAAGTGCCCAGATACCGTGTTTTGTTGCTATGAGAGTCCAAATGGATAGCCTTCTTTTTTTTTTTTTTTTTAACATTTAATACAACTTATATGCTAAGAGCAGACTCCTATTACTAACTGTATGTAAAGTAGTCAAAGCAAAGGGTATGTACATTAGAAAATGAGTTTGACAGATGTTTTATTTTTGTACATATAATAATAGTTCAACTGTGAAAAGTTTTCTGCCGTACCAGAGCACCTCGATAAATCCACATTTATATGAATCAGTCAACTTCATTCATACAATGTTTGTACATTCACTGGAATGTATGTCAATCATTTTATGTCATTTACAACGGAAAAGTTTTATCCCTTCTTCTTGTAAATTGTACAGTGAAATTTATTTTCTAATTCCAACATTGCTTAGTGTAAAGTTAAAAATATATATTTATTTGAAGGTTTATTATTTTATAATGAAAAATATTTATTTTGAGAAAGCATTTGTTCATGTGTCACCGCTTACGGGGCTATTCTGTAGTTTTGAGGTGACGTGTAGGAGTGTCATCGCTGGATGAATAGTTCACTATGAATTAGAAGACAAATATATTAACGTTTGAGATTAAACCTTGAAGTCTGACAGTACTTTTCCTGGGTTTTATTTCTGCGTTGTCTTGTGTGCTCGCTAACACGCTCAAGTCTTATTGAATCTCTGCACGAACATGTCGAGTACCACTGTGTCGCTGCAACGCAGTCACTCCATGATGGTTTACGCAGGTCAGACAAGGAAAACAAGGACGCATTAATGTTCACCTTGGGCCCTCTTTAAAAAAAACAAACAATCTGGCTCTGGTAAAACCATGTGAATAGGAATGTCCTCGTGCACATCTGTTTGCAGCCAGTCTCGAAAATGCCTCTTGAAAATGATTTACCGACCAAATTTGGGTCCTGCGACTTCTTTATCTAATCTCATAAATCAAGCACTCCACCTGTGGGGGTTTTTTTTTGGTTTTTTTCCAAATATGCATTCACGTAAGCCTGCTCTTACACCCTGGCCTGGCTTCAAGTTCATTTCATACGCGTTCCTCAGGATCCTGCAGATACTGGGCCCTTTTTTTTTCCTCCATGCTTTTCTCTTAATCAAAGGTTTGTTCAGGAATTCCTTGGTTTTGAATGTCCCTGCAGGCGAAACATAAGCCTGAAACATAAGCCCCTGACACTTGTTGACAGCATACGGACGTGTTTGCGGCGCGGTATGCATTTTGGAGCCGTGATTGACGCGCCGAGGCCCAACCTGCGCTCACTTGTTTGTTATTCGGCCCGACCTTTTGACTGACGGGGTTTTGCTTTACATAATTATCAACTTTCACCTATTTTTACAGCGGGCGGTAGAGGGAGATGGAAACATAATGAGCAGAATCCCATTAGAGACCGTTGATCTTGTGCTTCGTCTTGATCGTTCCAGTCGCAGGCCTCTCTCCTTCCATTGTCTCAGCTGTGAACGAAGAGGGAAAGGGTGGGTGTGGAGGAGGATGGGGTGGGTTGTTAGGAAGAGGGACCGCAACGGGTTAAAAGCATCACTTTGAATGACAAAGACCTAACAGTTTACCCCCGTATTCAGCCCGACATGCATTCATCCTGTTTTCAATAGTCGGGGGGTCATTTTGGCTCCCCAACGCTCCTCTCAGCTACCTGCTCCTACTTGGTATTCCCACAGAGAGATGGGTGTCTTGTTGGGGGGTGGGGAGGGCAATCAGTTGGATGTGTTGGATCATTTTTTTCTGCGCAAATCCAAACACGATGATCCCATTACACTTAGAACAGTGTTTTTCCCTTTGGTCTCTTTTTCGCAGCTATGAGCGAAATGCTCAGGGGCAACAATTGCACACTTAGAAGAAGTGTTTGGAAGTCCTTTTCAGAAAACAAGGGCCTCGGGTCATTTCAGTTCATTTATTTCCAGGTTTTTTTTTGGCAAAATGCTGATGTTCGTGGTGCGCATTACATCCCAAAGAAACATGTGGCTATACATCCTAGAGCTTCTAGGACTGGATCTTAAATCAGGAATATGTCAAGATGCAGAAGTAATATGGTCATAAACAATAGAAATTGTGCTACTGCTACTACTTTTATGTTCAACTTTTATAGTCTACTAGAGTCCATGAGAAGCCCACCTAGTCAAATGCCATGCATGCACAGACTTGACCAATGAACTGACGGGGGGAAGAGAATTAACGCAGAAAAGGATAACGAAATACAGAGAGGTTGTTTATCCCAGTGATTTGGCAGCGGAGAGCAGGGGGAGGAGGAGGGGATGTAAATTGGGGGGAAAAAGGCCCCAGAACGGCTCTCTTTGTTGGTTTTAGCCGCCGTGGCCCCTGCGGCTCATGGCGGCTGTGGGGCAGAGCGGCCTATTCACCCTGCTCACCAAGGCAGAACGCAGCACAGGAAGACAGGAAGGAAGCGAGGCTATTCTTCATGGACGCATTGTCCGTCTGTCAGACGGCCAGGCTTAAGCAATCAAACAGCGCTGGGAGAGAGAGAGAGCCAGAGAATGAAGAGAGGAAGTGCAGGGCAGCATTACAGCTTGAAAATATAAAGATTATAAAGGAATAAAATGCATGCTTGCTGCGCAATGCTTGTAAAAACCTTTTTGTTGCCACTTTCATCTCAAGGTGAAACTTAACGAGCTCAATGCTGCAGAAAATGTGATCCAGCACGGCGAAGTGAAAGGCCTAAGGCGAAACGACGAAGTCTCAAAGTGTCCACAGTGAGATGCACTTAAGAGTAGCATGTAATTAAATATACTCACATTATCGTTCCATAGTGCGTAGTACGTGATGCTTGTACCTGATCCCTCTTGCCTGTTTTAAGGAGAATTAGCTAATCGGCGTAACAGTGACAGTGCATCGTCATTTATGACCCTCCTCTTCCATCTGACAGCAGTTTTAGCCATTGCTCACTCCCATCTGGGGTTTCAGCACCTACTTTTACTTACTCATAAGTAAAAGTAAAAGTTACTTACTTACTTACTTACTTACTCATAAGTAAAAGTAGCAATACAACCGTGTCGAAAAATATTTTGTTACAAGTCCTGCGTTCAAAAACTGACTTAAGTAAAAGTACAAATGTATTACATTCAAAATATACTGATGTTACTGTATACAGCAGATTAGTTAAACATACTGACATGCTGTACCGAAAGTACTCGTTATGCAGAATGGCCCATTTCAGAATAACGTTTGAATGTTGCTTCATTGGATTACCATTATTGATGCAATCATGTGATAGAATCACCTTGACGCAGCAAGTAAAGGAAGGGGCTAAAGTAATTTTAATTACTTTATATGCTACTGGGTAGCTTATAATAATCTATAATTATTTATGTGTTTGTTACATTGTGCATTCATTTGAATCTGCACTTTGCTAGTGACTGAATTGAATACACACTTGTACTTGAACTTGTGTTTTATAGTAATTTTACTTTGGGTAAAACTGGTCTCAGCAGAGGCTAATCGCTTTCTTCACAAACAATACCTTTGTCCCTTTTTCTTTTGTTTTTTTTTGTTTGTTTTTTTACCCGTGACATAGTGGAATCATGGTTCTGCACTGCACAGTGAAATGAGTGCGTTTTGTTTTAGAGAAAGAACGCTCGTCGGAGTGAACGTGTTCTTTTCTCTTTTGTGGCAAGTCATCTTCCGGAAACGGGGCTGTGGTTTTCATCGAGTTCCGCAGTGACGACAGCATAAACCTTAGACTGTCTTCAGGTTCCACACCCTCCATCACTAAACTGAGAAGATGCGTTCAGTGTATTCAGAATGGCCTCTGGAGAGAGACGTGCCAAAAAAAACCATCCGATTTTTAAACCCAACTTTGCATAGATCTGCGTAAAATGAAATCTTACTTTGCTTTTCTAATCGTGTGTGCATACGGGCGTAACGTGAATTTCCTCATCGTTGCGGAAACATCAGTTTAGCGCAACAACGTGGCTGTAAAGACAGGCTGTAAACGTAGGTGTACAAGGCAAAAAAAAAAATCACCACACCTTTCTCTTCTCTACCAGTGAAAAGCTTTTCTCAGAAGCTGAATTTTGCTTTCTTGTTTTCCGATGTGGGCGGCAGAGAGCTGCACACACATCTAGAATTCAAAGCAAAATGCCCCCCCCCCCAACGCCACTACCTGACTGTGGTTTTACTTTCCATTGAGTTTGTCCTCTGCCGCTGTCACACCTCACACTTCAAGCACCAGAGTTTTATTGCAGAATATGGAATAAGTGACAAGTGACTAGCAAAATCTTGGCCGCAAACCATTTTGAAAATCAAAACCTTTTGCAACCAAGTTCTATCTCAGTGACAGCTGAACTACTGTTATGCCTTGAGGAGGAAGATTACAGCAGCCAGGAAGGCAAAGAGAGCAAATAGAGAGACACTAGAGAGTGCATCTGTCATAAAGGTTTAGCGGGTGAGACGAGACGGAGGGGGCATGTGCAGCATAGAAGGCGGCAGGTTAAGTCTTTGCACACGTTGACAACATTATAAACTGGACCTGAAGCCGTGCGTGCGTGCTAATGTTCATATATGCATGTGTATTCTTGCACACGTGTGTGTTTCTGTCAGCACAATCCAGTCTTTTGCCCCCAGACAATGAAGCCCGACTGGAGGCCTAAGTCTAATAGCAGCACTTAACTTCAATCCACCACAGGAAGTTGGCTCATCTGCAGACGTACACGCACACACACACACACACACACAGAGTCGGGTCCGTTGCTGACAGCCAGTGGATATGTGCTGGCGACACCGTGGCTGCAAGGCTCTTTACAGCTTAGCGGCCAATTGTTGCTCACCTAGATACACACACGCACACACACACTAAGAGCTTAGAGCTTCAGTTGTTATTCTGAAAGGCAGTCCTGATCCCTCTGCTACACAGTAGGACAGACACACATAAAAAGAGGAATTAGTGCGGTCTGACAGCTCACTATACCACATCGCATTTCGTGCGCGCACGCGTGTGACGGTGGCAATTATGGTGTGTGTTTTGGGAGGGTGCATGCACATGTGGATGCACGTATGTAATCATGAACCGACTTTGAATAATGTAGTACGAGTTTACGTTCTATGGAGAGAACAGCAGACAGTGTGCGTTTCAAATAGCTTCAGCCAAACGCTGTTTGCAGACTTGATAAGATGCTCTGTAAGATATTTACTGAAATTTAAAAAATATTAAATAATATTTCCTTCAAATCTTGTTACCCTCATCTTTTATCTCTCTAAAAACAGTGATTAGCGCATCTTTAAATGTTTGTTTGATATAGAGGTTCCAAACCTGGCAATCAGGATGATTCTGAGAGGAGTTGTGAGATGAAATTAAAAACATTTTTACATTATATAGAGAGAGAGAGAGAGAGAGAGATAAATAATCCCCCTCTCACCCTCAAGCATCATCCTCAAGCTCAGGCCTGGGAGTTTTACCTCTTCAGGACCCTAAAAACCAAATGAAACAATGTGGTGAGGGAAAATAACTCTTTACTGGGGTCATGAATAGTCATTGCTATAGTTTGGCTTCATAAGCCAAAAAGGTTGAGAAATAGTGGTTAAATAATGTATGTTTGATGGCAACATGCAATAGGCAAATATATTTCCATATTGGAGTATTTTGTTTCTTTTCCCCCCTTCTCAGGTGCTCCGTTTACCTCAGTGACATCATGTAACCCTCCACCTGAATGGTGACATTGAGGCCCGAATCGTATAATTCAAATTGCAGCAGAAGAAACAGGGGGGAGGACATTTGCAAGTCAAATCTGCACGGATGTAACTGGTGCTGTGGAAAAGTAAAAGGATGTAGCAGACTACAATACAACACACACACACGCTTAAAATCCCCCTCAGCTGTGAAGAAGAGAAAGATGTAAATCCTGTTACCCTGATGTCCCTCCTCCTAACTGCAAACTGACCACCGTGCCAGTGCGTGCATGGTGAGGAACACGCAGCCTGGGCCAGCGAGGAGTTCAGAGGAATTACAGGGTGATATTACTATATACGTCTCCACTGCCCTCCCTCCATTGTACGCTGGAGATTAGGCCGAGGGGGGGGGGGGGGTGAGGTCATGTGGAACTGAGCTGTGTAAGAAAAAGATATGATCAACCTGTGTGCCATTCAGCTCCATTAAAAACAGATTTCCCCCTTTCAATGGCTCAAACTTAATGATGCGTTGGGTATGTCTTCGAGGTTTAAAGACTGTAACTAAGACGGGCTGCACTGAACTGGAATCTGCCGTTAAATGTGAAATACTGAAATACACTTGAGACCTCCAGGCATGTTTGTATTTAATTGTATTTTGCCTTTAGTACATTCTAAGAAATACACTGGCATGCTTGGGGCATAATTCATTTTTTGACTGGTTTTGTTTTGACAGCAAAGTCTTGCCTCTCAGTTTTAATAAACATTGATATGGCGCTTATATTTTTTATTCTGGACCTGGCTATTACCGGCTACTCACACAGACTGTTGAAACACACTTATTGGGAGTTGAGATTCTAGGCCAACATCTACTTGTTTTTCCTGAAGAAAATACCTGCGGACACCCGGGATTATTTGCAGCTACTGAAACGCAGACCTAAGATCCACGCTGGGCTGGTGTGGAAAAACTAAACACAGACTTACCAAATCAATCATGACACACATGTCTCCGAAGAAACAAAAAGTGGCGGCAGACAAAAACGTCAGAAATAAAGACAAATGCAATATTTCCATCACGCTTTCCACACGGTCGTCAATTCTTTGAGATTTCACTTGCAATGGTTTAAAAACCACCCGGCCTGAGAATGAACTATTTATCTCGATGCTTCAAACTATAAACTAAATATTCACATAATAGTACTGGCTGGAAACGTGCATTAATTCACATTATCTTTTGCCATGTACACAGCATGCTGAAATGGCTGCCTGCGACAGAATTTCCATCCTTGCCGATAGTAATAACCGCAGGTCAGCGCTATAGAATTGGTCTTTTTCCCCCCCATATTACAGGTCATTGTGGAAAAAACTGGCAAGAGGATACGCTAAAAAAAAGAGCAGACCGAGTGATTCTGCATGGTTAGCATTGTTGTTTTTTTCAACTCAAATAT
>CM022483.1:11262828-11319411 GCA_011952105.1 Coreoperca whiteheadi
ACCCACCCTCCTCCTCCTCCTCCTCCTCCACCACCACACAGGGAATTACATAAGACCTTAACAACATAGCCACAAGCCTCCTCGTGTGTCCAAATATACCCACAACTCATGCAGGCCTGCTTTAGAGCAGCAATGCCCTATACCTGCAGAAACCTGAGTATTATTTAGAGAAAGAAGAGAGAGAGAGAGAGAGAGAGAGAGAGAGAGAGAGCTAGAGGGCAAAAGGCGGGGAGGAATGAAAAGTGTGTAGGCGTAAGACATCAGATAACTTAAATCAGTTTGGCCTGAATGTGTTGTGTTGTGTCGCACGGTATCCAAATAATCCTTGAGAATCCACTGTCCAGACGTCGCTTGGGGATTACTGTACAAGCACTGGACTGTTGCTGAAATCTGCACTTTGTTCAGGGTTGAAAAGGACATCGCCGATTTGCTTTGGCTCGTACAAAATCCTTGCGGGATTATCACTCGCGTACCCAGAACGGCAGGGATCAGAGAGCACAATCTCAGAGAACTGATGTTACTTTACATGCGCGGAAACACTTTTAGATCAGCAATGGACCTCCACGCATCTAACCCCCAAACCTTCACCACATTGTGAGGTTGCCAGTGTGTTTTTTTTTTAACTCAACATCCAGACTGCTTTCGACTTAGACTGGGAACAAGATTTCTCCTGCCATGAATCACTCTTTTAACTTCTTAAGAAGAACTTCTGCTAGGGGACACAACAAGGCATACCTTTGAAAAAAAGTTAGAGTTATTAAGTCACTACTTTCAATCCCTTCACAGGACTCTTACTAGACCTTTGGACTTGAATACCTAACCGGGGTGTTTGCTAATCTAACGGACTCGGAAAAACAACTCTCGTTCAGCCACAATAGGTATTAGCCAGCTAATAAATACCCCTATTAACACTAAGTTTTCAACGCTCGTCAGCTAAACAGCCGCGTCACTTAACACGTTTGATAGTTTTACAGCAAGGAAATGGTCACAAGAGAAGGTCTGTTAGGGGTGCAACACCGTTTATTTGGGTGTCAACTTTCAAGGCCTAACAAGACTCAGGACAGAAATCTTGGCCGGCTAGCTGTCGTTAGCCTAGCCGATGCGGAAGTGCTTGATGAGGCTAACTTAGCTTTCAAAACAAAACAACTCGAGGAAAAAAAAAAAGCTGAGATATAACATAAAAAAACGTTAGCTAACGTTAACCACTCCGAAGCCAAGTCACAGGGTTGTGCTTTCGAGTCTACGTGATATGACGCCTTCTGATTGACGAGTACAACCGTGCCGGTGCCTTTCGCTTTAGCAAGGCCTTGTTTCCTGTAGCAGGCAGGCCGAGCTCCCAGATCCTCGGTCCGCACTCACCACTTGGTATCGGCTCGCTGGGTCCATCCCGACGAGATTGAGATGGCGAGCAAGCCAGCCGAGAAAACGAGAGGGAAATCTGGCTTGCTGTCACTCCCAAAGTTGTGGTACGGTGAGGAGCTACTTCTCCCAAACAGCGTTGAATAACGGGATACAGCGAAATGGCTGCAATCTACGGTACACTCGCTTAGAAAAAACACCGTTGTTGGCAAACCTGTGACCAGCAGAGTCAAGCTGCTCCTAAAACCTGATACTTCCGAGCAATTATTTCAAAATCAAGTACATTTCAAATGTAACACGTCACATTTCAGACTGACAATACCAAACGTAATAATCAAGTAATTACTAATAACTTTTGACCTGGACTGGAACTCTGCTTTCAAAACGTAAAACTCAAAGTAAGATTACAAAAGTATTGTCAGCAAAATATATACTATATAAGTATCAAAAGTAAAAGTACTCATTAAGCAAAATGGCTGCTTTATATTATATTATTGCTGATTTGTTAACACATAAACAGCATTTATGGTTACACTTGATCAATGTAGAGCCAATTTAAATTATTTATAAACTCTTGGTAAATGTAATCCATAACATTGTGGCATATGTTATAAACTGATCATATGTTTTGTCTGCAAAATCTCAACAGGTAATTACAGCTGCGTTACATGTAGTGATATAATGTGATATATAGTATACCACACATACCATTTCACTTTAAAATGTATTAAAGTATAAAGTAACCTGAAATGAAAGTGCTCAAGTTAAGTATAAGTACCTCATAACTGTACACCTACAGTGCTTGAGTAAACGTACTTGGTTACTTTCTACCACTGCCTTCAAATGAACTGTGTAGTATTAAAATACTATGCTTTTACATTCTGCTTGAATATGATTGTGAATGTGTTCCTTTTGGTTGAATGTAATTTTTTAGGTGTTGTTGTTTGGTCCTGCCATTTGTGTGAAAATGCCTGTTAGATGATGACTTCCTTATTATTCTGAAGTGGTCTGCTTAAAAACCCGGATCTAGGGGTTTTACTTTGAAGGCGGAATCCCCTTGTTTCCGCCTTGTTTTACTCTGACACTGGCCAACTTGATGCTGGGGGTTGATCGCGGATATCCACGGATTGAGCAAGCGTGATGACGCAAACGCATACCAAATGGCGAATCCATGAGCCGCTAGGTGGAGCCAAAGCCCGCTCGTCTCACCGAACCAACATGACCTGCTTTCCATGATGCTTCAAACCATGAAAAGAACTATACATGCCTCAGCATTTCAAAGACATTTGGGTTGCGTGTCACAAAATTGGCAATAATTCCTAAATTGCTGAAAGTGGGTTACATTTTAAAGCATGCTGTAGTTCTTTTTCTTTGCACGTTAATTATTAAAGGCAGCAGCAGAAATAGGCCAAGGAGAAGAGTTTGGCAGTAAGGCTTTCTGCTAGAGCAAGACTCACATCCATAACTCATGTTGTAGGCACAGTGAAAGTCTGGCCTTGAATTAGAGACAAATGCTCCTTGGACAAATCTTTGACATGCTGTATACACTGCTGGTTATTCTTCATTTTTCTGCCCCGGAGGTTGCCGCTTGGGTACGGCCAGTGGCTCGTGGTGGCAAATGATAGCAAAGTTTAGGTCGATTTTGTTGTGTAACTGACATTACCGAGTCACCTCTCTGCCTTAATGACTTTCTCTACTGTTACACTATGTTTGTACCATTTGATCCCACAATTGTCACTTGTGGCTGGCAGTCATCCAGCAAAAGGTTACATAGTCTTGCTTTATGTCATGCATTCCATTTCCTTTGACTCTATTTCTGCTTTTACATATTGGCTTGTTTGACAGCGATACTTGCCCACTCAGTTTCTGATTGCATGTATGTAATTTAGTATTTATAGTTAATAGTATTAATAATTTAATTTCTGTGGAAAACAAAATGCTACATTTGACTAAATAATCCAGGCTCAAGGTCATCCTCACCTTATGGACCTTTCAAACACATCACAAGACCTTCATCAAGTTTAATTCGAGTTTAATTTATAAGCTAAATACAGGCCAGACGTCCTGTGAATGAATATCTCCTGAGATCGCATGTAAATGGCAACAGGCTGCTTTGTTTCGCCCTGGGGACAAGGTCCCCTTTAGCATCCCTGGGGCACCTTTTTAACACGTGGTTAGCGCTGTGAAACGTCACAGTTTGGTTTAGCTTTAGGAGAACACTGTGGGTGGGGTTAACGCAAGTAACTTTTGTGACATAAGGGACGTGAAGTGTGAGTCGCGTACATAACCTTATGTAACTTAAAACATAAGTCAACGTTTTGGTTTAGTCACCTGACGCCCTAAAGGCTTTCTGGCAGCCCGGCGCGTCTCATACAGACTCTAAAGGTTCCCTTGTGCGACCCTCCCGATTTTCCCGGGAGACCTCTGTTTTTCACTGGCCTCTCCGGGTTTCCTCCCAGGGTCACGGTTCTCCTGTATTTCACCCAATTTCAGACCAACGTTCACACCTTTTTCCTCTCTTCCTGTACGGCGCTATGCTCGCGCCTCATGCCTCTCAAGCTTTGTTCATACTCGCGCGAGACCCCGCACAGAGGCGCTCGCGCTCAGCGCGCTGTTCGCCGCAATATTCTCCGGCACGCCAGGGGGCGTGAAAACGAAATATCCTGTGAATAAGCAAGAAGTCAATGAGAGTTACCAACATGCCGATCCATCATACCTTTCCACACTTTCCTACAAAATGACTTATCTTTTGCCAGTGTGGTGGCGATCTCTCTCCATGAAGTGAGAGGCCTTCGCTGTCCCTGTGGTCTCTCCGAAAAGCGCGGTAGAGGTGTCTGTAGAGGCCCACCTGCTGGGCCAGCTTCAGCGTCCCGCGGGCGCCTAGTTACAAAACACCCAGAGGTGCATGACGCCGGCCTGACGCAAAAGGCGCGATGACGTCATTAATGGCCCGCGGGCCAAGTCCCGTTTCATGCAGAAGGGGGCAGGGGCAAAAAATTAATGAATGAATGAATGAAAACGGCTGAATATTAGTTTATGCCAGACATTCACGCAAGTGTCCGCCAGAGGGGCGAATTGCTCCGGATTATTTGCTAAGAATTAAAAGTGTTTAAAATTACAAGGTGTGTAAAGTGTGCTTATTCTTCTGAAGTTGTTTTTTTGGGGGCATTTTTGACTTTATTCATTAGTGACAGCTGAAGAGAGACAGGAAGCATGGGGGAGAGAGAGAGAGGGGGGAATGGGTCCACGGGTCCGTCTCTAGCCCAGGCCACTTCGGGTGGGGACTTGGGCCCACGCATGGGGCACCGGCTCTATCGAATGAGCTATCCGAGGCCCCGGTTAGTTACGTTCCTTAAAAGTTACCAGAATGCAGGAGACAAAGTCTCTGAAACTCAAATTATCTGGGGGAGGACCAAACTCCTTTCGTTGGTGAAGATCTTGTGATATGGTTAAAAGCTCCAGAAAAACCTAGTAAGCTTAAGATTTTTATTTTAATTTTTTGCCCTATGGCACAAATCACCCTTTCGTCCCTTTAGCCACTCATTTTATTGGTTTTGAAAGAAAAGAAGGTGTGATTTGAAAGAAATCACACCTATGTTGTGGATTTTTACTCACAGGTTTCTACTGCAAACCTTCTGAACCTTAGCATTGCAGATTTAGATGTAGTGTAACTCTTTTTTTATCGGAGCCAATGCAGTGTTGTTGTTGCTTGCTGTCTTTCACCTTCAGGATCTCTCACCAGAAATAATACAGTAGAGCCCCTCAGCGATCCCTTTTTCAGTAAGAGATCTGTCCTTCTGCATGTGTATTGCCACAGAAACAAGCAGGTCCTGAACCCCCAGTGCTCATAGAAACAGCTCTCTCCTGCAGAGAATAACCTCAGATGGATTTCAGGGTTTTTGTTCTTGGGTGTCAGGGCACTGGGGGACTGCGCTCCGCAACGTGCTGCCAACATTAACAGCTCACTGTCAAAAAGAAATAGCGCTGAGCCATTTCCCAGTCCAGATCAGTTTAGTTTGCTTGTGTGTGCTTTTTTTTTTCTTGGTGCCAAAGATTTGGCAATTTCGTAAAATTTCTCGACGTGTTTGATAAAGCAGTGCAACAGGCTGACTCAAAACAAGTTCTTCAAGTTAAAAGTGAGTCACTGAAAAAAAAGGCTCAGTTGCAGCACACACTAAGGAATTTGTTTCATCATTCAGCGCTGATTTGTTAAACTACTTATGAAGCCAATATTTTCATCCCTGTCCCAAACTGCAGACAGTATACATAATATACCATCTATTTGTTTATTATATATACTGTATATACATATATATATATATATTTAGAGTATATACTGTGTGTACTGTATATATATATATAACAGAGTGAGGCAGGTGTGTGTCTACCACATTCTGAAGTTCAGTCTGTCATGTGTTCTTGCCTCTGGGCTAATCCTAGATCAGCATTGCAGTGGATGAGTGCATAATAGGCTCTTGGTGGCTTTATGAATGCAAGTACTGGAGTTTCAAGGCTAAAGCACAAAGAGGTTCGGAAACCATTACGGCTTGACTTTAAAGGGATAGATCGTGGTTTTTAGAAACCCATATGACCTGTAAAAAACTGCACTAAATTCAGTCAGAAAGCACTTTTTTCCCCTTTAGAATAATAGGAATGTAGTGCACATAGGACCTTTTGAAGGCAAATGTTGTTGTGATGCATTGCTAATTTTTGGGGGGTCTATTTTTCACAAACACAACATTTATCCCCAGTGACTTGCTCTATGGCATTTCTAACAAGATGCTGTTAAATGCTCCTTCTAAAACCTCAAAAATACCTAAAGTAGTGCGGACACTTTTTTGGAAGAACTCCAGTGTGTGACCAGGTGGTGTTCCTACACTCCTATCTGCCCAGTCTATCGCGCTGATACACTTACCATTCGTTCAGTTTGCCTAGAGCTGGGTAAAGCCACCCTAAACAGAGTGAACAATGACTGCACAGCGAGGTATTGATAAAAGGCTCTTCTTGAATTAAGTATTAATCCCATTCGCTAAGAAGGGGATTACTGTAGTACATGTATCAGTTAAGCAGCTCTTACTGAGAGAGAGAGAGAGAGAGAGAGGGAAGGAAGGAAGGAGAGAGTGGAAGAGGTTAGAAAAAGTGATGTTAAAAAGACATGAGGTGGGATGCAAACAAAAGCAGGTGCGACATCTTGCATCACTGCATCATAAAGTGTTTTGCCCTTTGCAAGGCAACTAGCATTAGCAGCATTAAGGATTCGTGTGTAGTAGTGACATATGAGTTCCTGTCTGCACCTTTTTAAAGCGGCAGACCTGCATGAGAGTAAAGAGGACTTGAAGTCATTTGCTCAGCTGCTGTTAGAACCCCACTTTTAGGGCCCATAATGGCATCCATCACTAACACACACACACACACACACACACACCTGCAATTGGCACGTGCACACCCACTCGTGCACACACTCGCCCGCCCGCACACACCACACAATCAGAACGTTGGCAACATCATTTCAAGGTAAATAGGTGCTGTAAAAAGGTGTTATATAAAGAAACAGTGGGTGTCTGTCAGATGCCGCAGCTTTTCAGCGAGGCACTCATTCTTATGCTGTGAAGGCTTTGCTATTTGACTGGAGGTGAGTGTTTTGTTGGAGGCTGACGGGATCGTGTATTACAGGAGAAGACATCTGTTGGCTCTGCGAGGATACGAGCGGCAATTTAATTGCCTATAGCTGCAGTGGATTTTGAGTGAATTTGCGTTCTATGTGTGGAGAACTGCATTAGAGGAAGGCGATGCAGAAGACTTCAATGTATTCCCACAATGCTACATCTACAAACTCACAAAAAGGATCATAATTCAGCCTGCAGTCTCTACAGCATAAACAGTGAAACGCTGTATATAAGGGACTGTATTAAAATTATTAAGGGTGGGGAGCGGTTAGAAAAGGGTAATTTTTCCCATAGACAATGTTATGTGACACACAGATAGAGCACTTCTACAACTTGGATGGGCATAAAACTCTTCCGGCTGCATAAGATGAAAAAAGTGCATTAGAAAATTTCTGGTTCTTTGATAAAAAAAAGTCGAAGGTTCCAGTCTTTGTACATGAAACCCTCGGGGGAGAAGCTAACTACAACCCCTAATGTGCATTTCAGCAGGAGACATCCAAAAAGGCCAAACAAAAGCTCGCACAACAATCTGTTCAAATCTTCCCTTAAGAACAGCAAAATGTCCCAACACAGGATGAGGTTGTTGTGTCATGAAACATTTGGACGGATGCATACATTTGACAGTTTGTGAACATCAGCAACCGCTTTCGCCAGTGTTGTTGCAACTTCACAACTCTGAATGTAAACAGAACCAACACGATTCTGATTACCTCTTGAGCGATAACCAGATCCACACATCCGTAACCGTTCTAAATTACAAATACATTTTTGCTGCGCAGTGGCCATATATGGCCATTACGTCGCAAAGACGTCGCCTGCGCTTACAGTAAATGCAGCAGCGTTGGTGTATGAAAGACGTTTACCTGGAAAACGCCAGACTTTAAGTGTTTAGAACAGCGAATGACAAAGATTTCATTAACTGTGTATGATTTGAATTGCATTCAGTAATACATTAGCATGTCTTTATTATGTATTGTGTACTTATCTGGAAATATATAGAAGTATTGTTTTATACTATAATAGCCCTGGGATGGCGCACTTCTCTCTCATGAAGGCATACTGTGCAAAAGATTTATTTTTACTTTTTTAAGGAGTCAACTAATAAACACTACATAGTTTTCTGACATTCAAATGTGTTGGAACTAAATAATTTTAAATAGATACAATGAGGACTTGGACTGCATTATTGATAAATGCACGCACTTGTTTCCTCCTAATATACACCATGCAAGCGAATGTTACAAAATATATTACAAGTTGGCCAAAGTGCTGTACACTGATAAATATGCACTATGCACCTGGCTGTATATGAGGACAGGGCACTAATTGAAAAGTGCAAATAAGCAGAAACCCTGTCCATGAAATTGGCCCCTGTACAGTAGAAACTACAAACATGGAGTAATTAAACATGTACTTTAAGTACGAGCTGCCAATTAGGGAGAAATGCGAAGACTGAAAACATTAATCACACATACACGCCTCTCTGTCTGCAGATGAGTGTGTGGGTGTGTGAATCTGTGTTGTTTCGGGGGGGTGCATACAGCGCATGCATGTATACTGTATGCACTTTAAGCGTCCACCAGAGGGCAGAACACCCAAGGTTATTCTACAAGGCGCTATATTTTTTTTGATCTCACCATGCTGTGAAAACACACTGAACGCCACTTCTCCTTTACAATAATGTTAATGTTCGTTTTTCACTCACACATGTGTTCGTGCATTTTGGTGTGATGACTGAAAGAGTATTTAATGGGATCAGCTCAGAGTCCAAAGTGGGCATTACATTTGTCAGCAAACAAATGGGAGGATAGGATGATGTCGGAACAAAGGAAATGGGAATGTGCACTCCAGAAACTGGCCGTGCAACAAGTGATTTCATCTGATAATGTCACCCATTCAAAATAAGTCCTGAAACATTACTTTGGAGCAAGATCTGCCATGAGACAGTGATGAATCAAGAGAAAGTACAGGGGGAAGATTTAAATTATCCCCCCCGCATCTGGCCGAGCTGAATATGAGATTGCCATAAGAAGGTCATTTTTGGCAGTGCGAGAAGTTTGTATAATGACTGCGTGCAAAGCAGATGAAACTCAGGAAACTTTAAAGTGCACTAATTGGGTTTAGAGTCAGAGAACTTCAGTTAGACTTGAATATTTGGAATAAATTAAGCTGTCTGAATCATAAGGGATCAAGTGTTTCACCAAGTATCCAAACCATCATGCAGAATATACATGTGACACTGACAACATCTGCATTTTCTCTGGGCACTGTAAAGTGCTGCTGCAACATGTTCTCACATACTGCCAAAAAACCTACAGATGTACCTCTTACAGTTACAAAATGTATTAGCAGCCAAAATCGACTTGGATTAAAATTGGGGTTCAATTTAACAACCTGCATAAAAACCTTTCAGAACCTGCTATTCCTCACCAGCCCACTAGTTGTCCTAGTGTCCCCTTCAAGCTTTCCGTCACTTATTTATGCTTTAAAATTGAATTTAATGATTTTCTGCCCCCTCGGGGACATTGCAACAAGCTGTAAACAACATGGGCATCGCTTATCAAAGTTGATATGGCTAACGTGTTAGCAAACAGTGGCTTATCTACACATAGAGTACACACGGAGCCCCGTTAGCGTTAGTGATGGGAATCACGGCTCTTTGAAGGGAGCCGGATCTTATGGCTCCGTTTCTTTCCGAGAGCCGGCTCTTTTTTTGGCTCCCAGACGGCTCTTCATTTCGGACCACTTCTGCTGGTCACTGCCTAAGTTAAATAAGTTACATTTTTATTTGTTGCAAGAAAGAAAGAAAGAAAGAAAGATTATTCATCTGCAATGCATTGAAATATTCTGTGATATTGCTGTTTAGAACTTGAGGTACGTCAAGAATAACTGTCTTAGTTGTATGACAAAAATAACACACTATCTACAATTACACAACTCTATACAGACATACAGCGAATTGCAATACAGTTTGTATGATATAATATTCAACAACACACATTTATGCTCTGTTCAAAAGCGTCATTTGCTCGTTGCCATGCACTTCGGCTCTCGGACAGGAGCCGGCTCCCATCGCGTACAGGCAGTGTACAGTGGGTTCCCAGAGGTTTTTCACTCAAAACAGCTGCCGGCTGCGGCCGAAAAAGTGACGCCGATGAAAGCGGTGAGGGTGGACCAAAACATTAAAGCTGCAGGCCCTATAAAACCATACGAATGAGCTAAAAGACGCTAAAACGTTCAGTAGAGCTGAGGGGAACTGAAGAGTCTGGTGATGATTCTCTCTGGGTTAGTCACTATACGAGTGACCCCTTTCACATTACACATCTTCATTTGATGTGTAACACCTTTAAAGAGTAGGCTACTTTGGAAGTAACTAGTAAATCCAGCCATCATGCAGGTGGAGTAAAAGTACAATATTTCCCTCTGAAATTTAGTCTCACAAAATGGAAATACGCAAGTACCAGCACGTTATCAGTAAAAACTGGGGTTAAATACAATAGCGAGTACTTTGACCTGTGTTTGTGGGCTACATAAAAAAGTTGAAATGGTTAATAATGCAAAATGCAAACCAAGACACAAACATGATAAGAGTGGGCCCTCTGACGCAAAAAAACAAAACAAAACACGCAATATGAAGGCGAACTCTAAATACACCAAACTACAGGGCAAAGGGGGGTGGGTGTATATGTGTGGGATGCCTCATTCAAAATGGCGGCGAGGCCATGTAGGTTAAAGAGTGTGGCTCGACTTAAGGGGCCAAACTGGAGGTGCACCTTTGTGTGATCTGTAAGCTAATAGTGCCATGTTAAAAGGAGTTAGTTAGCATGCAAAGACTCTGTGTGGAGTATAGCATAAATTACGAAACATCAGTATAGCAGCAGCTACCAGATTAACCTAACAGTCGTCTGTTGTCCTCCATACGGTTAGCTCAGTGCCAACTCCCTTAGTTGCTTCTTAAAGTTCGCTGGCTGACGGTGTGCAGTATCCTTTCGTCGGGGGTCTGCTCCGGCAGATTTACCCGGGGGGCAAGCAGCTGTCTGGAGCGAAGCCAGGAGGAAGAGAGAGGACAAAGGCCACTATTAACCTGGTGTCCTCCAGGGTCACAGGCTAGACTGACCAATGGTAGCTGGAAGCTGGTCCCATGGGAGGAGTTCAGTGGGCCTCCGGGGATTCTGGGAGACTGAGTTCCACGGCTCTCAGGACCGCGGGACAAAGGAATGCAAAGTTCAGTTAACGTCACCCACACGAATGAGCGCATCTGTTGAGTCCCAACAAACGTGTTATTTTACGAGACACTTTTATTTTTTATCGGAAGATGTCGTCCAGTAAATCGAATGGCCTAACGCTACTGTATTCTCCAAAGAGATGAAGGCACCCAAACAACCACAGATGGAGAGATGCAATCACGTTCGATTAAACGTAGGCGCATCAGGCGCTCATGTTATTGCCACAAATGTGATGCTAGACTGTACAAAACCTTCCTCTCCAGTTTGACAAAGCTAAACAGTGTGGTCAGTATTCTCTTTAATCTATCTCCAAAGAGCCTGCTATTTTCCTAATAATTATTGCAGTGAGCAGATGTGACTCACGATGTGAGTGAGTTGTTTCTGGGTCATACATAATAGGACATGTTATTCTCTGTGGCACTGAACACTTGGGGAATATCCATTGAAATGTTTAATGATTTAGGGATATGCAGTAGCCTCTTCACCGAACGTCTGTCGTCTAGGGACTCAAAGATTTTACCGTAGGGAGTCAAAATGTTGTCTTGCACATGACGTCCTTGCCTGACAGCCGAGGCCAGGAAGTGTGCCCTACAAAATAAAAGACAGGTTGCAATGATAGACAGCAGAGAAAGTGCATGCAAGAGAGAGATTAATGAGCGGTAGAGTGTTGAGATGAGGGAGAGAGAGCAAGCGAGACAGAGGGCGGGAGAAGTAGGCTACTAATACACTGCTGCTGCTGTTGTGTATCATTGAGTTCATAAAATAGAAAGGCATCATCAAAAAGCACAAGAGTCAATGTATTCCCCGTAGTCTCCGAGACAGTCTTTTGATGCTGAAACACGCTTGCTTTCTCTCTCCATCCTTGCCTTCTCCCTCCTACTCTCTCCCACGCTCCCTCCATTGCTCGCCATGCCGCTGATGAATTAAAATAAAAAGTATGTCAGCTGGCAGGCAGGGAAGGGGAGAAAAGAAAGAAAGAAGACATCAGAAAGAATTCATTCAGCGAGTTTCTCGAACAAGGAGCGCGGGCTGAATCTTCACAGCCGCGTGAGTTGTCGGGGCTCGAAGGCGTTGATGTGGGTCAGCCTTAAGGGTTGAGAATCCACCCCGAGCTCTCCACTCAGCACTTTCAGCTTGGGTCACAAGAAAAAAAAAAAACACACAACACCAAAACAAGCTGGGACACATGTATTGATAAGCTGCTTCGTATTCCCATCAGAACAACTTGGACTCCGTGTCCATGGGGTGCCTCGTTTTTAACAAGCAGCACTTCTACTGTGTTTAGGAAGCTGCTGCTGTTGCTATGCGACTGTCGAGGGCCTGTTTGGAGTACTGCATAGCACTGCTATGCTAAAACCTGAAATGTTTTTATCTGATGCTCCGAGTGCCACAACATGGCAAACTCTCAGCATCGTGTGAGCAAGCATGTTAAATCCCCATTCAAGAAGCAGGGGAAACAAAGTGGATGATGTGAACTAGGTTAATGTTCCCAGCATGAATGCAGCCTGTGTTTGGATTATAAAACAGATTCTGGTCCCAGCAGTTCTTTATAAAACACCTGCTAAACTTGAGCAGAAAATGATTGGTTCCCTCCCGCTTTTACCATGTTTTCTTTTTTTCTGATAACCTTTGGTTGACTTTGGTTTCACAGCCCTCTCAAGTGCGTTTTTATCAGCGACCTGGCATCTTGTTTGCCCGGGGTTATCAGGCAATATCTCTGTCATATCCCCGCAACGTCCACCTCGCTCCTGAGAAACACCAGGAAGCACCGAACGCTCTGATATGAACTGAAATACTTTATTTATCTGTTTGGATGCTCTAAAATAAGGACTGGGGGACAGTTGTTTTCCAACACAGCAAAAGAAACTGACAAACTTGACGAGTAAGAATATGTTATTTTCTTCCCCCTCTCAAAAGAGTGCAGAGACGATCTGGGGACCTGATGTGCCAGAAATGCTTTGACAGCAGAAGAAGTCTCTTGCAAATCTGTGCTTTGGTTTCTTTGAATGTAGTGTTACAGAGGCAAGAACTGTATGTGTTGTGAGTAGGACGTTAGGCAGGTAGGTACGCCTGGATAAACAAACATATTGACAGGATGTGCTATATTAAACCTTATCCTAAGCTTCCAACACCCTGTTGCAACACATAGTTTGAAGCTTTCCCCCCTTTTCTGCCTAGAACGTCTGCGCCGTCGTCGTGATTTAACCCTCAAACTAGTCTGACTATCCGATATCTGGCCTTGTGTTCCTCGTTTGCCCTCCTGATTGGCCAAGCCTCATGATAGCATATTTTAACTGCCAAAAGAGTATGAATTGCTTCACTATGTGGGCTTAAGCCTGTCCCAGAGGCAAAACCTGTGCCTTATTATCTACAACAGCTCCATTCACATGCCCCCTTCAAACTGCCGAACAGTGGTATTCTTTAATGATTATTTTAATGATAAACTGTGCAACATATCTTGGGGTTAGAACCCCTATATACATTATAAAGGCACCAAAGGAAAGAGATTAAAAATCTATCACGCGTACCCCAAGGAACTCTTTTACTGAGGAGAGGCAGGAGGGGATTGGAAAGCCAAGCTCAGCATTTTCTTAAGTCATTATCCGCAAATAGTGTGCGATATAGCCAATCTATATTTTCTCCACCTGAGATGGAGGGGAGGTGATCACGCTCGTAAAGGGATTCCATCAGGCAGTTTCCCCACAGAGGCAG
This sequence comes from Coreoperca whiteheadi, assembly GCA_011952105.1. Classification (NCBI taxonomy): domain Eukaryota; kingdom Metazoa; phylum Chordata; class Actinopteri; order Centrarchiformes; family Sinipercidae; genus Coreoperca; species Coreoperca whiteheadi. The sequence goes on from CM022483.1 coordinate 11,276,792, forward strand.
TGCTAAAGACTTCTCATTTTAACACTCAAAGTGTTGTTGTTTTTAAATTGAACTACATCCATTCTTTTTCCCTAACTGACAAAATGTTTTAAAATATTGTTCGCATGTCGAATGAGATGTGAGATTTGATGCCTCGAGCTATTATGGAATGGGGCTTTTTAACATCCCATTTGGTGTAAAGAACAAAAACAAAGACAAAACCATAACAATTTCTTTGTATATGGTTTCAGGAACCGCTACAAATACCCAACAACAAATGTGGCTAATTTAAGCTATTTATCTGCTGTGACTTCACGCTAAGCTGTGGGGTAGCCATCTTGGAATAATGCGTGAATGCTCCTAAATTGGAATTATAGGAGGTTTTCCTCTTCTTCATGTTCTGTCGCTATTAGAGACTCCCTGAGTGATGAATGTCAGCATCTTTCAAGCTTCATGTGCCCAGGTCTTAATGCAGGATTTCCGTTAATGATTTGTAGGTTCCGGGCCCAAGATGTGATTATTCAAGGGATGTTGCTTGAGTCATTTTCTCAGACATTAGAAAGCTTGTCCAGAGCCATAATATACATTTCACAAATGTTTTTGCAGGCTGAGTAGCACAACTATAGACCATCTGTCAATTCAGAGTTCTTGTCAGTGGGACGCTGCTGCAATTCTTGCAATTTATAGTTTGATTGCCCGCCTCTGCTTTGAGCTTCCTGTTCAGTAAGTGTTGAATTTGTTATGAATTTTGAAACATGTTTTACTGTTCCACTGTCGTCACCCACAGTCCAAGTAAAAACCACCACAGTTGTTCCCAGTTGGTCCCACTGAGACTACTATTATTTGAGAAAGTGTCATCCTTAACCTTGTGCATCCTTTAAAAACCAGATATAGGAGCTTAGCGGACAGAAATGTCCTTAGTATATCTAGTGTATCACAAATTTAATTCATTTTCAGGATTTTAACCCTTTAAATGCCACTGTATTATTATTTTTGTGCAAAGTCAGATTTAAAAAAAAAGGTACGTATAGCCCCATTGAAACCCATTAAAACATCCAATTTTGATCCCACTGTAATTAGGGCATAAATTCATTCATTCTCTGAAGTCAGAATCAGAATCAGAAATACTTTATTAATCCCCGAGGGGAAACTCTTTGTAACAGCAGCTCACTATCACGTCAGTGCACACAAGAATGGAAGTACTAAGCAAAAAGCAATAATATAATACAGGTAACTACAAAGTGGGTATAAGTATAAATTTTAAATTAAATAAGTCAGCATTCATTCTTCAGAAAAACCTCCAACGTTGTAATTTCTGTAGTTGTCCACCAGGTGGCGCCACCTTCCCATTGGTGGCATATGGGCGAACTATAATTTTCTTCTGTTTCCACCAATGGGAAGGTGGCGCCATCTGGTGGACAAAGTAAAAGTTACAACATTGGAGGTTTTTCTGCAGAATGAATGGCTGACTTCAGAGAATGCATGAAAGTATGCCCGAATTACTTTGCTCAAAAGCTGTTGTTTTAATAGGTTTCAATGGGGACATTTTTGTACTTAAGGTCTTCAGTGTGCGTCATTTTCATAAAGTACTATAGACTTTGTATGGGCTTTGGGATTGGAATCTCAAAATACCTTAGTGATCTTTCACAGGTTCTTCCATGTCCAAAAATTTGTCATGCAGGTTTGGGACTGTACAGGTTTTCCTTGCAAACTACTAACCCGTGTCTTTCCCGCTAACCTTGCGAAACACAATAACATCTGTAACCACGGTACAGGTACCATGTTGTTATGTGAAAGATCGAGAATTAGCCCAAATTTTCACTGCTGAAAACTAAAATGACTGTAGTCAACTAGGCTAAAACTAAACAATCAAATAACTAATATGTGACTAAAGCTAAAGTGCATGTTGGTCCGACGACTAACACTAAATCAAAATCAGGTGCCAAATGTAACACTCATACTAACATTTCTCGAAGATGGCACTGTTCTGGAGGCAGAAATAATCTGATTGGGTGAAAGCAGCATCAATAGTCAAAGTACCTCCGTTTTATCTGCTAAGAAATGTGACGTACAAGCTTGTAAAGACTTGAACTCTTGATATTAACTGGGGTGGGAAAAATACCTGGAGCAAAACTAAAAACTCTCAGAGTTTCGCAGCCTATTCTTTATTTAATTTTTGTTTTTTTATTACCACTTGTCACTAAGGGAATCATGAACGCTTGAGCAATTGAGTGGGATGTACATTTGACAGGTTATGATGCCCACTAATAACCTCCACGGTGTGTTTTCTTCAATCTTTATTTAACCAGGGAACTACTGTACTCTTATTCACCAACACTCTGGCACACATTCAGAAAGTTCACTTCATACACAAAAGATGCCCAACTGGGAGTTGCCAAGTACAATAAAACGTCTTGTCAAACTGTCACTGCACTGGAACAGATCAGGGCAACCTGGATTGTTGAAGAGGTATTCCCAACAAGTCAGGCAACCTTTTATCATTTCAAAATTCTCAAGCTTTATTAAAATGTTATGATTTACTGGATATTTGAAACGGCTGTTAGTTGTATTAGCTTGCTATACATGTACGGCATATACAGATTCTTTACGGAGTGTCATGCATGCTCGCAATACCAAATACACAGGTACAATGTATATCATTTATTTGATGGTTTAACATCATAATCTACTGAAAAAGGAAGAGAAACATATAGAGATATACAGTATAAATCTAAGCCTAAATACATTTTGTGGCAGCACAGAACATTTCACATTCCATTATGGGACCAAGGCCATACAACACCTGAAGTCTTTGATGACTTTTTTTGTTTTTTTTTTTACTTTTTCTTTTTAATATAGGCTCGCATGGCATAATGTCATCTCTAAACTGAGCATTTGGCAGCTCTCATAAAAAAAAAAAAAAAAATCCTTTTTTTTCTTCTTTTTTTTTTTTTTTTTTTAAATCTTCCCAAGTTACGAATTGTTGTTGCATGCATGATAAACAAGAAGTATCTAGAGTTTGTAACAGTTACATTCTCTTTCACTTTTCAACTGCACTAATGAGTTTGGTAATTCAAAAAATGACTCATACAATGACCATCTGCAAAAACCTGTTTTAAATCTCACCACATGACCAGAAAGGAATTGTTTAAATCGAAGTGAACGCTAAGCCAGGAAGATTTCTTTTTGACTTGCACTTTAAAACAGTTATTTGCTAGCTTCAGTGTTTCAGAAATCTGTCTTCTTATTTACACAACACTGAAGCCTTATCAACCGTTTCGGGATTTCATAGACACAAATGTCCTCCAAACTACGCAAAGCAGCTTGAAACATCTTTGGACAAACTGGTTCCATGACATTAACACCGCTCTACCTTGAATGAGATCATGAAAAACATCGATTTGTGCCCAAGACCAAAGTCAAGACATCCTCTTTTACGGTGTGTTCAGACAGAATGGCAAGCGACTTTTAGTGGTGCAATTGCATATAAAGTCAATGGAAAGACGCGACTTGACACAAAGACATGTCTGCACGAGTTGAAAATGTTCCTCCAATGGCTTCGTGAATCGGCTTCATAAATGTACAGAGGCTGGAGGGAAGTAAGAGAAACAACTGGAGTTTGAGTCTGAGAGTGACACACTCCCAGTGTGGCCATGTGGGTCAGTACATCCGATGCTAGCTAACTTACCGCTAACATATAGTTGGTACATTTACTGTTCGGGGCCAACGCAAGCCGCCAAATTCACGCGAGTGAGGTGAAAATTTGCTTCGCTTTCGTTCTAAACACACCGTTAGCAAGTTGTTCTGGCTTATTATATTTAGATGTAATTTTATCCATAACTGCAGCTCTTCTCTTTTTTGGACCCGGGTTATATGTGCACTGCGCCCAGTCTACACGGTAGAAAACAGGACAAGAAACCAGCAAGAGACTCAGGGTCACTTGAATGTGGAATCAACTAGAGCCCTAATTAATCAGGGTTGAGGCAAATCCTGTTTCCAGAGAGAAAATTGCATTTGTGCAGCAACAATCCAAGTACAATACATTCAGTCCTTAGTCATTTATCAATCAGACTGTACACATAAAACTGTTTTACTTCAACGTTAAATTGATCCCAACTCTGACCGTCTGTGACTCTTGTACAGAACGAGCTTCTCAGTCACAGCGGAACTCAATGTTATCCAGTAGCAATTGTTTTTCTACATGAACAAACAGTGTATGTATGTCATGTATGTATGACCGACCAAGAATGCTTCAAATTTACATCATCGCCCATGAGTTCTAACTGGTGGACTGCACTGCGACCTTAGGTGGAACGGCGCGCCGTTTATCACAAGGGTCGGACAGGAGAGCTATTTTTATCCGCAAAACTATTATACGTTGACATTTGTCCATAGTCGAGCAAGCGGCGCAGAAAATAAATGGTCTACCCACACCCCTCCTCTCTCATGCTCTCCTTATCCATTTCCCGTCTCTCTCGCACACACACACGCACGCACACACTCTTAAAACACCATCCCTTCCCTGTCTTTCTTCGTCACTCGCAACGTAAGAATGGGCGTTACATTCTGACGGAGAAATGATGACCATGGCTCATTATCCTCTCCCTGAAGAATGGATCCGATACATTCAGTGCTAGTATGTGCTTATTAGTCGACAGACCGGTTATCGTGGTCTGTCTGCGGGATCACTGAAACCCATTTGCATCACTTGCTGCTGTATGGCGGGGTATACAGTAACTCTAAAATCCAGAGTGAACATACATACGGTGTTTAGAGTGGAACTTCAACATTGTCAGATGTTTGAGAATAAATGCATTCAGAGTGCCCCACAGATGCTCGAAAACTAAACTGATGCTTGAAACTGACCCGTTGGTTAGTTTGTTTACTCCTTGGCATTTCTTCCCCCCCCCCCCCACTAAATAGTCTGACAGTTAATAGCCAGTATGACCATCACAAAATGCTCAATATTTTATCATTTTCATTTTAGGTTGTACACACAGTATATATACACACGGATGTATATACACACCTATGTACTTATGTACAAAAAATGGGTTTCATTCCTCCGCTCTATCACCACAACAGAGTTAGGGGTGAGCAAAAAAAAAAAAAAGACGGGTTAGGAAATCAAATGATTACCTGAAGACACAGAGTACAAAAATATCATAATATTTCATGGGTTGAGTAACCGTGTCGCCCAAAAGGCCCTTGGCAGTTGTTTTAAATTAAAGTAAGACATGTTTTAGAGGAATTTTGATAAATTTGAGTGCAATTCTGTCATGCTATCACTTGAACCGCAGTTTCTAGAAGATAGAAGTGAAGAAAATGGCAGTTTGATTCATATTTGTGCTTTTTTTCCCCCCTCATCAAATTACCACAAAGGATATTTCAGTGACACTTTTCTTAGTCAAGAAAAAGATGCCAAATAGAAAAAAAAAAATCAGAACCTGAGTCACAATCATCCTGAACAGAGGACAAATTCCTCAACTTTAAATTATTGTGTTTGGGTAAAGGTTTACCAGATCATTGCATGATATAGTTAATAGCAAGTATACTGTATATTATCAACGCGATAAACAAATACACGTCAGAGTAATTTCTTCTGTCAAGTTGTAACATAACCCAAGGCAAAAAATTAGTTATTTTTCCCACTATGGCTGATCATTACATGCATTAATAGTGCATAGGGTACCAGTCAAACATACATTAGTTTGTTTAATGGACTTTTAGGAATTGGCTGCACTTATCTGACCACCTGTGTAGTATAAAGTTTTCTAAATTCTTTTTTTGATTAGAAAAATCCTTGCGTCAACTGCTTTTGTGTTCGTTTTTTGCAAATACTGTATTACTTATTCAATTGCTGGCTTTGTATCTCTCTATTTACACATTACTGAGAGGGCAAATATTGGGAAATGCCTATCACAAGTCCCAATTACAGTACATACTTTAGAAAATAAAAGACCTTGGTACGTAGGATTCAGAGACTGCAAATATAAAACAATTTTGAGGAGAACTTGGTCCAAAACTCAGTAGTCTTTTCTCAGTCTGTTTTTTTTTTTTGTCTTGTATCGTTGCAGTCTTTAACTCGACAGATTCCATCATGTATAAAAGTAACAGAAAAAAAAGGAAGAAAGAGAAACAAAATGGAAAAAAAATCAAATCAAATCAAACAAACAACAACAAACATCTCAACAAAACAGTCCAATCAGACATAGTAGAGCCAGTAGATGAGGTTGAACAGTGAGAAAACGGAGGGGAAGATGATCCGTGACCAGCGGTCGATGGCGTTCACATCCGTCAGGTCGGGGATTTTGATTTTGAGCTGCGAGGACCGCCTCCGCAGACGGCTGCGTTTCACCTGGGCGGACCGGTCCAGGGAGTGGCGGCTGGCGGAGCGCGGGCCGATCCCGCCGCTCTGCTTGCGGTACTGGATGTGTGTCGAGGCCGTGCTGTCCAACTGCACCATGGACTGAGAGTTCCTAATGTCCGCTACGCTGGTGGTGATCTCTCCTCCCGCCACTTCGTTATGGATCTCCAGGGTGGTTAGCAGGATGTTCCCGTGGCTGTGCGGTTCCGCCTGAATGCATAAAGAAATGAGGAAACTAATGAACAACATATGTGCAAAAGGAGCAGCTAGAGAGGGCACTACCTGAAATGTGAAGGCACTCTTCCTCAGTGCACGGCAAGGTTATTATTGTTTGGCATTTTTTATTAGTTTTTATATGTATTTCATGTTGACTTTTTGGTTTCAGTTAGAGTTTAGTTTTAATTCATTTTTAAAGCGGGTTTGCTGGTTTAGTTTTTTATTTTTTGAAAATGCTTAGTTTTAGTTTAGTTTTTATTAGTTTTAGTGATAGTTTTTATTTGTGCTTTGTCAGAGGCGCGATTCAAAAAGGTTAAAAAAAAAAGCATTGGCAATAAAAAACATCATCATACTACAGTACAGTACAGTACATTCACATTGCCTGGCCTGGATCCAACGTTAGCTTCTCTTTCAGGGGAGGGGGCTGGGCACTCTTCCTTACCTTGCTAAATTGAGATAGGTTAGCCTTCTTGTGAAATCTTTTCAGAAGGACTTTCAGATTCGTGGGATTTTTCCCCTTGCGAAATGTTCCACGTATATTAATCACCTTCCAATACCACAAGGCACTTGCTTTAATCTGTGAAACTGTTGTATTCAAAGTAATCCCAAACGGGACTCTGGTGGGGCTTTCTCCCGACCTTCGCCACCGCCATGATGTCAGCCATGGCGTGGACGGATTGGCAAAACTGGCACAGCTAAAAAACTGGCAGATTTCATATTCATTTACCAGGCTTGTGCCCTGCGACGAGTTGGCCACTGTCCAGGGTGTAGCCCGCCTAAGGCCCGAAGTCACTGGGATAGGCTCCAGTCACCCGCGACCCCCAACGGGAACAAGCGATAGAAGATGACTGACGGACTGACTAGGCTTGTGTATGAAATAAACTGACGAAGACGAAAACTAATGACGTTTTCTCTATAATTTTAGTTTGTTTTAGTTAGTTTTATTAACACTCAGTGCAGTTTCCGTTAGTTATTGAATTTTGTAAAGCCTCTTTTTTTTATTTCAGTTAACAAAAATGTTTTTTGATATTTAGCATTCGTTATTTCTTTAACAATAATAACCTTGCTGCACAGTGCATTCAAGAGATGCCAAACAACCACGTAGAGAAGCAAAATGACTACAAAAATACAGAAAAAGTCTACAAAGAGACGCAACCCGACCACAAAAAGATGCAAAACGACAACAAAAAGATGCAAAACGACCACGAACTAACGCAAAGAGATGCAAAACGACAACAAAAAGATGCAAAATGACCACGTACTAACGCAAAGAGATGCAAAACGACGCAAAACTGACAAAGAAGAGATGCAAAACAGCAACAGAGACGCAAAATGAATACAACGAAACACAAAACGACTAGAAAGAGACTCAAACAACCACAAAAGGGATGCACAACGACCACGAAGAGGCACAAAACGACTACAAACGCATTCGTTTGTAGTAGTTTTGTGTCTCAGTCTGGGTGTCTTGGTCTTATTTAGGAGGGGTGGGAGGGCCTTTAATATGCCTGTGCCAGGGGCCCATTGTCTAATAATCTGTCCATGGATGTCATGTCATGCGTTTGCCATGGCAACAAGTCAGCACTAGTAATTGCAAGTCCAAATCCCCTTTTTGTTCAAATTTTAAATGTGAAATTGATGCCCTTTGTGATTCCATAAGAAAATCCTACAATGCAATGAAAATTGTCGTCTCCCTGGAACACGAGCGGAGTGGAGGAGGGAGCGGCTTCGGGCACAGCTTGGGTTTCATGCGCCTGCCACACGGTGGCATTAGGTCAGTGGAATTTTATAATGGCAGCCATTCTTAGCACGTCATCCAGATAATCATTCAAGACTGTTTTTTTTTTTTTTTAAATGACTGAGCAGCACCACCGGAGCCGCGACAATGTTGCCTGCTCTGTGTGACTGAAGAACAAGGGGAGACTTTCCATTGATATGAATGATCAAGGAAATGTCAGAGAAATCTATTTATTTTTTTTATTCTGAATGATTAAAATAATCCAAAATGGCAGGATGAGGGAGACAGAGCATAGAGAAAGTAATCGCAGAGCAATCAAAATGTCTGCTGATTGGACTCCCCTCTGAAGCGCGTGAAGAATTTGTTTTTCCTGGACTGGAGCGATATAAGCCCACATCATCACTGTCAACAATTTAATCAAACACACAAGGAGATACATCATACTCCATGCCTATGGTGGGCCACGAAACAAATCAACAATCATGGACAATGGCGATCAGTCATGCAAATGTAGCAACTGTGGAAGTCCCACATTTCAAGTATCAGATTTTTTTTTTACAGGTTAAAAGGTTTGGAACTAAGAACACTTGTGTGTTCAGACAGAAAGCAAAGCAAATTTCCGCCTTGTGTTATTTGCTCAAATTTGACTGCTGGATCATTAGCGCAGTCTGTGTTTAGCTGCCCCAAAATACCAATGTATTGACTGTAAAGACGTTAGCTGAAAGCTAGCTAGTAACCAACCACGTGTGCGGTCACTGCATGCCTGTGTGTGTGCTCCGCTAAGTTGAAACACTTTCAACGTGCTTTAGTTCACGCCACCCCGGGTGAATTCACGTCTATTCGTGCCCACTCTCGAACCTGATGTGCACTTGCTCGCGTCTAAAATTTGCTTCCGTTCTGTCAGAACACAACTTAGGTCTGTGAGATGCTGTTCTAACCACTATCACTGAAATGCGTTTCATTTCAAAATACTATAATATACAGACATAGCTGGAGAAATGTCAGACACATATGAGAAACTCAGCTTAAATGTAACTCTTTTGAAAGCAGCGGCTATAACTTAATTAGTATTATTCAACAATACATTTATTCTAAGAATTTCTTACGTTTTTCAAATGAAAAGAATCCTGGCTGCTGCCACTAACGCAGCGAAGACGCACGATGGGGGACCTCTGCAGTGACTACCCAGTGAAAGCCAGAGTGCTTCACCACACCCTGACATGCGCAATTTATCACTTTATGAAAGCTGAGTGAGAAATATGGCTTTTAATGATGATTTCGATGAGGAAAGCTACACAGACGGCATGCACTCAGGATGACCTCTGAAAGGAGAAAAGGGTTCGTATCTGAAACACCAATATTACAACGTAAGATCGAGCATGAGCATCGTTTCAATGTAGGAAAAACTGCAATGAAAAAGTCAAAGTGAATACTCCTGGGAATATGGCAATGTCATGAAGATGTCTGTTGTCGCTTGATTCATTCCATGGATGGGGAGATATTTTGCATTAAGGCAAGAGAAAAAAAACAACAAAAAAACATCCATGTCAGCTGATGGCAATGGCAGAGTTGACTCAAGGATATTGAAGAGTCTCACTGAACAAACAACTCACCGAGCGTGAGTGGCGAAGACCTTTAACCTGATTGGACCGTTTTAGGGACGCAGTCCTACTACCTGCCTCCTGAGGAGATGAAAATATTCAGCCACATTTGGGGAACAAAATACCTGAAAAATTGATTTTCTTCTTTTTTTTTTTCTAAAAACCCAACATATTTTGCCTACTGAAGCCTCCACCGGGGATACAGATGCCTGTGAATAATGTAAGAACGTAATTCAGTTAAAGTATGCAGACTATTTTCCTTTTGCTACTTTTCTGCTATCAAGAGCTGACAAAAACGTTCATTTCAGAATAACTGCAGTGTCAAGGCTGTTTTATCATTCACGTTGATAGGAAGACGTATGAAGGAATTTGAGACTTGTCTACTCAGACTGTCCTTTCTACAGTGCCATGCTGCAGCATTGTACCTTTCTGTGGAAATATAGCCAAATATTCATACCAGATTCTTACTTAACATCGTTCACACAGACCGCTGGCTTCTTTTTCCGGTTGGGGACAAAAGTGACAACAAATTCAATATTCTCACCTTGAACCTACACAAACAGTACCATTCATTTATTGATTTATTTTTTTTATTTAATCTTCAATCCGTTTATCCACTGATAATGTCAGTCAGTCGAAGTCCAGAAATCATGCCAAAAACGTCCCAACTCACCCTTGCAGCGTCGTACTTGGCCGCCCTCTCGTTGTTGGCCTTCTCTGCCTTCTCCGCTAGCTTCTTTTGCATCTGAGGGCCCCTCCCGAAGAAGATGTAGTTGACAAAGGCGTACTCCAGCAGGGCCAGGAAGACCATGACGAAGCAGCCCATCAGGTACATGTCGATGGCCTTGACATAAGGGATCTTGGGCAGCGTCTCTCTCAAGTGGGTGTTGATAGTAGTCATTGTCAGCACCGTGGTGATCCCTGTGATAAGGAAAAACATGGTAATTTGAACCATTATAAATGATCAAATATGCAACAAATTGAAGTTAAGGTTTGTGTGAAATGAACCACCAGTCAGAACCGTTTTTCCAACTGAGCCCCGTCCACTTCAAACCAGTGAGAAAAGCTCGGCTGAAATAAACAAAACGTTTCTAATTTTGGCAGGAAGTTTTGAATTCATGTAGAACCACATCGCCCATAGTAAAAAGCTGCTTGTGAAAATAGGTTTTTCGGTCCTTTAAAGTTAGGCTAGGTATCTGCAAAAAGTAGTGATGGCATTAGAAGAGTTAGCATTAGTAGTAACTATCGAGCTGAGATCAACTGTTTTTATAACTGGTGTCAAGACAACTCATTGATCTTAAACACTAAGAAAACTAAAGAAATGATAATTGTTTTTAGAAAAAATTCCTCTCACTCCCCTGTGACTATGAACAATATCGCCATTGAAATTGTACCTATCTAGGTACAGTTATTGAAAAAAAGCTGACGTGGAACGCCAACATCGGTGTCAGATCTGCGAAAGTCCAGCAACGGCTGTATTTCTTAAGAAAATTAAGAAGTTTTAATGTAGACAGTACAATGCTAAGATTGTGTTATAAAGGTTTTGTATCGCGAGTTGGGGAGGAGCACTGTCTTTACAAAACGTAACTAAATTGGACAAAGTTGTTAAAGTCGGCAGCAAGATTATTGGTGACACCATGAACAGTATTTCATTCCTGACTGACAAATACACTGTGAATCTCGCCCCAAAGGATTGTTTCTGATCCACATCACCCCCTGTGGTCCGAGTTTGAACTCTTACCGTCAGGACGCAGGTACATGATGCCTCGGATGTGGCCCAAGAGAGGCATCACATCCTTTGTTCCGAGAAGTATTCAGCAGCTTAATCAACGCAGATAATGTTTTTACTTTTTCTTTTTTGGGCACTCTCCACTTCATTTTGTACTGGACCTGCTCACATTCTTTCTAAGTTATTCTTGTGATGCCTTTGGTTGTATTTTGCATTTCTTTATACTTGTATTTATAATCTAGTTGTGCTTTTAATTGTTATATCCATTGTGCTGTCCTCTCTGTAGCATTGAATGTGTCTCTGTTTTCTTTTTACTAACTTGGTGCAGAACAAATTCCCCCTGGGGCAATAAAGGTTCTATTCTAACTAGCTAGTTGTAGGCTGAATTCATGTTTTAGTTTGGTACATACTGTATGTTTTGGGTACATATCCTCTCATCTCGCTTTAAAAATAAGCTCAGAATCAAAAGAAACTCTGTCCAATTCTGCCCTCTGTCTCTCCACGCCACTGATAGTTTCAGACAAATGTACAGTAAATTCCACCTGTTTAGACCACGCAGCATCATTTAAAGGACAAAATGTGAAACTAACATTGTTTTTATCTCCAAGGCTTCCTCATTATCAATCTTGGCAATATGTCTGGGATGGTGAATTTGACGGATAATTAGTCCAAACCTGTGATAGCGCAAGCCCGTCTTAAAGGAAAACCCCACCATTTCAAGCAGATGCTTCTCTCTCTCTCGTCAGTAACCTTGAGGTCACGTTGGAGGAACCTCCAACAGATGTCTTGGGTGTTACTATAGAAACAAGGATATTTTTTATAGAAAACATGTTTGTTCAATGCCTATTTCCTTTGCTAGTTAAGAGCAGGACTGAGCTAGTGTTGCTCTGGGATTGCCTTGTTGAAGTGTCAAAGAAACAGTGAGGGGAAAAAAAGCTATTTTGCTTGAGCACTCTTACAAAACAATTCCCTGATCACTTTCATGTGTGATCTTATTTTACTTGCAGGAACACACGTAGGTGAGTGCATAACCTCTACTTCATTGAAATTCAAAGTTCTGCCTTGAAACCTCCAACTGCCCCTTGGTCATCAAGCAAGAATAACTCATTAGAATTGTGCTGCATGTATCTAGCCTCGAGCTCATAGTAACCTTAACCATGAAGGATACAGAGTGGCGTGGTTATTTACTATCTCCCAGTAAAGGCGACACTAGGTGAGACTTGTATAAAATTATAAACAATAGATGCAATGTAACTTGCAGAAAAAACTACGAAATAACTTTTTTCTATTGTCTTCAGTGTAACATGCAGCGTGCTTCTGTATTCGGTTGTGTTTTGCAGCTCTACTGCCATGTATGTATCATGTATCTTTTAGCGCCACCATGCATTTAACATAAGATGCAGCAAATGGTCAACTTTCACTCATAATCATGCAAACCCTGACCTCCTGCAATGCAAGAACGCTATATCTCATTATAGATACATGGCAGATTTCGCTCTACTACTTTAACTACCCATGCTGGAAATAAATGGAGCCGGGCCGCTCATATAACACACACGGACAAGGCGTTTGGAGTGTGTTTGCGCGTATGTGTGTGTGTCATAAACTACAGTGAAGAGACAAGGAAGAGTCAGCGGGATGGAAGGAGCGACAGCTAAAATTCAATCTAGTCCATAGTGTGATTTATTGGCCCATTGCAAGGCTAACACCACTCATGCGTGTATGTGTGTGTGTGTGTGTGTGTGTCGTCAGACAGCGCGAGAAGCGATTGTGAATGGGAGCGAGCTCGCCTCCACATGCACATGCTCCGAGTCTCTGTCCCTATTGGATGGCGCAAGCTCTGTTTTTCTTTTTTTGCTTAACGACAGCCTTGTTCTTTATAGGTGTTCTCTCAGCTGCGCCATTACTCTCTGTCCTTCACTATTTTCTCTTTTCTTTTTTTCTTTCCTTCCCTTATTCCCTCTGTCCTTCTCTCCCTCCATTCCTCTGTCTCTCCCTCTCTTCTGCCCCCTCCCTCCCTCGCTGCTCAGACAATTTAATCAAGGGGCCATGCGCCTGCCTCCTTTTTCATCATGCAGTTACCCTCGCCAGAGAGAAATATAGTTTTAGAAGGTTTCTCTCACTCTCTGTCTTTCTCTCTCAGCCCCTCTCTCTCTTGCTCGTCCCATTGTTCTCTGCTTCTTCCCCTTATCTCTCCCCCTCTTCCCTCTTTGCTCTCACCTCACCTCTTTTTGTCCCCTTCCCCCCTTTCTCTTGTTATATGTCCCCGAGTCTCTTTGCCACCTGCAAAAGCTGGAACAAAGGGCACACATGCAATCAAATCTCCTCTAATCACAAGCCAATAGGCTATTAGCAACACAGCTCAACATTTCAAAAAGGAAACGGTATCATGTAGGATGCAATAAAGCGCGTGAAACGGCAATGAATGTGAACTGCGACAATAGAGGCATGGGCGGTAAATCAAAGCAGTGTTAATTGAACACTTTCATTCATCACTTGCAGACAGCACAAATTGTCAGCTCTCCAGTTAGCATGCATTACTTTTCATTTAGGGAGTGGAGAAAAAAAAAAAGGAGGTTTCGAAGGTCTGCAAGAACATACGGTGAATTCAAACTTGTGTCTACTATTACACTAAAAGTGCTCCCATACCAATTATAGCTTATGCCCACACCTTGACTGTTCATATAATATGATTATGAATGAATGGTATGACTGTGGGAAAAGGATTGCAACCAGATTAGGGCACGAGCAGGTCATTTGTAACTTTGCAATCCTTCGAAATTGCTCAGGAAAATGAGATTCTCCTTCAAACAATTCAATTGTTAGCCTGCTGCCTCCTTGAATTGATTCCTCCCTGAATGTTACACTGCTCTTACTGGCAGGTTTGCACACACAAAAGGAGCAGGCGCGCGCACACACACTCATGTCCACAGACGCACACATGCATTCCACAACCCTCTTCGACCATCAAGATACCTGCTGGAAGCTTGTAATGATCCATCAGGAAAAGTGAATGGACCTCCGGTTGCCTCTCAGCTGAGGAGACACACATCGGATATTGCAGCTTGCAGGACTTAACATGTACACACACACACACACACACACACACACAAAAGCAGACAGTAGTGACCAGATATTGCATGCATGCCTTAACGAAAGAAAGCCAACCAATAAACAGATGTGTGCACACACATGCACAAACACGGACTGATCCTCTCCAGATATCCATTCCAGTCTCTAACCAGCTGTATGTGTTCGTGGATAACAGCTGTTCCATTATCCATCCATATAAAGATGATCTAAGGACCACAGCAAACCTCAGTTGACACTGTTGGGAGACCCCAGGGCAAATATTCACTGCTGGGCCCCTATTGGCGACAGTCTGAACCATGTATCATGTCCACACAACAGGGTCATTCATTATATACCCACATTCAAACTACCACAAACCAACGGACACACGATGAATCTGGGGCGTCTAGGGTCACTTTGACGGCCAAACTCTCAAAGAAAATGACCAGCTTTGTTTTTTACCTATTACCTGTGTATATTGATTGTGAAATTGCCAGGGTACACGCTGAAGAAGGGCGTCTTGTCGAAACATCCATGTGGCAATATTAAAATGTCAAATTGGAGTCTCTTTTTTATTATTAACTACATTAAGGATTCAGCACCCAGTCCCCAAAGTCTAATCGTGAGTTAAGTGCATTGTGTCTCATTTTTTCTAAGATCTGATTGGACAATTGCTGCTCAGGGGAGGCGTTCAGCGAACGGTCAATTACCAATTTACAGTGGTATTAATTATGACTGCTGTGCAAGGTCTATTGTCTAAATTGCTTTTTTAGCTATTGTCTTGACAGTCATCATACTATATTTATATTATAGTTTCCCTGCCATGTTCCTCATATGTCATCTCGAACTATCCGCTTCAATATTCAGCAAAGCCAAAACTGTGCTGCAACCTCCTGTGAGGAATGATTACAAACCAGCGACCTGCTGCTTCTCATCTCTGCCTTGTTTACTGCTCACAGGAGCTCCACGGTGAGTGGGCCTTTGCACCCACACAAGCACTCCTCAATAAGAAGCGAAATTATGCTCATTAGAGACGTGATGTTGCTATAGCTCCTGGAGGCCTCTCAGTGACCACAGCAACAAGGTCTGACCTAGTTTGGTCTGAGTCAAGGTTGATTAATTAAGCTTTTGCCCTACGGAAAGGCGCAAAGGACAAAAGCATGTTGATATGCTTGTTGCAATGTTACCTAATTTCTTTTTTTTTCCCCCCACCACAGCAGGCAAAATAGAAATGTTCTTCATTTCCATTTGGCCCACCAATTTCCAAGCCAATCCCTAAAGCTCCCACTAATACCACGACAGTATGACAAGTCCTGCCTCTCGTCGTGTTCATCGCTTTTCGGTATCCATCAGGGAGGTCGTGGCTCACTTTGGTCCCTGGCCTCATCTGAGAAAGCCAAGTACCTGCTCCTTAAGAGCCACTGCTTCTCACCCAGTGCCACTCGGGCTGCTGACGCATCATAGTTTATCCAGAAGGAGACCCAGGAGAGGATGGTGATCAGGATCGATGGCATGTACGTCTGCAGGATGAAATAGCCAATGTTCCTCTTCAGCTTGAAACTCAGAGACAGTCGAGGGTAGGCACCTAAGGAAAGAGGAGACAAAGATAGAAGCAGCACTTTTAAATCTTTTGGTTTAGAAATGACATTTTTACGGTGGGGTCACAGTACATGAAATGAAACTACAAAAGCACATCTGGTTCCACTGATTTAAATGCATTTGACTCAAAACATTAAAGAGGTTGACAGTAAAAACAACATCGAACTTATATTATTCATAGGCGCACACAGGGACACCTTGTGTTTTCTGTGTTTCCACGGCAACCCCGGCAGCATGGGTTGATATTATTGTCATGGTAACAAGTATCCCCTTCACTAGCGCAAACACACACCAACTCACACTCTCAAAACACTGTAACCCTTTTTCGTGATGTGACCGGGTGGTGATAAAAATTGCAGCACATTTTGATTTATCAATTCTCCACGTCTCACTCACCTACATAATTCAAATGATGATTCTGAAGGATTGAGAATTACCGCAGGAGCAGTAGCTTTATAAATGCATGTAGCAGTACCTCTGATGTTAAAAAAGGCAGGAATTTCAGAGAACATTCCTCAACACTATCTGCTAAGAACGAGCACTTCTGTCATTACTTTTCCATGACCTGGAATATAAACAGATTGTGTGTGTGTGTGTGTGGCGTGTGCATGCCATTCTGATATAAGGGCGATGCATGGTTTCTCATCCATCTGCCAGCATATGTCTCTTAATGGATTCAACATATGGCTCGTTACTCCCACTATTCTTAGCTATTTTTCCATTTTCATTTTACATTGGAGGAGATCTGGGGGCCCTTACACTGTAATTTTTTTTAAACCGCGGGTTCATGCCAAAGCTACTTGTGGCGAGCGTGGGTCCAATCGACTGCACACTGTGCAGAGTTGGATAGGCAGTCACTCTGAAAAACACACAGTCTCATTAAGATTCTGTGCCTACTGCATGTTAGATTGCAATAAAATCCCAACATGATATTTCAAAGGGCAGGGCTGTTCATCAAACGTTATTATCTACTATAACTGCTAGTGACTGATATAATTGAGACTTAAAGGCAGCCAGCAACCAGAAGACCTAGTTTGTAACCTGAGCAAATACATGGGTCTGTATGGGAATCGTGTTAGTGATGTTAGTTATTGTGTCATGCACATACAAGGTCTAGCAAACAGATTCTTGAGGGGTGGTGAAACATTTGTCACAAACAAATTAACTTCTTACATTTAACATTACATTGTAAATAAATGAGCAAAGTTATTACTAAATAAACTTCACGAATGGCAATGTGGGTCTTTTGGTCTGTCAGTCCGCCACTTTGGTCCAGACTGAAATAACAAGCATTCATGGTTTCCAGAGGATAAATTCTACAAAAATTTTGGTTATCCTCTGGCTTTTCTCCAGCACTACCAGCAGGTTTTCACTTATCCCGTGATATTTCTCAACATCTACCTGATGTGTTGTACACAATTGTGTGCAGACAGTCATGGCTCCCAGCGGATGTAGCCTAATCAATTTGGTGATCTGCTGAGTTTTCCTCCAGCGCCACCATGAGGCTGACATTTATGGTTTGGAGTGAAATGTCTAAACAACTATTGGATGGATTGCCATAAAAGTTGGCACACACGTTCATCTTCCCCAAAGGATGAATTGTAATAACTTTGGTGATCCTTTAACTTTTCCTCTAGTGCCATCATCAGGTTAAAATGTTATTTTCTACAATACTTGGTTTATGATAAATACCTGAAAACTAATGACATTCCCGTCTAAAAATCACCATATTGCATTGTCATTGTGAGCATGTTAGCATGCTGATGTTAGCATTTAGCTGAAACCACAAGCTGTGTCCAAGTACAGCCTCGCAAAGCCGGTAGTGTGGCTGTTAACGCTCAGTCTTGTTATTACCCAACCAGAAGAACTCATCAGATATGAGGGAAATTCTATTAAAACTATCACATAATAAGTAATAAAACATGAAATTGATTTTGTCTTCAATCTCACCTAAATCATATAGCAAACAAAGAATTTCTTCTTCAGGGAAACCTTAAACCCTTTCTATAGCTCATGGTAATGTACCTGAACATAATAATCATAATCGTATCCTAATAATCATAATGTAGGTTTGTAGCAAATATCAGCCGACTTATACATAAAGGAAAATCTGTGTTGAGCATCATACTGTAACCTGTTTTGTAAAATAAATAAAAAATAAGTGAATCATTCAAAAATTCAAGATTTCACCGCAATAATCAAAGATGATTCTGGATGGGGCAGTTAAAGATCATTCTAGTGAGCCGCTGTTCAGGCAAGTCTCACATTGATGTCATTTCACATTTGGAGGTTCTTATCCCATGTAACCACGTCATAATATGTACATAATATTTAAATAAATAATAAAATTCAAATAAAAAAATTACATTAATAGCCATGACACAATGATTCTGCATTGTGTTATAGATTGTCTGCATGGTTTAAGGACTTTTTAGGGGGTAAACATCCATTTTCAAGCTATTTGGTAAGGCATTTAAAGAACCACTTAGTTATAAATTATCCTTTTTACCCCAAATTTGGAGGTTTTTCTACCCTTGCACTGTAAGTGAAAAATGAAGATCCTTTAAAATGTACAAATTAAGTGGTACCTGTAATGGGATCCTGTTTTTATCTCCTAAATCCCTCTTAATTCATGCAAAAAACCCAATAGAAACCCCTTAATATATTTCAACCCATTAATGAATCCAATATCTAATTAATTGTTTTGTCCATATAATCTAAATGCCTAAGGCCATGCCTTCAAATGTCGTTTTGTCCAACCAACATTGCAAAACTCAAACTGATTACATTTACAATGATTTTTAACAGAGAAAAGCAGTAAATCCTCACATTTGAAAAGCTAAAAGACTCAAATGCTTGGCATTTTCGCTTGATATATGACTTAAACCATTACTCCGTTACAAAAAAACTGTTGTAATTTTCTGTTGACCAACTAATTGAGTCACTGACTAATTGTTTTTGGCTAGCTAGCACGACTAGCTTTTGGTTCATTAAAATTCAATTTTGGTTCACTAAAAATCCAGACAGGAATCTTTGTAGAAGTTCAAACTTTGTAGAAAACCAAAACATCAGCTCATTATCATGCATATGATAAAGCTGGTCGGTAGTAAAGCATATATAAATACATAAACTACAGTGTGAATATGAGAACAGACCGTCACAGGTCTTAAAATATCCCATTCACTTCTTTTGACGCATCCTTAATGGCAGCTCCTCCAGCCTAAATCGGAACAGAGTATCTCCGCAGTGGCAGATGCATAAGTGGTTTTAGAAAAGAGGAGGCTGAGGTTCACTTGCGGTTCGTGTGGGTGTAGAACTGTACTGTCTGTAACTGCTACACCAAACAACATGCGCGAGTGGGAGGAACACCATGTGTGAGGCCGAGGAGGAGAGAGAAAACGATGAGGAGACGGGATGCAGGGATGATTCTAAAAGTTGAGCGGATGATGACAATACAACAACGGAGTCTGGGAGGGCGGCTGGGTAGACGGGAGCGCTGAAGAGTAGGAGGTCTGCTGTCTCTAACACCCCCATGGCAGGGGCGTTGCAGTCAAGTTTTACATGCAGTGAGAGGCCGTGCTGTAACCACTGGCAGTTTTAACTTGGCAACAAAATGTGTTTGACAGAGACACAGATCACGTACATGTTCACTCCAAGGCACCCTGCTTCAGCTACAATCAGGGTTTCTTGCTTTTATCTCTAAAGGTTTTTTTGTTTTTTTTGCCTTTCTGAAACCAAAAACACGAGAACAAACGTGTAAGGAAGGGATGTGTAAGGAGACAGTGTTTTCCACTAACTCATGGAGAGTTATGGAGCTTATTTAGCAAGCAATTGGCAGTTTCATGTGAATATTGAATTTTCATTCTCGAATGTCCAATCTTGACAAGCGTAGCAACAGTAGCTAAGGGCCGGTGCTTAGTGAATGGTCAATTACTGAAATTATTAAAGCTAAAAAAAAGGTGATAGTTCTGTGAATAATAATAATTAGCAGCAAAATTGTTTTCTCCAATTTCCACCATGATAGGCTATATGTGTTGAGCACAAGCTGGTAAACACATCCTAGCGTTTATTGTTATCGTTGCAAGTGACATTATTAAATCTACTGTGTAACCACTTTCATAACTGATTTATGTAGCTTTTCTGATAATTGTCCACCATAATCAAGACGTCAGGAAGTCTTGGTGAAACCGTTCTTTTTAACACTGCTGCTGTATAACCGCCATCCAAATAAAAACTTTGTGTGCAGAGAGGACAAGAGCGCTTAGGCAAACTAATGAATTTCACCGCAATATTCATTTTAAAAATTGCACTTCCGGGGCAAACGATTTCATGCTTTCTAAACCACACAAACTT
The DNA here is from genome assembly GCA_011952105.1 of Coreoperca whiteheadi. NCBI lineage: Eukaryota > Metazoa > Chordata > Actinopteri > Centrarchiformes > Sinipercidae > Coreoperca > Coreoperca whiteheadi. The sequence goes on from CM022483.1 coordinate 11,297,446, forward strand.
GAAGGAATATATAAGGGCTGTATGGTTAAATTGCAGGGAAAAAAAAACATTCTAATATAGATGTTATAGAATATTTAAAGCTGTTATTATTGCAGCTATCTTTGTTCTCTAAGTAACAAAGATGAAAGAGAGGACGTAGATAACAAAGGGGATGATAGCAAAGACACTGATGAATGTGCACAATGTACAAACAACACACTTAAATGTCACCTAATGCAGCAAAGTTGTCTGGTCATGTATGCATTTGCATATGGACATGCACGCACACACACACACACAAACAGGCAGCGTTTGTGTGTGTGCTTCGAGGAGAATACTTGATGTTGTGGGCCTCATTCCACATGAATATATGATGCTCTGAATCCTGGGCTGTTTTTTCTGTCAGAGAGCAGGGTAATTGGCATCCAACCCCACCTCTTACAAGAGAGGAAAAAGTAAAAGAAGTGACAGAGGGTGAGAGAGATACCAGGACAGGACAGAGAGGAGGGATATGAAGAGAGAAAAAGAGGGAGGTGATTAAAGGCTGGCTAGTGGCAAATGTAACGGAGGGAACTCTGGTCATTAGCCAGCCTTGCGGGGAGCCTTTGATGTGCTTCACACATCCTGCCAAGAGCACGGGAGCAGACCCACTGGTCACTAAACTTTAATAGTCGCCGCCCACAGGGGACATGCCACATCTCATAAACAAGTGCACTCTGTGCTCGCCTCGGCGCATTCACATGCGATTCACACGCGATTCACACATGAAGACAAAGACATACAGTGAAAATTAGGGTGAAAGCGAAGGATGCGGTAGCTTGAGCAGCGACTCGGAGGGAGGCACTTGTGGAAAGACTGAGAGGGGGAAATGAAATAAAACACCACTGCGTAGCCTTAACAGAAATATTAAAAATACCCAAAAAGCAAACAAAAGAACGATTTACTATTCATGTCCTTTTCAGACTGGGTGTGGCTCCTCCTCATGAGCATAACGTCTGTGAGAAATTATGTTATTACTAAATGTCACACAGCTTTTATTTCCTCGCTGCGGCTGTGGAGAAACTGCCTCTTTCAACGTGTCTCCGCTGACCAGATTATATGGCAGTTGGTTAGGGAGCGTCGATAAAGTTCTGTATGTAGGCCTCAATGAACACATAAAAATTTGATTAATTTAGGACCTCGGTGTACAACCCATGAAAACCAAAGTTCAGGGCGTATAGCAGAATACCCCTGCGAGCAATAAGGATTGCTGAATTACTCTTCTACACTTCTCCAAGTTAGCAACACAAATTAATTACATGAAATGTGATAGTGCAAATGGTTTTTCATGTACAGTAACACATCACCCTGTCTTCTAATTAATTGGCCTGAGACATGAAAAGCCCTACTGAAAATGCCCATTGTGAACCTTTAAGTATCACTTGATTGATGTGTTTCACAACGCCAGTTAATGACACCAACGAAAAAAGATTTATAAGCCGTGTACACCTCTTTCTTGTGTTAGCATTTATTTTTCCTAAGCATCCATGTTTCATATTTTTAACAGTAAACATTATTTAGGCGTTTGGGGGATCATTTGGGTTTGATGCAGGCCATTTAAACTGTTACAAAACTGTTGGCTTTGTTTTCAAGTAGTTTATGCCATTGGATTAATTTATTTTACCATGAAATGTACAATCTGAGCTTTGATACAAAGACTGTAAGTATGTGACATCCAAACGCAACATATACCTTTATTTTGAGGGTGTTAAAGCTTCCGTATTGACTTTGTAAACAAATAAGATGTAAGATTTGTTAGAAAGGATTAAAAAAACGTATTTTCCATTCAAGAGTCAAATTATGTTAATAATACACAGTGTGTGAATACACTCAAACTTAAAAAAGGCCCTGAAAACATATTTTCTCAATCATTTCTTACCATAAGCAATGCGCGCCTACACGAAGACACAATTTTCTTCCAAAGGTAGAACAGTTTGGCTTATTTCACGTGAGAGTTTTACTGCATTCCAGTTTTTCTCCTTTTGTTATCTCAAAGGTTTGAAGAGGGCGGGACTTAGTTGGAAAAAGGGGACGTCACATACTTCTGTGCATCAATCACAATGGAGCCACATTTTAATCAAAATCTGACGACATTAGCGTGGTTGTTTCCGACTGTTAAAAGTTTTCAAAACAATAATAACTAAGGATCTTTGTTCCCAAAACATTCACTTAAATTGTTGCTTATTTATTTCATGTTAGAGAGAAATACCAAGGTGGCTCTTACTGTCACACTGGTCGATTGTACCGACTGAAATGTTTGGGGTCTTCAGCTACATTTTGTTAATGTCAGCATGGTAACCAAACCATTGCCTCTCAGGGTCAAGGGCCACCTGACGTGGACACAGTCTGCAAATCACAGCGTTTATGGCATGTTTTGGTTAAGTACCGTTCCAACATCCTTGCATCAGCCGCTGTTGCTTGAGGGATACTTCAAAGGCAGCGCATTTCCTCACTTCAACCCAATTAGAAGCACTGACAAACACAACTTTGGCTCTGAGGATTTAAGATCAACAGATCAAGCTTTGGCACGGATTTGTTTGCTACAGGAATTGATTAAATAATCAGCTTGAAAATAGGCCAACGCTTGATATGAACAATATTACCTCAAATGTAACATCCACTTGTCAGTCTGTCATGCATTATTCCCAAATGCAATTCAGTTTGTGGAGGTCAAAGCCCATGCACAACACATTACAGTACTGCATTTACCTGTGGAAAAGACTACGTTTCTGGACACCAACTTGTAATCGACAATGGAGAACTGTGGCAACTCGATCCGTGTCACCCCCGTTACAGCCGTCTCGCCTCCTTTCCAGTAGAACTCTATGTCGTCTGTGGTGTAGCCATCTGCACAAGAAGAAACACACACACACACACACACACCAAGGTGTAACCATCTGTCTAACCATCGCTGGAGACCAAGATATGCAGTGTTGCTGATCATCCAACTGGGCTGTCATTTGGGAAGGGGGAAAAAAAACAAAAACCCAACGTGTTTGAAGTTGTTTCCAAGAACCAGACGTTGCTTTGAAAAGCAAGTCAGTTAATAGGTTCACTTGAGTTCACGAAAATGTCAAAGGAATTTAAAAATAGCTGACATTTCCCCTGTCCTTCCTTTTGCTTCACTTTCTGTATTCTTTTTTTTTTTTTTTTTTTTTTTTTTTTTTTTACTCTAATACAGAAACTATTAACACAAAATCTTAAATGAGTTCCACTCTTAAACTGTATTCAAGAAACTGGCCATAGCTCAACTTAACCTAAAAGGGTTAAGGAAACATGTGTCTGTCATAATCCTAATCCTTGTTTCCTAACAAGAGAGTTGGTGTGCCCTGTTGTATCAGGTATAAATCTGTCCCCAATTAATAGGCTCAGATGAAAACCAGCAGGTGTCCTGAGGACCAGTGCTGACATTTGCTGCTGTACGTTGAGTGATAGTAGAGCATTAGCATTACTCGAACCTAGACAAGGGTTCTTAAAATATTAAAATCTTAAAGCTGCTCTAATCAATACTTTTATATTAACAATGGACAGGACTGGAAACGACTATGTGTAATGTGAAAGGGGTCACTTGTAGGGAAAAACCCACAAAGAATTATCACATGTCAAAGTTTTGATTTTAACACCCGCAATTTTACTGTGTTGGTTCACTCTAAAGGCTCTCGTTAACTTCGCCAGCAGGCAGCTGTTTTCAAAGGAAAAAAGCTCTAAATACCCACTGCATACTACCTGCCACCACCTAACAGCAAACAGACAAAGGTAGCGACTAAATAGTAGAGCATTTCGCTGCTAAAAAAATTGAAATTTCCTTCAGGAGTTAGTGGAGACCAAAACGGAGCCAAAAGGAGTGTAAAACAAGCTAGCCATGTCGGTGTAGCGTTTACAGTTTGTGTCCTCTGCCCCCATGTGGCCAAATAAATCAGTTAATGTAGGTTTAATGCTGGTGGTATGGCCACAGTTTAGCGTCATTTCTTAGGAAGAGAGCTAAAAATGTCACTGCCATCAGTAATAAATACCGTGTCATAATTGGCATAAAAGGTAAACCCCATCTTTCTGGTACCTGAGACAGATATTAAACAAATGCTGTAGACCTGAAAGGAAAAATAACGAACCAGGTTGGATATTGCTTTGCTCGAGCTGTAACAATTCACATTATGTGACTGTGTTGGTTTTCTTCTCAGCCTGTGCAGTTTGCTGACAGTCGGTCCTAAAGGCATAAGGCATCTCTACTCACAGCTCTCTATCTCCAGAGTGCAGTTCTGTTCGTCCAGGGGATACCTCCTGAGATCCATCATACACGCTGCTGTTGTGGTTATCCTGAAAAAGAAGACGAGGATGGGGGGCGAGAGGGTGCAACAGAGAATATTTTAGATACTGTATGTGATTTACACAAATTGCACTGAAAGGAGGATGGATGGGAAGGTAGTAAGGAAGGAAGGAGTGACTATCATCTTTTCTGCCCCATTTGAATTGTTATTATAAAAACAGCAATGCAGGTAAGTAGTTACTTAACAGGGAAGCATAAAGGACTGTGGGAATACAATTAGATTAATGCATTAAGTTGATAGCACTTGAGTTTGCCTTATCTTTAAAAGGAAACTGAATGTCCATTTGTTTTAACAAAAAGTTCCTTCGTTGGCTCCATATTACAGGACATTATTGGCATTGTCATCTTTAAATAAGATTATGGCACCGCCTCCAAGGTCAAATGCTGACTGGGTAACTGTACACGTAATTATACTATAGATCACAGGCAGACAAGCAGTCCTCGCTCAACAAAACTGGCTACCTTAAAAATAAAAAATCATATTGAGGCAACACATTTTGGCAGAGTTTAGTGCCTGCTCATCTGAAGTGGGTCATGAGGAGGTATCCCTTTGTTTATCAGATGTATGAGCTCAAACGGCTGATAATCAGACAGTGAGAATAAGCAGCAAAGTGAAATGCAAATTCAAAATGATTTAGGCTAAGTCTGCCCTGATTAAAAGCCGGCTACTTGGCAGTTAGCCACTGCATGTCTTCATTCAGTTAAGACTCAGATGAGGCTGTGGAAACCCATTAGGTGATATTATTACACAGCTAAAATTACAACAACATAAAATTGAGTCTGCAAGATATAGACATACAGTAATTATTGTGACACACTGCAGTTTACATGTAGACTTTCTAACTTGGATATCCAATATATGACCAAACATGTTATACTCTTATAGTATCTAAGTACTCTGTCTGCTACTTCACGTTTTCATTCAAGTATCATCAATATACACTTAAAACTGTACATATTGCAAACTTTAAAATGATAAAGAGTAAAGGTGAAACAAGCTGTCGCTTTCTTCTGTACTTACACTTGCAGGTGTACTAAAAAGCACACAAATATACAGAGTGCATTCTTTAATACCATGATGGAAATCTGTATTCAGCATGTTACTCAGCCTTACCTGACATACTAGGGGTGTAAGCGGTTTGTGTGTTCGGACGTTCAGTTCGGTATGCAGCTTCCTCGGATCAGTACGCCCTGTGACCCAAAGTATTACTGTATGCGTGGAACAGACATTTTAGAGTACGAGTTTTACCCGGAACGTTTTGGCAGAGCACTAGTTGCTGTCTATCAGCAGTAGCATGCTAGTTGGTTAAGCCCGGTTAGCCAGGTTAGTAAAGCTCATGTAGGCAGACACAAATGAGAGACCAGGGGTCTCATTTATAAAACAGTGCGTAGGATCCTGACTAAAAGTGTTCGCGGTCACAAAAGCCGAAAATGGCGTGCGGCAAAATTTTTTAATAAAATCTGATTTGTAAAACTGTGTATATGCACACCTGCAGGCAACTTTCCCTTTAAAAATCACAGTCCACCTGGAAATGTGCGCACGTGGATCTGCCTCATATTCCACCCTCTACACGCCCACATTCAGCCATAAATGGTCACGTGAAAATTGATGCATGTGCATGAGCCTGCTGACGGTGAATCATGGCAACAAAAGCCGAGAGGAATGAGAAAAAAAAAAAAAAAGGTATTTTCCTGACACAGAGGTCGAGGTGCTTGTGAGGTGGAGGTCAGAAAGCACATATTGTCTGATGGCCACGGCAGCGGGGTCACAAAAAAAAGAAGCGAGTGAACAGAATTATACTTTTCCCCAAAAAAGGGGCTTCAGGCAGACTGGTAAGCGTTCTATAGGCTATTGTTGATCATATCAAACACACACCTGCTGGTAACAGCCGGTGGCCAGTAAGCCCAGAAAGAGTGGTCAGAAGCCGGCTTGTATTTGCTGGATAGCGCGGTTCCGTTGGGTTGGCCTGTCTAATGCTGGACTCAGTTCAGCACATAGATCACCAGAGCACGGCTCTAGGGAAACTAAATCGGCGTATTGGCCAGTCATCATCATGGGCCAAGAAATCTTTGAGGTTCCCTCGTAACCCTTCCATTCGCGTTGTCGCAGTGCCAGCGCATCCATCATGCAACAACAATTATCCACATAAGATGGAGCATTACTGACATTTGTGTTATTTATTTGTTAATTTTTTTTTTTTATTGACAATATGATAGTATTTGAGTGCATTAACTGTTTAGCCACTGTTGATGTTTACATGTTTCCTCTGCTTTACGGAAAGCATACCGAACTGTGACCCTAAAACCGAGGTGCATACAGAACCGGGCATTTTGTGTACCGTTACACCCATGTATGTAACGGCTCCTGAAACGAAACACCATGTCACACATTTCCCTTGGCCTTTGATCTCTTGAAAGCATTGAGAGGTCTACAAGCAGCCCACAAGGCTAAGTGCTATGAACTCCACTTTCTTAATCAAGAATGGCTGTATGACTGTAAAATACAGACACTGACAGATACAAACACAAGCATGCAAGTACTTGTGCAAACACACACACACACACACACACTTCGCTTTGCACTCTAATAATTCAAAGGATGCATCCATATTCATAGGTCACACTAACTCTTCTGAACCTGCCTGCCCAAAAGATCAATGGAAATTCAAAATAAGGGCTTTATGAAACAAATATCAAACAACAGCTGCGTGCTTAACATTGCATTAATGCACCTTCTAACCTGTTCATACTTCTTTTCATGGGTGATCTCCAACTGCACCCTCCCTCCCCCCTTAAAAAAATCAAATGCCTGGGTGCCCTTGAGCATGACACATAATCCTCTGGCTGCTCAGCGGCCAGCAGCAGAGAACTGCCAAGTTCTCAGCTTGGGCAACTGCGGTGCCATAATAGGGCTTTTAACACATAGAATTAACTTAACACTGGGAAACATCTGAGAACATTTTTGACCCTGGGATTCACTTTGTTGCCTGTTGTGGGAAGTGTTGCTCATTTGCATGGCCCAGACATTCTAACAACATAAATTGACTCATTTTCTACACAACACAGTATATAATTGCATGTAGAATGAATTCAGAAGAGATATATTTTAAAGGATGTGGATTTGGAAAAGACCCAAACCAACAATGTGTTAGTCCATCTCACAATACTGTCAGACTTCCATACACTGCACTTTAAAAGCAGGTTGTGAATATATAGTTTCATTTTAAGAAAGGGCTCAGTACATCTTCCTCAAACAGCTGGGCATGGTAGTTTTAGCAAACGTTACTCAAATAGGACGAAATAGCGTATTTGTTGGGGACTATTTTCAGTTGCGCATTAATACACATTTGGCGCTTCAGTGAGTATTTATAGCAGTAGAATTGCAGAGCCCAGGTACATGGTAATAAGGGAACATGCCACCCAGTGCAACAGTGTGGCTCATTGATGGCTTTTAATGGTTTTGGGCAACAATGAAACTCTATGACACATAGGAATAAGATATATAAGACTTTGGCTACACAGACAATAATGGGTAGTAATACTCAGTGGATCAATTCATTGTTGGTTTTGGTCTTTGGCCTGTCTTAGGATTTGTTGACAAAAAAGTATATAGAGAGAATGTTGCCACAGTTTTTCATATCTTTTTCCAAATCAAAATTTGGCCAAATATGGGGAGGCCTGGGTGGAGCATGACCAAAACATACAACAGAAGATGTGATTTAAGCTAAAAAAAAACCTTAACATTTTGTGGGGGAAATGTACAGATTTCTGCTCAGAGCCAATGAAGAATTCCGCATACAAACAGGAGAGGGCATATGGATTTTGGGGTAGCAAGAAAGAAAACACAGGTCCAACCATGCAGTCCACAATACCTACTCAGAAGCATCATGGACAAACGGACCGGACAAAAGGCGATTGGTTTGCAGTGTGAAGCAGGCAGAACCCACCTGAGACCGTACAGAACGGTTCCGTCCGGATGCAGGCGGATCATGCGGTTTTTGACGGTGACTCCGTGGACAAAAGACTTCTTGTCATTGAGGAAGTAGGTGTCGGGAACCCACAGCTGGTCGGCAACCCTGTTATCCAGGGTCAAGTTGAGGGGGATTCCTATGTAGGCTAGACGCTTGTCCCTCCAGTACTGTTGGAAATACATGGTCAACGTGTAGTCCTACGGATACAAATAGAGGGGAAAAAGGCAATAAGGATAGGTCACATCTGATCCATAAATATTTCATTCTAATTACTTACATTATACAGACAGACACATCAAGAGTTCCTGCATTAAACAAGCTGCTGCAGACCTCGCAAGCAAACATCAACAGCTCTGAAATATTTGCTCTGCCCATTCCCCACTGTTAGTGCTCCTAATATTTATACAACATGACACAGCATCCTACAAGCGGAAGGAGTGTGGGCCAACTGGTTCATGATGGCCATACAGTAATGTGCCATTGTACAACAAGCGTGTGGGCAGGCTGACTCATGTAGCTGCAGCTTTAGTGGAAATTTCAAAGAAATCTTCTAATATATCAACAGTAGTGTATTCCCAGTATAGGCATAGTAATTCACAAACCCTCAGAATTGAACAATAATGGCGCCCAAAAGCTTTTTAAACATATGCTGACCCTTGAGATTTACAGGACTTAATGAGCTTTGGAGTTCTTTTACCACTTCCTGTAAATGCAGTCTCCGCTGTATTGGCTAGTCAAGCTGGTTGTTAAAACGGGGCTGTGTAACTCTTGAAAGGAGAAATAACTCATTCTTCATCTTACAAATGAAACACTGAATACATGAGCGTTACAACACGCCCTTGCTCAATTAAATACACACACGGGTTTTGTCACTGCAGCCTTACTTGGTCTGGTGTGACCAGTTGCTCATGGTGGCAAACTTTAGATTTTGCGGCGTAAGTGACATCACTGAGTGAATTCCCTGACACAATGACTCTTCTTCACTTGTGCTACAATTATGCTATTTTGTAGCATTTACCACCACAGTCCCCGCTGTTCAGCAAAAGCGACATAGGCTCGCTTTAAGTAGTTTGAACTGGTGACCCTTAGTGTATATTTTCATTTTTTGTTTGATATATTTTTCATGCCAGTTTCTGATTTGCCGTGGAAACCTCAAGTCCTGGGTTGTAAGTAAAGATTATTTTCAATAATGATTAATCTATCAATGGGTTTTAGCCACACTGGCAGCGTGCCTTTAAGGATGGCAATGTTGGTCTGTCGGTCGGGGGAAAACCAATGACATTCCTTCAACTTCAGCTGTACTTTGTGTTTAGTCCTAATAAGCAAATGCTAGCATGCTAAAGGGCTAAATTAAGAAGGTGAACCTGGTAAATATTACCTGCTAAGCATCAGTATGTGAGCATTGTGACTGCGAACATGTTAGCATGGCACTGCTTTGCCGATAGGTTACAGCCTCACAGAGCCTCTACCTGTAGCGTGGCTGTACACTGTTGTTTAGTCAAAAGTCAAAAAATAAAACAAACAATCACTTCTTTTGTCTAAGCAACAGTCAGAAATCTCAAAGACACTTGGTTTATAATGATATGAAATAGGAAATAAAAACAGAAAAAGCAAGAAACTACACCTAATCAGACCTCAAAAAGTAAGACTCAAAACGCAAGATTAGTTATCTGTTGAATGATTCATCTTTTCATCACTATTCATGTTAGCCCATAACTATTCTCAGAATAAAATGTTGTTGCATAAGTCACTTCAAACTGCTGAGCTGATAGCTGAATGACACTTTACAAATGTGCTTCACGACGGAGCTAATTACAGGGGTTTTAAGAAAAACCACTGATGTGTTTGCAAACATGAAAGTGCTCATGTGATACTCGGATATTCTTTGTGTCTCTCTGTGTAACAAACCCTTGCCATCTGGCACCTAAGCCAAATGAGCATTGGCAAGGAGTAGTTAAAGCCCAGCCATGAGGATACCATTAGTCCTGTGAAATCAAACATTTTTAGGACAGTTGTGTAAGTTTAAAAAAAATAAATAAAAAAAATAGGACGGTAAGCAAGCGCATATTTTTGTTTTGCCTTGATTCAAGTAGCATTTGACCAGAGCCGAAGCAGCGGCAGAGATAGAGGACAGAGCCCCTCCCCACCTACTTCCACATCACATAATCCACTTACCCAAGCTAACAGTCTCTCTTCACTATTTCTGTTTTTATCTCGGTCTGTCTGCACCTCTCTCCCTCTCCCTCTCTCCCTCTCGGGGCAATGCCATGATCTCCCCTCTGCCCGCTGTGGCGTTGAAATGAAACCAGCCCGCACCACGCTGGCACGGGCGACGGCGCACATGTCTGTTGGTGCTGCAGTTTTCAGGTTCACACCAAACACAAACAAAAATGAAAATGAAAAATGGCCATTGCAATGAGCATGGCTTGCCAAAAACGTTACAATTATTAAAGTTATTTGTCTTTTTTGCTCAACCCAACACTGCATTACTAATATTTAGAAAACACTCAAGGTTTTGCATTGTCGTTACATAACTAAAGGAGAGAATTAAATACAATTATGGAATTTCAGGCAATTGCCTGCATCTTAATTGCTCATTCCGTTATTTTTATTAATACTTCATGCTTAATGAATATGTTTTCCAGGTTTGGTTAGCACACAGCGATCTGAACAGGGAAGATCTTAGTCAGCACAGGATCCAGATTGGTCACACAGCATGAGAAGGAAAGCAAAATTGGCACTGAGCCATAAATGTACAGTATTGTGGTTAAACTGAACTATGGCCTGTTTGGTCTCCGCAGCCCCGAACAATGGAGCCATTCTGTGGGAAGAATCTTTCGTGTGGGAAGCTATAAACTCATATTTTTTAAATCTGGTATTAAGATGGCAGTTAGCGTTCGTTGTACTACTATCATCTCTCGCACAAATCATCTTTTCATGCCCTCTTTAAACCAGCCCCTTGACCTGTACTCCAAACCAGATTATTCAGTGATCTTATTATGGTATGTAGAGCTGAACTAATTCATAGATTATTTTGATCGACAGAAAATTTATCTGCAACAATTTTGATAATTAACTCATTTATCAAGAAAAAACACCAAACATTCTCCGTTTCCAGCTTCTCAAATGTGAGGATGTGCTGCTTTTCTCTGTTTCATATCATTGTAAATTGAATATCTCTGGATCTTGGACTGTTGGTCGGACAAAACAAGCAATCTTAAGATGTCCCCATGGGCTCTGGGGACTTGCCGTGGCCATTTTTCACTACCGTCTGTTGTTAAACTAAATGTTTAATCAGTAGATCCAAATCATCAATAATGAAGATGACCGATAGTTGCAGCCCTTTGAGGTATGTGAGGCAGGAAATGTCCTTAAACTAACATCCCACTGGTCATGTTACGTACACACACATGAGAATAAACAGTGCACAAGTTGTGATGTTCCATGTTAACGCTTCAGTTTACGCTGTGGTAAAGAATTGACTAGAATTATCTAAAAAAAACTGTGAAAAAAATAACTTACAGCAGGTCTAGAGCACAGTGTGGAAGCGTCATCAAAGCCGAGTCAGGCAGTTGGGTACGCGACTATGTCTATAAAAACATTACTCAAATATTACAGTACTGTAACTACAGCAGCCAGGGATGGATTGCCAAGCGGGCAACTGCCTGTTTTACCCCAAGGGACTCTAAAAGCCTCTAGTTCATGATCTCCACTGGTTTATGGTAAAAAGATGAACTGCACATTTGCTTGGAAACAACACCTAAAGCTCGTACCAACTGCAACTATAGGAGACGTAGAGGGGCACGCCTCCAAATTTGCAGATGAAGTTTAGTTCACTTGTCGTAATGGAGTTTACCATTCTTCTGTTCCTTAAAGCGATAGGAAAATAAATCCTTGTCAGGACTTTGGGATATAAAGGGCAATAATTGTTATCAGCCATAGTCCTATTAAAGTGGTCAATGTGGATTGATCACAACATGTTGTGAAAATTCAATGTGCTCTAAGAATGAGTACTCTAGACGTGTAACTTTACCCTCCATCAATACTTACTAATGGCTAGTGTGTCTCTTACACTGCCTTGTTTTGACCCTTATCAAATCACTTCTCCCCCATCCTCCCTCTGCCCCGTCTCTCCCCCGAGCGGTATCACACGTTAGGCATGCGTCTCCATCTCCCGCCAGAGTAGCAGCAGGTGGGCAGCCCAGCGGGTGGCTACAGTGCACACACTCCTCGTAAGACATAAATGATTTAACTTAACCATGTACAAACACTTGGCCAAGGCATCCTCATCAATCTTGCATGGAGAAAATCAAATTGAATTTCAGATGAGTACAACTGCAGCTTTGCATCACCTGCCCTTTATTTTTTCTTTTAGGCTGGTGGGCTCAGATTTTCTATGAACTAGGGCTACAGATTATGAATTATTGACTACTCTCCCATTTCCCACAACACATGGATTTCCAATTCGCACAGCGTTAACACTGCGGTTTGGTTATTAGCATATGTTTCCAGCAGAGATAAGGAAAGTGACCAGTGGAAATGATTTCCAGCAAGCTTCAATTATTCAATTAACTCGACTGGATAATCACTTTTATTCAGGATGTGTGAGAATTCAGATAAGCAGTTTTGGCTTTGAACTGACCCATATTCAATTTAATCTCTCTCTCTCTCTCTCTCGCCGTCTCTGCAGCGCCACTATACTGATTGCTATGTCATAATACCACCAGTATCTAGGAAACATGCTGCTAACATTGTTTGTCACAGGGCATATGTTCTCTGTCCCCAGCATACGCTGCAGGTAGCTCGTCGTCATGGACTGCAGCACAATAGGTGCCGAATAGAAAAAGCGCTAATAAACTAAAAAAGAAAGAATCGTCATCATTACATCTGACACATATTGAAGCCGCTCCGCTCAACAGCAACATGAAACATTAATGGCTGCCGCGCTGCAAGTTTTCCCCGGCTAAACTTGAGGGGGAGAAAAACATTGCTATGATATATAAATCACTGTGTACTCCATATGAACCCACGTTCAAGTCAAGCTATTTGAGTCACTTCAGTATCATTTTGAAAAATATCCCTCGGGATGGCCCTGAGGCGGTAAATCACCGCAGTGCGGGGGAATCCCTCAGCGAGCTCCTATCCCCCTCCTTCTGCTGCTATAGAATGGTAAAAATAGCTACGTCCTTTATTGAAAGCCACCGCGGGGAGGTGATTGAACTGGGCTTTCCCCTCCAAATGACAGTGTTGGCCTTCAATATATGGGGTCATTTCCTCGCTGTCTAATATCTTATGATGTACTGCCTCATAACAAGGAAAGAGGGAGAGAGAAAGACACTGAACAAATAACGACAAATAAAACACGTTTCTCTTATATGAACAGAACCAATGTGACACTACAGTGCACACAACTGTCCACAATCTTTTGTTTGTATTGGTGTATATCATATCCTTTCCCTTAAAGATTTTGTTTCATTTACACAATTCAAACAAATTTTCTTTTAAAGAATTTATTTTTCTCACGTTAAACTCTTTAAGAAATTGATGGCTTCTGCTATTTTGGACATTATTTGCACCATTTTTGGGTTAGCTGTTACATCTGGGGAGTGCGAGTGTTGGCTGCTTTAAAAAAAGAAGAATTTTATTGAATGGTCCCAAAAGTGTGTCATATGCTTAAATAACAGATGCAGTTTGGGAAGGCACAGCTCGAGGGGCAGAGCAGGTTTCAGAGGTCTTTTGTTTAGGAAGTAGCCAAAGATTAGGTCTCACGAGGCGAGTGCAAGAGCCACTCGTATGAACGGATTTGTTAGCTTGAGTAGCACGTACGAATCCTTTAAGAGAACTCGTTGCATTCATGAATTTCCTTGTTTTTACAATTTTTGTATTATTATTATTAGGTACGAACAGTGGTGATCCAGACTTTACTTCATGACCGGTCTGTTAGCGGAAAAAGACATTTGACTTGAAAAGTTATAATGCCTTAACCTGAATGAATTTGGAGTTTAAATATGATGGCAGGTTCAACTAAAATAATGATAAATGCCAACCTTGGGTTTGATGGACGAGCCACTCTACCTCCTGAGCCACAGACGGCCCGAAAATAATCATAAATAACTCAAATAAACTTGATGCATTGTTAACATTCTGTTCACCATATCATGGCTTGCCAGTTTACCGAGATTTTACAGGCACGTTTTGACAAAGCATCTAACAGAGTTCAGTAAGTATTAGGAAAATTCCCTCACTCAGACAGTTGCCTTACACCCTCCATTACCTACTGCACAAGTTTATATTCTCTCATCTATTATCTGCGTGACTATAGCATCCCTTGACTGCCTCAATTCTAAATGGGACCCCTTTGCCTTATCAAGACATTTCTTAGCGTCTAAGCAGCTGTATCCGTATTTTATACTTGTTTCAGGTTTCGTAGTTTTTGTCGTCTGATGTCTGACAACAGGACTTGAAGCTTCTTTTTCGCTCTTTTTCAGAATAATTCTTGCCCACAAGCGGAACAAAACATGTAGCCTTAAAAGAGCATTTTTAGGGGCGTTTTTTTCTGTTTTATGCTAATGATTGACTCTCATGAGCCCGCACCTCCACATGAACAGGAAGCATTCAGCAGGCCGAAATGAGCGATTTACGACAAGTTTGGGCAGTTAAGAGATGTTTGCTGAATCCCACTTGGCACACTCGTAAGCCTCGCACGAGTGACACCTAGGATAAGGGTGCAAAAATGTTCTTGCATGCTTTTAATCGATTCTTCATTCTCAGATTGTCATATTTGAATCGTTTTTCGATGCCTGAAGAAGTAAAATTACCCAAAAAGATTAGAAAAAAGCCTAAACAGTAGCTACTGTTGTAGAAATGTGTTTTTTCTTCTTTCCTATTCTGTTAATCATCTAGAGATAATCTTAATCAAATTTATAAGCTATGATCCTATGCATACCAAGCATATGATGCTACTAAACATCTCTCTAACCACATTTCCTGTCCTCTCTCCTCTAAAAACTCTGGAATAAATATGGACTGCTTGATTTCTCCGGACCTTCTCTAAAATGTCTGCAGGGGTCTTTACTCTCCTTCTTAAACCTCATACATCTGCTGCATCCATTAGAGTAAGTAGAATCAGACCGTTGACCTTTTCAAAAACCCCCATCATAAATCCAGTTCAAAGATTACCTGCCCCTTTTCATTTGGTATAACATAACGGCTGCTTGAATGGCACCGAGAAAGGAAATGAGGCCGGCGCCTGTCAATTTTAGATTCCCCAGACCAATACATGCAGTGTCTTAAAGGTGCATGCAACTCAGAGCGAGGCTATTATCATGACTATAGAGTTAGAATCAGTAGAACGGACAATCCCCCCCTCAAATCATGTGTCCTTTCAGCGGGTTGGCACTTTAAACTAG
This sequence comes from Coreoperca whiteheadi, assembly GCA_011952105.1. Taxonomy (NCBI): domain Eukaryota; kingdom Metazoa; phylum Chordata; class Actinopteri; order Centrarchiformes; family Sinipercidae; genus Coreoperca; species Coreoperca whiteheadi. The sequence continues at coordinate 11,313,168 of CM022483.1, forward strand.
GACGTGCCCTCTCTACATATTCTAAATCTTAGCGATCACCACTTCGTCCTACAGCATGCTCTCTCCTGAGGCCAATTACATTCCATCAGGCAGGAAGCCGGATGCCGGATAAAAGACATGGGAGTATATTAAGCCACACTCAGAGCACAGAGAAAAGATATGCTCTTTTTGCATCGCTGGAAGACCTTGTATATGTATAATTAGGGTGACAGTTTGTGCACTGGCAACATGGGATTCCAAAATAGTTTTTATGCGGGAGAGTGTACAGTGCACGGATGTGGTTACATTTCTGTGACCGTGGCACAACCAAGGTCAGACCAGTTTGTGTGTGAAACTTAATTCACCTTAACACCTAAAAAAAAGTCATCCTGGTGCCATTCAGCAGAAATCGAGGTGCATTCGAACATGAAAAAACAAGAACAAATGAAAAGGGAAGCGAGTTTATGGGCTCGTTGTGTTACTGGTGCACTAGTATATTTCTGTACAAAAAAATAAATAAAGAAAATCTGAAAAAACAAACCAGGCAGCAGGAACATTTGGAGAAAGAGAGATCTTTTCACCTCTCCATAATGACAGATTTTTTTTGTTTCGTTTTGACACCCACACACAGCTGTGGGTGTATGGATGACTCGCTTGTTCAGCCTGTTACTGCAACTACATTCACAGCGCAGACTCGGACCAGTTCCCCGTGTGCGGAGCTCTACTTTCATTGTGCAGTAATTTAATTTCCCAATATTGTGATGACTTTCACGAGAGCACAGATTGTGGGGCCGAGATAAAGGCCTGGATAGCTCTTACTGCAGCAGAGAATCACGCCTGTCTGCCCATTTCTGCAAGAGGTCATGATAATGAAAACACACCTACACACGGTGCCCTTATTTTGCACTAAAAACCTTCTTAATAACAGTATCTCAAAACATTTTAAATGCAGGCAAACAATACTTTCATTTCCACCTCCATACCTGTCATTAAACCAATTGTCCAATACCAAATGAAAAACCTTTTAAAAACTCGCCTCTCTGAGTAGGATTGTTAAAAAGCACAAACAAGTGACACATTTTTTGTTCAAGTGACCCATTCTTAATTGTACAACTAGTTCCCAAGTACACAGTGCCTCAGCACACACAATCTCTTTTGCCTTGCTCTGATCTTGTCCTAGTATGTGTTTCTCATCAGCGGACGCCACCGGCACACAACAAACAAACCTCAGAGGTAATTAGTGCGCCTTTCTCAGATGCTTTAGCATCTGCTAGTGCAGGAGCTTGCGCTCTGCCAAGGCGTCGGAGTAACTGACTTAGTCGACCTGCCCTGCCAGGTGGATTCTTGGGAGAGCCAGATGCCTTATTCACTTGCTGTCTTGCGAGCTCGCAGGGCATTTCGAACAGCTACCACCTCCTCTCCCTGCCTCTGTCCTTTCCCTTTCTTCGATGCCTCGCTTTCTCTGCTCTTTTCTGCTCCTCTCGCTCTCAATACATCTTTACATCATACAGTTCTCTGCTCCCCGTCATGCCTTAGGTCTGTTAATCTGCTGTTTGCCCGAGTGTTATGTCCAGTAAAATTTACAGGGCTTATAGCGCTGCAAAGACCACCTTCGACTCTGGCGTGGACTGATGAAATTAAGTCGCACTGCACATCAAGTAAAACCAGAGTGGAGGAATGTGCAGAATAAGGGGGCAGGAAAATGTATAGTGTGACACAACAAACCGCAAACACACGTCCACTTTGGAAGTAATCATCAATTTTAGTTCAGATTAAGGGACTGTACACAATTGTATGGGGTGTACATTATTAATAACTAAATGACCCATTACAATGATCAATCGGTCTTCGCTCTAATACAGATTTGCACATTCACAAGGTTGCATGCGCACGTATATTACCTTGTAATACCAATGAGAACATTCTGTTGACTCCCAGTCATTTGCTACCCCTTCACGTCAACCTTCCACATTTGATTTCTAACTTTAGCCTTTTATTATACATTGTTGTACCATTCTGCTTTTCTCTTTGCACGGGAGAGAACGTCACATCAAGCCTAATATTTTGAAGTATTGTTTTGCTAATCTGTGCGCCTTGTAGAACACGCGGAGTAGGATCCAGGCCACATTTCAGCACAGCAAGCAGTATTTGTCTCAATAAACCCTCAACTTTTAAAACTAATTTCCCCAATCATGCTTGTGGGTCGATCCACCGGCTGGCTGGTGAAGTGGATTTAGTAGCTTTATTTGAATTGAAATTAATGCAGCATGGAGCCTAACAAACAACTTGGAAATAGTCCTTTTTCACAAAAGAAATAGAGAGAGCAGCATTTATCTGGGTTGTGCTGTCTAGTGTTGCTCAATGGATAAACGCATGGCACTGTCACTGTCAGAACAAAAGCACTCATTATCCATTTCCCGCTGGAGAACCCCCCCCCCCCCCATGCTAAAACCCACATTCGGCCCCGGCGCTGGATGAAAAGCATCCCAAATGTCAACCGCTGGTGTGAAAATGACAAACAGCCTGACCAGTCTTGTTTTGGCTTCAACACTTGATGGCAGCCAGGAATTGTCCACCTAGCAAGCGCAGACGCACATGTGCAGTCCCCCAGCGCACTGGTGACGATGAGAAAAAGACCTAATTAATTATCAGTTTAAAGTGTGATCTCAGCTGTCTGATTGCCTGGTTGATCAGCTGCCTTCGTGTGCCCTGTGGAGAACGGCCCAGTTGGCTTGCTGGATAATGTTGGACAACTGAACCGCTGGCAAACAAAGCTTACAGCATGGATCATAAAGGCTCGGCTAAAACAACTGAGAAATATGTTCAATTATTTCAAACATATGTCGGCGTTTGCTTTACTTTTGTCACTGCATGAGAGCATTCCTTCCTCTCTTCGTGTGATATTTCATGGGTTTTACTTGAATTAAAGACATTCACAACTAAGATTCCTAGTCCCGTAATGATGTAACTTTGGGAAACGCTGCCTAATTTACCAATTTGCAACTGCAAACATGTTTTGAGAGAAACATGTGCCGTATATTGAGGAAACGTATCTGCAAAACACACATATTTTATGTGTTTTACCAACAATACTGTATCTGGTTGTCCCATCTAAGATTGCCATTTTTTTAAGGTTATGTTTGAACACGCACAGCACTTAAGGTTAGCGAACGATCATGGTCTTAGTTAAATATTGAAACAACCGTAACTTAATTGATTAATTGTTTGGTCTACAAAATAGACATAACTTTACTAACCAAGAGAGGGCCTCACTGAGATTATAAAATCTCTTTTACAGGAGTTTCCTGACTAAGATAGCAGCACCACATAGAACATGAAACACAAAGGTTACAAAAACATATAACACAGACTTATACTCAATTAGATCAAATATGAGAATAATCAAGGACCACAAAACATGAGATCAGACGGAAAAAGCAAGACTGATAAAATAGTGTTCAAAAAGCCCAAGTTGAGGTCTTAATGTTGCTCCCCCCCCCAAACACCCCAAATCATCAATCTACTATCATTTAACACACAAAACAGTAAATCCTCACAGCTGAGAAGCTGGAATTGGGTGATGTTTGGTATTTTGCGCTTGATAAAATATATCAAAATAGTTCCTGATGGTTTTTCTGTTGATCGATTACTCAACAAATCGTAAAAGTGATCTGAAACCCAAGACAGAACTTGTTTACTTTACTAACATTTAAGTGACACCACAACCGTTCCCTGACCTTAACCAAAGTGCTTTTATTGGTTGTGACTCTAACCTAACAGGAGCCAGGAAATCATACCATGCGCTTTGTACGTCCTCCATTTGGCCCAACCGCGGTTTACGTGGATTAGAAAAAAGGGGACTCTTCCTTCGCGGGAAAACAAAAACGATGCCACAAAATCTAATTCGGGCAACGATTACTCTTCCAACAAAACATATTGGGCAAAAGTAGCATATAAATGTAATTTCTAGGAGACAGGGTTGCTTTGGGGATGTCTCGAAATGTCAAAGGACAAGGCAGAGCATGGGTTGGGACGTCTAAACCAGTTCAAGCTCAATTATTGAGTCACTAGTATTAATTAACACCCACCCACCCGAAAAATAATGATCATATACCAATATGGTGCAGTAAAAATCTAGCCTTTTCCCTGTTTAGTAGATCCGGTCAATATGGTAAACCGCTGCAGCCCTGACTGACCTGAATTTGACTCCTTGTGACCACAGTGCTTTAGTGACTGTATTGTTGTAAAAGCTCATGGGCTCACCAGCCATCATCTCTAGTAAAAGTCGTAAATGGTTACACCGACGCAGGAAATGGCCAATGAGACGTGTTGGAGTAGAGGGTTGATCAGCGATTGTGGGCTTGTGGGTTTTCAAAGCCTGGATCCGAACCACTATGAGAACAGGCAACTCTGTCAATCTGGTGCTGGAGTCTTAAAATCCTATATTTCTGCAAAAAGAATTGAATATGTGGCCAGCGGGGCAAAACCTGGGCGCCTCGTTTCCAATGCAACTGTGGGTCATCATTAATAAGTCACAATAGCCTGGAGATGCTTTCCTGGAGTCAACACGGGGCAAATAGCGTCCAGCTCACGAATTAGCAAACCCAATCAGCGTTCCCTGATAACAGTGGGGCCTCCTGGGAGGATGTTCCCGGAAACACTGTTAACTGCGGCTCGAGAGGTTAACAAGCAGAGCAAAGTGAGAGCTCAGGCTGTCAATTTCAAAGGACAGTCCAACCCTGCCAGTGCATGTTTTCGTCGCTCGATGCGTTGCTTTATGCATTGTATGTGGACTGCGTTGATTGTAAAACCACTACCGCAGCTGTATCCTCTAAGTCCATGCTACTGGCTGAGGCTCAGCATTGTGGGCAAACAGGGGCAGGAAGCTGTATTTATTTATTTATTTATTTTTACATCCATAGGCTGAGCGCTCTGTGCATGTAAGGTAACGCTGCACCGGCAGCCTGTGAGATAAAAGATGTTTTATTGCTTCCAGGAAGCCCAGCCCATCCATCTCAGCATCACATAATGGCCTGAAAGGGAAAACTGGCTTCACATCAGCACTTCCTACTACACAGCAAGGAGTCTAGGAAACCATGTTGCATGAGTGCCAACACACACTGTCTGTATCCACACAGGGGCCGGACTGCATGCTTCATGGGGTCCAGTAAACACAGAGAAGCAGCGTTAATGTGATGTAAATCCACTCACCATGTTGACTTCTGACACCATGTCTATGCTGGCCACGTCTATGCTCATCCCGACTGCAACAGGGGCCCCTGGAAGAGGTTAAACAGCAGAATGTGGATATAGGCCCACACCCCTACACCTGACCACAACACTGTGAGTGGCGCCAAAAATAAAGCGGCCTGCCTACGGCGTTGAGGAGCGTTAAAGGGGGGTAAATACGGCACATACCTCCAAAGTCTGGCCTCAGTCGGATATCATATCCCTTCAGCAGTTTATCCACTGTCTCCTTCACGAAAGACATGTTGCCCGGCTCATTGACGCTGGAATGACAGCAAAAACAAGAGAAACACACCACCATGACTCCTGCATCAATCAGCAGGGGCAATAACCTTGACTTCACCAGCTGACAACAGCACTCACCTTTTCGCGCAACACACAATCGAACCGACAACCAGTACAGACAAGACACGGAACTGACGAGCCCTGTGCAAAGCAAACATCACCCTGTCCTGTTTGTTTGTGGGGGGGGTCGTTTTTTCCCCCCGCTTCTAAATTCTTTCGTTGTTTACAACCACAACAAACAGCAAAGAGCCCCCCCCCCCCCTCAATCAACAGTCGAGACGCTTCCGGACGCTTCTCAAATCAGAGCACATCCATTGCTTGCCCCCCAAAAAAGGAGAAAGTCGCGTGAGGAGGGGGTAAAAGTCAGCAGCTCGCCGTGGATGGAGTCAGCTATGAAACATGGGCTGACATCGCCTCCCGGCATGAATACTGCGCTCCGCGTTTCTTTGCCGTCTCTGACTGAAGAGGAGGCTCTTACAGTCAGGAGCTGAAGCGCATATTGATGAGGAGGGTGCACAGGGATGCTGCTGCTGCTGCTGCGGCGGCGGCTGCTGGTGGCGGCGGCGAAGGCACTCGGCGCGTTCAAACGAGAGACGAAGCCCAACACTTGCACACTGTAAAAAATACCACCAGTAGCTGCAGTCTAGTCTGTCGCTGATACACATTTAGATGTGTAGAAGAGTGAGGTACAAGGCAGAGCTTGGGTTGGGTCGTCTAAACCGGTTCAAGCTCA
>CM022483.1:11325817-11353726 GCA_011952105.1 Coreoperca whiteheadi
AAAAAAAAAAAAAAAAAAAACATGTTGGTCAGAAAGAACAACACATTTGAAGATGTCACCTTGAACTCTGCAGCAGATATTTTTCACTATTTTTGACATTTTAGGCAGCTTAGACTAAGCAATTAATTGATTAATCTAGAAAATAATCGGTGGATTGATCGATGATAAAACTAACAATTAATTGCGGCCCTAGGAAAAACCCTGAGCAGTTCAAATACAAAAATATATACAGAAAGTGAAATTTTGTTTCAGGGTTAACAATGTATTCTAAGGGGAAGATGTTGACTTGCGGATGGCTAATATTTAAGAAAACCCCCCAATATGGGTGCAATTAAAAGTCAGTTAAATTATAATGCTTTTCATTGCCTGTTCTTGACCCCTCCACCCCTCAAACATTCTCAACTGTGCTCTCTCAACAGAGAATGTCACGGAGATCAAGACGAACATTTTTGTCACCAGCTTCGGCCCGGTGTCTGACACGGAGATGGTGAGTTCATCTGCAGCAAGCAGCATAGATACACAGAGAGAGATTGGCTAAGATGGACAAACACACAGGGCTCCGAAGCCCGTCCAGGCTACTGTAGGTATATTTAGATCAAAACATATATTTACATTTCATGAGACTGGCACCGCTGCCCCTGCCGTTCCCTGGAAGCACACTCAGCTCCTAGCTGTGCCGGAAGATTGGCTCTTTTGTTTGGTTACTAGTAAACGAGACGAAATAAATGTGGATGACCTAAGCTTTTAAGACTGAACGCAATGCGGCTGGCCCAATCCAACTTGTTCCAAATGATTCATCCCTTTATTAATCCATTCTATTATGAACTATAAGGTTCCACCTGGGTAGCAAAATGCATTAAATCTCCTCTTTCATTAAATCTCTTATTACACCCTGCCATATCGCTGGCACACTTTGACACAGCAGTGATAAAACTTGCCACTTTCCTATAATTGACTTGAAAAAAAGTATTGACAGGGGCGCATGATTGATTAATTAAATGTGGCAAGAGACGTGAATGGTTTTTGCAGTCCATAAAAGCTTATATGTCTGCTAACGGCGTCGTTATTGTGTGGGACGGAATCTTGCATTTGTTCCTTGTTCTTTTTTTTTTTGAGCTTGAAGCGTGTCTGTCTTTCACGCACGAGCAAATGTACGATGGATTTCTACAGTGCCGTGTTTGATCACCATGTCTGTAAAATCTTAGTGGATATATGAAGGCATTACGGAGGAACTAGTGTTATAGTGGGCACAATGTCTGATCATTTTTTGCTGATTGACAATCGACTGTAAAGAAGCAAGCTAAATGAGCTTTTCTGTCTCAAATGCGACAAGAAAAAGCCCCCAAAACAACAACATTTAAAAGCTCCATTAGGGAAGAATTCTGTGTCAAAGTCAATGATGCTACAACAGAGTCAAGAAACCGAAACTGAGAGCGTATGTGACTTTAAATTCTTGTTTTGTGTAAATACACACCACAGGAAGGGATGTTCCGAAGCTTAAGAGTGAAATAGAAAACCATCTCTTAAAAGGGTACACTCCATCCAGAGGAAGATCGATTGCCTTTGGCATCCCTTCGGCATCTTTTGGAATAAAATGATCACAGAGCAGACAGATTGGTAAACATGAGAGCAGTGTGCAGTTTCCTGATATCACTTTACATGGCTTCTGGGTCCAAACAGTTACTGCTCACCACTATTTTCCTGCACATGTTCCTTGCCTTTTCCAGTGGAGCTCTCTGAATCTGAAATCTGTCCTTTGCTCCCGTCACAGGAATATACCATAGACGTGTTCTTCCGTCAGAGCTGGAAGGACGAGCGTCTGTGCTTCAAAGGGCCCATGGAGATGCTGCCTTTAAACAACCTGCTGGCCAGCAACATCTGGACCCCCGATACCTTCTTCCTTAATGGCAAGAAGTCTATTGCTCATAACATGACCACGCCCAACAAGCTGCTGAGGCTGAAGGATGATGGCACTTTGCTTTACACCATGAGGTAGGTTATTACACAGATGTGTTTTCTGTTCACGTGTAACAGGTGTGTTTGTTTGCCTTCAAAACACTGAATAATGAACTTTGAGTATAAACCCTTTGGTATCCAAGGTTGGCGGCACTTGTTTTTACAAATTTCATGTCGCTAGTCACAGAGATGTACACAATGCAGGTTTCCCTTGCCAGTATTGAGTCTCCAAATCCTTAAGTGAACTGAGGACATCGCCCATTTATGTGCCCTACAGCTTTAATTGGGGGTTAGTGAAGGGAAGGGTTTTCAACAGGACATAAAAACAAAGAAAGCAGCTAGTGAGGCCAAAATAATGCACGATACCGCTTTGAACTGGGAGAGAAAACAGAGTGATAGAAACCCTCAGTATGAGACTGTAGGAGAATAGTGTCACCTAGTGGCCAATCACAGGCATTTGATTTGACCTGGACAAGTCCATATTACAGTAAAAGCTAAGTAAATAGCAAATATTGGAAGAATTTCTTCTAATTCTTTTAGTTTTCCTTTTGTTGAGTTTTCAACCCACACTGATAAACAGTGAAGCGTCTCTTTAAATGTAGCGTTCTGGGGGAAAAAAATGCAGAAGGACATCATCCATTATGAAAAGCAGCCTCATTGTGAACTATAGTTTTTGGCTGTAATCTAGTGGTAAATTAGAAAAAAGAAAGAAAGAAAGAGGCCAACACACAGATGGTGATCAGTATAAACTGTACCACCCCGCATTTACTGTAGACAGAAACAGAACTATCAGCTTCAAAACAGAGGAAAGAATAATTGGAAATTGAGAAATGAGCCCTTAAAGTCAGTCTGACGGACAAATTGCTTTTGTTTAGTGGAACGGCAGTGTAACCACCAGGACTCCAAGTGACCTTTGGACCAGAGAATTAAAATAATGCTGTGCTTATCCTCAGTGTGGATACAGAGTGACTGTATCACGGATGAGAGCACTCCATCAGATATCAGTGCCACCCACAGAGAGAATAACGCTGGATGGAGGACAGATTATCCATATGCAACCACCCTGACATATATACATAGCCAAAGGAGGACGTATTATTATAGTCCCGTCTTCGTCACACGCACACAGTGAATACAAGAACACACACATGCGGGTGCCAAGCATGTTTTCTGTTGTCTTCACGGCTTAACAAGGAAAGGATTGCGTCAGTGTGTGTGCTTTCATTTCCATGTGTGTCATTTTATGGAAATCTACGCATACATGTATTTATATCGGAATGCAAAAACGTACACGTGTACATGAGTGCGAGAACTTCCATAATCTATAAATGGCATCAGATTCCCTGCATGCCACAGTTGAAACGAAGTAGCAGTCGGTTGCTTTTTAATCGTCTAATTGTTACAGTGCTGTGCTCGTCATCACCAGCGGAGCTTAACTGCAGGCAGCACTGATTTTATTTCCTGCATAACACACACACACACACACACACACACACACACGGCCATCTGGGTACTTGCAGGTTACAGCCGACTCAACAGCAGCAGTTTGTCTTTATGCCTGTATGCATTATACGTTATTCATTTTACTATCATTAGAAGAAGGCAAATATGTTCGCGGGTGACCATCTGTGATTTGCATTCAGGCGTTGATCTCTCTGTACCTAATGATGCTATTATCGCCTGTGTTTTGCTGACATTAGCTTTACTTCCTCATTGTTTGGGGTCCCACAGACTCCACTTCCTTCAAATATTTGTCTCTCTTTTCTTCTGCGCTTAGGAAAACCCAATATGTCATAAAGTATTGAAGTGCAAACATGATTTGATGACTGCGACAAAATAGGGAAATGACCAGAAAAGATTGCTATGCATGAACAAATATATTACTTTCGTTTGCCAAAAGCTAATTCACAGAACGAAATGTACAGTATGTTATACCCTATTACGTTTGGGATCAAATGCGTAACAAACTGTATGAAGTTTGGTATAAAGCACTGTCAACACCAATCATAATTAGAGCAAAGCATTGCAGCATTTCCGTTGTATTTACCCATGTTTTACAGCTGGGGTCTCCGAGACCCCAAACAGAGCTAACGTGTCATTTTCTGTAGCAGACTTCTGAAACATGTCATCAGTTCAAGCTTGTTTATAAGCCATTCTTAATCTTATAAAATTAGGAAGAATCATGATACAAAAGTGTGAGGTATGTTTTCTAAGCTGTTAAAGAGGGCCCGGAGCATCCAGGACCCAAACCAGAACGTTAGGGTTATATAACAAGATGGCTAAACTACTGTATGTCCTACAGTCAGGGATCATCATGAACCCACACTTCTCCATTATGCACAAAAAGTTGATAACTTATATTAGGAAATTGGGAGATTTTTACTCTAACTGTATTTATATACACAATTTGTTCTGATGTACAATAAAGATGTAGTTTAAATACTCATGTAAGCACATACACATTGTTTTTCATAGGATATAGCATCCAGTATATGGCGGTAGAGCGCCACATGTGCACATCCCCATAGGATTCCCCCAGACAGTGCACAAGTGCACTCATTCAACACAGCCACTGCTCTTTAAACATGTGCAATACACACTAGTAAGCAGACACAGACATAATGTCATGTAAGTGCGCATTAGAAACATTACATCCTCTCCAACGTACGTTTCCACATCATGTATGGGTGTCAGTGAAAGCTCCCCTCACTCTTCTCTCCCCTAACTTAATGTGATGGTGGCGCCGCCTCGTTTGAAAATCATTACTCTGCAGAGGAAGCGGTTCGTTTTATAGAGCAAATTTCTATGCATTTGTCTCCATGGATAATTCATGAAGGGCACCTTTTCACAAGCCTGCGCGAGCTTAATGCACATGGGTTTGATAGTGCCCATTATAGTCGGATACTAGATAGGTTGCCACATATAGAGCTTTATTAGCTGGTTGAAACCGCTATAAAACCACGGAGTGAGTGCATTACACACCATTATCATTAGGTACAGTTGAGTTGCCGTTCTCATTCATGCTCCTAGTGTTGCTTTTAGACTGGAGGCCTTTTATCTAATCACTTGAACGTGGTACATGCTACCATACTGATAGTTTGTATGTGTGAATTATAATGACAGTTCCTTATTTGATTTTTCTTGTGTTTTAACACTTCTAACAGTTCATTTTTGTAATGTTTTCCCCCCCCCCACACATTGGCTATATTATATAACCCCAACTCCCATGAGACTGACTGTATGTGATACAAGTTGGGAGACTGTTAAAAATGTGCTTGTTAGTGTGAAAAGACAGATGGTGCGGCATGGTGGCTCAGTGGTTAATACAGCATTAAGCTCCTGGACCCAAAACTCAGCCCTTTCTATTTTGTCTCTGTCGTCCAGGTTCTCAGCTTTTCTGCAAGGTCAGGCGTATTGGAAACTTTAGATTTCCCACAGGTGTGTAGGACCGTATGCTGGTCTGTTTCTGTGATGCACTGCTTTCCACTCAGTCCATACTAGCTATAGTCTAACAAAATCATGTCAATTAATTTAATTAATGTGACCTCCAATATTTAAATTATGACTGCAATGGGATACATCGATTCTGACTTTAAAAGGGACTGATTTTCTGGCACAAATCACACCCAAAGTTAAAAGCAGCTATCTTTACAGTCATCCCTGCTAATGGGGCAAGGCCCCATGAATAATTAGAACATGGTATAATAGCCAACAGCCATGTTATCATTTATTTATCCCAAAGACACTTTCCTTTCCTCCATACAAAATCCTTCAGCTGTTTTAGACAATGCAATTGGATAATCCTGCACTGATGTGGAAAGCAAGCTGAGCCCCAAAACAGTCAACTCTGTAGGGACCGGAGGTGGCCTCTTATCCCACTTTGCAATGCTTCGTTCACTTTAAATGATATAATTATCAGGGAAACCTCCTGCAAGTAGACACATAACACGCAGGAGGTTTTGAAGCATAAAAAACAAAACATGACCCAGGAGGATTTTGCCACATCTTGGTGACACAGTTATCAACATTATAATATAGACCAGTGAAGGAAAAAGAAAAATAATGTAAAAATAATTGTAATTTTGCGCATATGCCTGAATGGTTAAAGCAGAAAACTAAAGCCTTCGCTAGAGCAACCTTTTGTAGCCGTTAATAAACGTATGTTTTCGTGCACTGGTTTCCACACCACTTCCATTTCCTTCATCCTGCCCATTAGTTTCAGTGAATCCACATCATCATATCACTGTACTACTGTTTATCATCTTGCAAGGAGCAAGAATACCCACAGGGACTTGATTCAATCTGGGGCAGATAGCTAAAAAAAAAAAAAAAAAAAAAAGAATAATTATAATGTGTGTATGCTCGATTTGTATGCTGTTTTACTTTACTTAATCTTGCGGCTCTTTCAGGACACGGAGAGGTACCATCGTGGCAGCTAAAAATGATAACACCATGTCTTGAATGATTGTGAATGACTGAAACATAGAGACACAGACAGACACACACCAATAGCTTTTCAGATCTAATTTTCTGCCAAATAGACCGACTGAATACATCTAAATGAAGCAGGAGGTAAACTTCACCTCAAGTCCTTAGCGATTCAGATGATCTCCATTAGGAGAGAGAGCTAAGCTCGTATTCATATTTGAATGATCTGGATCGACAGGTGATAGGGAGCTTTAGTGTTTTTCTAAATGACCCTCGGGACAAACCGTTCGGCCAGCTGCCAATCTTTGGTGGAGACAAATAACACAAACTCTGTGACCACTAGGTGGTAGTATTGCCACTGTAATACTAGTGTTGCAGAGAGGGAAACACTATATTTGGCAAGTGTCAGACATGAAATTGTACAATGTTACTGCTATGCGAGAAAAAAATGATGAATAACACAATCGCCTCATCATTTTTGACGCTGACGCGGATTGAAATGTAATAATAATGTATGTTTTCAGAATATTTTTTAAAATGACCCCCCCCCGCCCCCATATCTCTCTATACTTAGTATATCCCCATTTTTTAGAATGTTTAATGGTTATTATTGCAAACATAGTAATTTTCTAATTGTTTTTGGTACCCTGTAATTTTTGTGATTCAGCTGTTCCTGTAATTGCAGTGCTCTGTGTAAGAGATCTACATGCTCATTTAAAATGTTTAAAGGTTAAATAGTGAGTGTAAAAGAAACTAATCTTAAATTCATATTTAACTACTATGTAACATAAATTGTGCATTTCCATGTTTCCATCGACTGAACGTCACAATGTTTCAATTATAAAACGATGACTGGTAAAGTAAGACTATGTTAATGGATATATTGTATGTGTTTTGCCTTAGACTGACCATATCAGCAGAATGCCCCATGCAGCTGGAGGATTTCCCCATGGATGCACACGCCTGCCCTCTCAAGTTTGGCAGCTGTGAGTAAAATCCCTACTGTGAATGTCTACTTTAATATTCACTTTGTTCTTGGCTATATACTAATCCCAGCTATTATGATGTACAATGGTGATATTTTGTCCAATGTTAAAAGTTGTACAAAGGTTCAATCGAGATATTGAGAACAATAAGGAATCATTTTAGACAATGTCGGGTAATTGATAAAATGCTGCTGCAGAGAGTCAGTCATTATGTAGCGGAGAGTGCTGAGTTTGCTTTCCTCACATTCAATTCATGACTGTCAAGTTCACTTTTAAAGTGAGACTATGTAACTTGTACTGAACAGCTGCCACAAGTGACAATTATGGTATAATGCTAAACTACTGTTTGTCAATTAGCTAAAATGCTAAGTGGTCATAGAGCAATAAAATCCTTAAGTGTGCTCACATTAGCCACCATGAGCTACTGGCCATACCAGACCAAGTAAGCCTGCAGTAGAAAAACCCCGAGTGTACTGATGGTGCGTGTTATTGCTTATGAATTCAACTTTTGAAGTTATAATATGTAAAGAAAGAGTCAGACTGTGTTGCAATGCTGTTACCTCTGATGCTGCTGATTTGAGAAACGTCTTTGATGGATATTTCTGGTCTTCCCTTTCAACTACTATTTAAAAACTTTAGAAGAGATCACTGAGAGAAGAGAAGAGAAGATTACTGCATGTTCTGCGACACGTAATTAGGCCAGTGATCAGAAGGGTTTTCCCCAATGCCTTCTTAACGGGACGGCTTGTCTGTGTGTCCTATGAGGACATGTTTAGCAACCCGAGTGGCCCTGGGTGTATTTAAAGACAGAGCTGGCCAAATGCCACACCTTGGGAGTCACTTGAGCTAAAAGGATGAGGCTCTTATCCCCAGATTTCTGTGAGACGCAGTTCACACACACTCACTATGTAAGAGAAGCACATTTGACCACAATCCACTTATAGTGTAAGGAGCTGCTGGGCCTTCCCAAAGGCAAACTCTAACCTAAGCGCTCCGTGTGCAATGCCCTGCAGGTGAGAGGTGTAATTGTATAATAGGCATAATGTGCTGATAACAACACTGCATTTTTATAAGCCGAAGTGTCCTAGTAAGGAGAATATCTTCCCTTTCAATGTCTCTTAGCGATAAGACTAACTGTGACCTCTGTCTGCCCTGACCACGTCCTGATTCAGCCTTTGTCCTCAGGTGGCATAACGCTATACGTACTAAACCTCCACATTACACTGGAGCAAATGTGCTGGACCAGAACAGGATAATATAGTTAAATCAGCACACCAAAAAGAAATAAAAAAAACAAACTACAATCCATTTGCTTAAAATAAACAAAATGGCTGAAGAGCCTGACACACACACACATTGCTTTCGTCCAGTAATCTGTGACAACACTAAACAGTATTTTAACTGTATTCACTGTACTATTGTCATCAGTGGGGGATGAAAGGAGACAACATCCGGTGTAATGAAAAATGGACAAAATTAATCCCCCATGTAAAAAAAAAAAAGCCACCAAATCTCTCCATCTTCTCCTCCTTTTTTTCAAACAGTCATGATTTGATAATTGAGGGCTGCCCAACGAAAGACGGAGAGCAGTGACTACAGAAGCAGTGAAGTTGAGAAAAAATGGTTTGAAGCGTTAAAGGGTTTTCAGACTGGCCAGCAAAAGTTATAATGCATTCATTTTATGACTTTATAGGCTGACTATTTTACCCCAGCAATCATTGCCCAACAACATATACCTAAAAATGCAGATCCTACACTCTGCAGTATCTACCAACGTGTTTTTTCCCGGTTTTCTTGTCCATTTTAACAAGTTTTTTTTATGTTATACTCCGTAGCTTATGTATCTCTGTTTTGCTAGGTGTCTGTCCATCTACGAGTAATATTTCTATTGAAATTAATATAATGAGTTCATTTACAAGTTAATATATTTCAACATGCGATATAAAGGTAGCTTAATCACACCAAATTGCATTAACTCAACTCGAGTTGAAGTTGAGATTGCAGTTTGGTTTTATTACCACATTTAGTTTTTATGGACTAACAAACTGAAAGAGTTACCAAGATATCAGTTTTTCAAAGTGGAGATTTTCCATTTCACATGACCGCTACAGGAATAATCAATAGCGTAAGCTCATCAGCTAGCTTTCACTTGATAGCTCTCTTGATGAAATATGTAGTTATTACATTTTGGCGTTGTTGGGCAGAGTTATAATCCCAGTCCTGGGCTACATTTATGAAGGTCATAATAGTCTTGAAGTGTGCATTCATGCACCTGTCTTCTGTTGCTTGCGTTCACCCATTGGTGACACACTAGTGATATGTCTTGCAATTAAAGCACGAAGGCCTGCTCTAAAGTTGATTCAGGTAAAGGGCAACTAATCCCTTATTCTGGCCTACAGTACCTGTATCCTAATATAGCTGCTGGCCTTCAGCCATAAAGCTCTCAAATAGCAGTAGAGCAATACTCTATGGTATTCAGTTAGTGGTGAGCCTGGTGATATGTAGCATTTAATTCAAGATGCAATCCTTTTTCTTAAAACAAACCAAAACGCAAGCTAAAAGTTCTACACTTTATGATTTTACAATACATCCACAGCAGGGAGCGTTGGAATTGTTGGTGCGTCAGACACAAACGCTGTAAAACTGCGATACACAGTCTGGAAAACCATGACAACTATGAAACCTACTTATAGGCCTACAGAAGAAGAAGAAGAAGAACAGAAAACTACTGTCTCTGAAATTACCATATGATTACTGTAATCGACAGCTCTGTGACAAAATAAGACTAGCCCTTTTGGAACTTTGCAAAGCTGGTGTTTATGGCGAGGCGGATGTTTAGAAACTGGTTTGTTCCCCAAATCTGAGCATAAAGATGCACATGATTCTGTGAGGTACACAAAACCTGGACCCCTGAGCAGTGGGAAAACAAAAAAAATATGGTCTCATGAGTCATCGCTCAGCCTGTTTTGCCTTCAACCCACGGTGATCCCGCTGAACATATATAGTGTTGAATACTTTTATGATTGCTCTCCTTCTTGGAGCCTTTCATATTCCAAGATATGAACGTCTGAATTACTCTCATGAATAAACGTTCATGAACCGCAGCAAGACGTCTGACACCTCCTGTGATCCCAGTCACCAGATCTGAACATCAACGAATCTTCAAGATAAGGATTTCCTCTTTAACGACACTTCACGACTTAGAGGACCAATCTTAGAGAAAGGGCTGACACTGTTCTAAAGCCAAACGATAGCCCAAATCCTTGTCGGATACTCCATGTACACAAACTCTGAATTTGTCTCTCACCTGCAGATAAAGTTGGCTGTCCGCAATAGTTGCCATGGCTACGCCTGTCGAGCTTTCTGCTCTCCCACAGCACATATGCAGTTTACAATAACGGTGGCAGATTTACCACTCAGAATTCTTTGTCAATCTTCAAACAATGCATCCTTGATTTTAGACCTTGAAGAAAAAAAAAAAGCTCATTAATGTCACACAGGTCCTTTTAGAATACACTCACAAGCAACCTATTTTATTGTTTAAATATGATGACTTGTTGGATTTCTATTTCAGCACATCAGTATTCAGTTTTTGATTGACTTTGAATGATATCCTTCACATTTGTTTGTCCAGCTCTAATTGAATACTGATATAATCTGATTAGGAACCAACCCTGTGGTAATTACGGGCTGACACTGACACGTATGACACACTGAATATTCATTTGCCAGCAACTTGAGTTGTTTAGGAAATACACAATTTGGCTTGTGAAATCCGCTGCATTTATTTTCTTTGAATATTTCAGACAGCTTCACTCCGAGGGTGTGTAGAGCTACTGTAAAGTAAGTGATGAGTTTGGCTGAGTTGTAGCTCCTCTCATCTCACACACAATACGGGAGCAGCAAAGCATTAAGCGTGAACTGTTGAAAAGTTGGCACAGGTGCACCGTCGTGCCTGCCAAAGTCTTTATCTCTTCCTCTGCGTAATGAAATTCACCAATAATCCCTTATTTCAATCTAACTACCCTCCAATTAAGGTCCTGGCCTCTGGCCTGACAGTGTCCAAATTTAAACACTACATACATTTTACACCAGTATCCCGCTGCCAAGTGAGCACCCAGAACAGAAATAGTCATGATGTTATCTGCTGGACAGAAATAAACAATGCCAACCCGTTTACACAAGGCAAAGTCAAGGGTTTATTTAGTGTTTGTGACAATCTGCAAAATAAGTTGTAAACATTTAAATGTTTAATGCAGTTTTGGCTTGTTCTGTGCTTTCATAGATATTTAATGTACATAATGGTCTACGTCACACCTCCAGAAACTACCTTTTCATTTGGCTGTACAAAATTCCCTGTGCACGTCCTCTTCTTCAACATGATTCTTCCAGACTTTGGACTGGATGTCTGACAGTGATCCATGCTTTTAAAAGTTTCTTTTCTTAAACTCCTAAAAGCAATGCTTGTTATGGCAGAAGAAATCATTGCTACTTTCTGTTCCCAGAATTAAAAATTGTAGCCTTTAGAGAACATCCAAATAAATATGAAATGAAATTGAGCGTCTACTGTAAGTGGGGCTGAGGCAGCCTTCCTCTCGCATTATTTTTCCTCTCGGCAGATCATTTATTTTACCAATTTCCCCCTCAGCCTGTCTGTTTTAAAATCCTAACATGCTTTTAAGATCTTCCTCAATATTTTTTCAATCTTATGTAAGATGACATGATCAAATAAAGCTTTTTAGTGCATGCTGCCTTCGTGCTCTCGTCCTCGAAGGTTGGGTTTTTTGTGCGCCAATTCTAAAATAAACCTTGATAGAAGGCTGGTTTGGAAACAGGTGACAATCACAATGAGTGGTGAATAAATTACATAAATTATCATCGTTTATAATAAATAATACACTGGGATCGAATGTCGAGCTGAACTTTGAATTTTTTTTATGTGGAATGGTACATTTGTCATCTGTAAGACATGTATCCTTCTCTCCAGGCGATTTACAATTTTCATCTTTCCATATTTTAGCTCACTTGGGGCAGCTGATGGATCCATGTCCAGTGTTTTTGCAGGATTCAACAATATAATGAAATAGCAGGGGGAAGCTTCAGAGTATGCGCT
This sequence comes from Coreoperca whiteheadi, assembly GCA_011952105.1. Lineage (NCBI taxonomy): Eukaryota > Metazoa > Chordata > Actinopteri > Centrarchiformes > Sinipercidae > Coreoperca > Coreoperca whiteheadi. The sequence continues at coordinate 11,338,301 of CM022483.1, forward strand.
CTGTTTTTCATCACAAGTGTGATGCAACACATTATGGTTAATCTGACTCGGTCTGGTTCCTGCTAACAGGGGAGCTCACCTCTGACCCAGAAGTGTGGTTTAAACAAAAATACACTCAAATATCCACCCCACACACACACACACACACACACAGGCATGCAAGCAAAATTCTGTTTCTGGCCTTAAGCCTGCAGTCTAATCAAAAAGTGCTAGACAGACTGCACCAGCACTCACTCAAATACACACACAAGCACATGGGCACATAATATGAGCGGCGACCGGGTTGGAACTAAATGTAATATGTTACTAATCTACTGTGGATAAAACAAAAGTGGTTTTTGGATGTTGGTATATTAAAAATGAACACATTAAATTCAGAATTCACAAGCTAATGTCAAGTCATCCTCCTTTCTCGCCTCTCTCTCTCTCTCTCAGATGCCTATCCGGTGTCAGAGGTGGTCTATACTTGGACTCAGGGAGCAGCTAAGTCTGTGGTGGTGGCAGAGGACGGCTCCAGACTCAATCAGTACCATCTCATTGGGCAAACTGCCGGCAAAGAGGACATACACACAAGCAGAGGTGTGTGTGTATGTCTATAGAAAAAGAACAGACTCGAATGTATAAAAAAAACAAAACAGAAATACACATATAGAGCTAATATAGCTTAATGCTGCTGTAACAATGGTATTGGAATAGTAGCAGTTTAGTAATATAATTGTAGGAGGATTAGTCGAATAAATTGTAGCAGTAATACAAGTAGCAGGGGTAGTACAACTTAATCCCAAATGATGGAAATCTTTTTGATGAATGTGAAAGCACAAGTGATGCAAGAAAAATAAAGATTAGGTAACATGTGCCTGTGAAAGAGTTAGAACCCCAACATGACCTGTAGCATACGTAGTACAAGAGAATAGGATAAGGGTTGTAACAAACTCTACCCAGGAATAAGGCCACAAATTCACACTGTGAAGGCAAGTATAGGGGAGTAAAATATGGATTCTGAATAATCTGAATTTAAGAACGTACAGCCCATATGGTTTCATTTGATGATGGGAGCAGGGCAGCATTGCCAGACCCCTGATCCTGCCAATATTGTCCATGTAGCCAAATCCTGATATCGTTTATTCCTCTGGACTGAGTTCCACCGGCGATTCATAAATCCAACACGACAATTGTCTTAAGTTCAAACTAGCAAATTATTAATGTTGTAAGCAGGACGTCGCTGTAACATCACAAGCTATAACAGTTTTATCTGACATATTAGCATAACGTTTTGTCATTCCAGGTTGTTGTTTTTTTTCCTTCAACTGTAATTTAAAAATCTTCTCAGCTCAAATCGTTATTTAACAGCATTTTCATCCAGTGTCAGGTGAGATGTGTCGTTCACATTTCATACCACTCTTTTCCTGTTCGCCCTAAATGAGTCACATATAAAGAAGCAAGCTAACGGTAGCTTTGAATATAGTAACTATTATGTAAGACAACCCGTTTTAATTTAGTGGTGTGTGAATGTCCACTTTGTAAACACGAAATTATAACTGGGCTAAGTTTGAACCGGCACAGCTGGTGCAATCGGCTCCTGTGTCATAGACATCCATTGCTGTCCATAAACTATTAGTGAATTGCATCGTTGCACTGGGTGACATGTGTCTTCAGTCCCCAACAAATAAACCATTTACTCCTGCTTGAGGGACCGATTTATTACGATATGACTGTGAAGCTATATATTTGTGACTCGTTTTGAGCGTCTCCTTTATTGTTTTACACTTGCTTTTACATTTTCACCAGGAACTAATGTGCTTGGGGCTGACTGCCACAGACAAGCTAGACAAGTAGGAAATGATTGAGAAGCTAATGGCATTGTTGGTTTAGGCCTTTTATGGGGTTTGTTGACATCAATGCCAGATATAGAATAATGCCTTACCCTTTACCTTAATACATTATGTAATTTAAAATGTTAAAAGATTATTCTAAAGCATTGGGACCACATCGCATTTTGAAAAAGTATGTTTTTGCTCTGACTCACTCGGCAGATCACTTTCAGGGTATCATCCCCCAGTCATCTTACCAACAACATTTTCAGCAAGTACTGGCTTCACAAGGCAAATATTCCTGACTCAGGTGCTGCGCAACAGGGCCCTGTTTGTTGTTTAAAAACTTTTTACAAGCCATCATTTTTTATTATACTGAAGAAACCTCAAGCAGACAGATCCAGACGCTGCCAAAAGGATCTTACGGTGCAACAATTTTATCCTCGCTTACTTATCCGCTCATACAATCTCCCTCTCGCTTCTCCTTTCTTGTGCACCTTTTTCATGAGTACATTCATACTGTATGTGATGAATGATAAGTGTAAAGCCAGATAACGTGATGTAACTAATTCTAGATTAGAAAAGATAAACGCTGCGAGGAGAGATGGACGTGCGAGGCAGAGAGTAAATGTGGGAAACATGAGGAGATCAGAGTCAATGAGTGGAGGCTAGTGGAGGAGAGTAGCCTATCCCTCACACAACCAGCTGTCTACAGGCCCGGACAGCCCTGTCAAACAACACTTATCCCCGCATGAGCTCATGCGCGCGCATACACACACCCACACAAACAGAGTTAGAGAGAGACCTGAGATCTAGGGTTAATCCCCCCCCCCCCCCCGTCCAAACACCCATCAGCTTTTGCATAAGAAGATGACATCACAGATCAGTGAGGGATTGGTTGGTTGCCTGTCCCTGGGTGTATCTGTGTGTTTGTTGGTATGTGCTCTGGTACATTTATCTTCGTGAGTACCAAATGTCCTCACAATAATGGTAAAAAAACAAAACAACTACAACGTGAGGACATTTTGATGGTACGCACACTGACCTGGTTAATTCTAGGTAATATCTGAGCTGAGGGTTAGGCTTAAGGCTAGTATTAAGGTTAAACATTACATAAGGTTGATTTTATGGGTTGTGATTCGATTTTGAAGTTGAGCATAATGGAAATAGTTTGACTTGAAATTTAAGTAAGGTCCTCACAAAGATAGAAAAAGAAATCTGTGTGTCTGTCACGCTCTGGCTCTGACACGTGGGGGGGGGGGGAGTGGGGGCGTTGAAAGGCATCTACTTAATACTCTTATGTAAAACGGAACTGTAATACACTTCCCTCCAGTTTCTAGTAGAATCATTATTAAAAGTGTGGATTTCCCCAGGTTTTTTTGGGGTTTTTTGCGCGCCACAACTGAAACCTTGTCTTTGGTGGCTGCCTCAGTGGTTTAAGCAAAGGGTTAAAGGTTCGTTGGTTGAGGGACTGCGTTGCTGCCTGGCTCGAGGGCCGAATTGCTGGTTCCCTGGCTGGATGGTTGATCGGTGGTTGTCTGGCTGGCAAATGTCTTCTTCAGTGCTGACATACCATCTTTTTTTTTTTAACCAGTGGTTGCTGCTGTCCCTGGTAACTATGAATAAAATGAACAATATTATGGATACCGCGTATCTATACATGCAACATGTATATGCTAAAAATGTTCCCAGAAGTACAACGAAAAAGTCGGAAAACCATTTATATGAGCGGTAATTGTTGATTATCTGAGAAGTGTACCCCTACTGCTCCAACTTAAAGATGGCGATGCACTGATAAAATGAAAATCAGGGTTGTGTGCAGACTTCCTTAGATTTTCATTTTTTTTTTTAAATCAAGGAATCATCCAGAATATCCTATAAATTAAAGCTGCCCTGTGGAGGGTTTTTTTTGTAAACTAACAATGTTTACATTCAGTGTTACTCCATAAAATGCATTGTGTGCATCCTTAAAGCTTGTCTAACCCCTTTCTCATATAGCACTTGCAAAGGCAAATTTTCTTTTGTATATTTTAAAATATAGATAGCTAGAGAATATCGTCAATTTGCTATCAAATTAGGGCGTTAAATTATGCCACATTTTCAGCATCATTCTACCAGCTGTGGCCTCTAGTGACTTTGTTTAATGACACCAGCTACTGTATTTCTTCCTTCTCATATGAATGATCAGGCAAAGATCATTCATAAACAAAAATTTCATCCTATGTCTGTGTAGAAAAACATCATTTAAGTTTAGTTTCAACATTTAATCAATTGTCAAGGTCATCTTATATGTATTTATATTAGTCACTTGCCATTACCTTGTTTGCCCCTAAACCTTATCTGTGAATTCCATTTAGCGGAAGGACTAAAGGCAGTAAGTCATCATTCATGTAGCTCAAAGCTTCTGTCTGGAAACCGTCCAAATCAGTGTTGGAGATTGCTGATGAGTTTGAGCTCAGGGGTCACATTCAGTCCAGTAGGTTAATTTACTTTCTGTATGACTCTCTTGCAAATAACTTTCACAGTCCAAATATGACACTTTCAGATGTCCCAGAACAGTTCAATGCATTTTGCTCTTATCTTCTTACATATCAACATGCTTTAAATGGAATATCAACACCTTGGATGCAGCTGACAGATGTTACTGGAGGTGTAATCACAGACGTAAAACAGATTCCACTTTTGTCTTTTTGGTCCCACATTACAACCTGAAGCCATATTTTTATTTTTTTACAACTTTAGCAACAACTTCTCACAGTTCTGTGTATTGTATAGTGCTGCAACATGACTATCTTTGATATTTTATTATGTACCAGCCTGTATAGAGCTCTGTCACTCAAGGAATGTAACAAGTTTCAAGAAGATCTGACAATTAGAATATATGTTCCAGAGAAGTCAACCACGGCTGTACTGCCTTGGTTCAACATGGCAGCGCATCATCAAAAATGCTGACCATAAAAGTTGTATAATAACACAGAGGCGAGCTATCGCCTGGAGATAACCATCGTTTCCCTGCTTGATTAAAATAAGTCTGACAGTCGCCTGCTGTTTTATTGGGACTAGACAAAGTAATGAAGCACTTGTAAACCTTGAAATTCAAAACAGCAGTCAACTAATGATTGTCTGGCCCTTCTTGGGTTGTTACTCTCAGCAGTAACAGTTTGTTTCCTGGCTCTGACAGCATGGCCTCAATGAATACAAAATTGAGACGTCTCAGTTTTACAAGTCAGTCAAAAAGGTTTGAGGTTATGTATGCATATATATGGGAAATCCGAATGTTGACCATGGACATCCCCTCCTCCTTCCACGGATCAAATGTGTTGTTAAATTTATTACTTAAACTATGTCAACTACTGGATGTAGCCTTTAGCTATGAGCTATTAGCTATGTTTTCAGAGGATGCGTCAACATAATTTGCCATCATTTTTAACAGTTTTTCATACTTTAATCTTAACTCTTAACCATGGGTTTTCCAGTGATTCAAATTCTAACATTTTCAGGATATGTGAGCCGTTAAAATGAATGGAGGTCCACAGCTCAAGACATTACATGAATGTGATGTTGTGAGCCTTTAATTAGCACATCTAATCTTAGACAACACTCCCATTTGAGGACATGATGTTTCCCTTTAAAGACTTGGCATCTTTATGACTTCTTCCATCTCAGACAGCAATATCTTTCCTAAAATAACTCCCCGACTCTAAAAGTAGAGAAGACGTACTATTGCAACGGTTCTATCTATAGTTTGCAGGGACGTGTAGGGCTTGTGAAGAATAGTATGCTAAGAAAGAATCTTTTTGCTAATTTCCACAACATAAATCAATAGTATCTCTACTTGCCCTTCTGGCAAATGTGAGAGACAGTTAGGGCAAAACCCGTTGTTTTCCTACTCACCAGTTGACCAGCATGGCAGCATTGTTCCCCGCAATAAAAGGAAGTTCCCCTTGGACGTTGCGAAATACAAATCCTTGGGAGGAAAGCAGTAAGATCCACCAGAGGAACATGTTCCTCCTCATTCCTCTGCCCCCAGTCCTGTCGGGATCCATGCATCAATGGCAAAGGTGACCCTGGGGTGTCCCAGGTCGGCAGCGCCTGGATGTGTCCGGATGCTTCCGACAGCAGTAGAAGTTGACGGGGTAGTTGTGAGCCAGACGGCCTGGAGTCATGAGGGCGTCAGAGGGCCCAGGTTATGGGGTCGCAGTAAGAACTAACTGTGCTGGGGATCTCCTGATCGAGACATGGCCGAGGCGGTGACATTGATAAGTGTGGTATGTAGCGGTTGTTTGCCCTCGGCACGGAGCGCCTGCAAAATAAACAAATTTACCTCAGTTTCAGGCTTCCGTTAGTTGATGGGATGCCCACAGTGCATTTTCTGAATTGCTTCGTCTTCCCTTCGCACGCCAGTCAGTCCCATCAAGAATGTTTGATCATTATTCCACAAAGAGCTGTCAAACAAAAAAACAACATAAAAGATAGAAAATGTCCACACGGTTAGCCCCCCTCCATCCCACCAGTGATTAGCAGCAGTGAGTGTCCCTCTCCGTGGCTTACAGTGTGTGCGTGGTGGCAGTCAGCAGTTAGAAATCATGCTTCATGTGTGTTTCAGAGTGTGTATGTGTGCGTGTCAGTGCCTGGATTGGCAGCGTGGAGTGGGCGGGGCTTAGAGCTCTGTGAGGATCCCAGGACAGGAAGCTTCACCCCCCCCACGCCCACACACACACTCTGTCTCTCACTGATGGCAGGATGCAGATTGCAACCAGGGATTAGGGAGGTTCAAAAATCCGATTTTGCCCGGAGAAAGCCTCGTGTATTTCTGCATTGGGGGGTGGGGGTGGGGGGGGGGAAGAGAGAGAGAGAGAGAGAGAGAGAGAGAGAGAGCGAGAGCGAGCTTGTGTACATGTGCCCTAGTGTGTGGAATATGGTCATTGGGTTTTTCAGTTTACCAGCGCCTGCAGTCGCAAACTCCTGCTGGCGAGAGGATTTTTTTAAAGCCTCAAATGCAATCTTCAGTTGTTTAACTGAATATTGTGTCCCCTCTCTTTCTATCACTCTGGCTACACTTTCTCTGTCTCTGGATTTACCTCCAACTGTCATCGCCCCATTGTGGAATCCGAGACATTAGCCACATAATAATCTATTGTCGTGTCCTCGCAATAATTAACGCCGCTTGCTCTCATTTTTCAGTTTAATAATGGATTTGAAGTCAGGTTCATTTTGGCCATTACGTTCAACTGAATATGAAATGTTCTCTTTATCCCAGCTTCATTTTTTAACTGTTCCCCCTCTGCTGCTTTCCATTCTGCAGTTTCCACCGCTTCTAATTACTTCGTTACTGCAAAAGCAGGAAGGAGGAGAGAGACATTCGTAGGGGGAGAAGCATGAGAAGGGTTTATGGCCACTTTTAAAATATGTTTTATCCAATGATTGAGCACCATCGGGGCAATTTTAAAATACTGTCAATCTTTTGATCATAAAAAGTAATTTAGCTGGTAATGATTATGCTGTCCTATGTGGTAACACCTGTGGTGCTGTAAGGAGGTCAAATAACACATTAGCAATTCCACTATGTGCAAACAGTATTTACCCTGGTGTGGTTCAGCTTAAAGCAGATATCGCTTTCATTAAGAGACATCTAACCACTCGCCTTGTTTATTGACCCTATCTAACTTTATATCCTTTTTATTTCTCTCTTTCCCTTCAGGACAGTACACAGTGATGATGGCCCACTTCTACCTGAAGAGGAAGATTGGATATTTTGTCATCCAGACGTATATGCCCTGTTTCATGACTGTAATCCTGTCCCAGGTGTCATTTTGGTTAAACAGAGAGTCAGTTCCTGCAAGAACTGTTTTCGGTGAGTGAAGCCGCTTATTGACTAATTTCCTTTATTTATTTATCTGGGTAATATTCCTGTCATGCACATTCACGAGAGGGAGAATAATAAAAAATTGCCCACGGAGCAGCAGCACTGCAGTAGCTGGCAGTTAAGAGTTATTAAAGCGCCCACTTTTGTTGAGTGAGGGGAGACTGCTACTCGCTTCCAGCCGGCCTGTAAAAACTCAATTTAAACTTGTCACGGCCTTTGTTTGCACCCAGGAGTGACCACTGTGCTGACCATGACCACCCTCAGCATCAGCGCCAGGAACTCACTCCCTAAAGTGGCCTACGCTACAGCCATGGATTGGTTCATTGCCGTCTGCTACGCTTTCGTCTTTTCTGCCCTCATTGAGTTTGCCACGGTGAACTACTTCACCAAGAGGAGCTGGGCCTGGGATGGCAAGAAGGCTCTGGAAGCACAGCACCCTAAGGTACAACATATTTACATCACTGTCAACCATTTTCCAAAACATAAAGTCACTTTTCAGACTGATTTTCTACCTTCAAGGGAGCCTGATTACATTTGCCTTTAATTCACTTTCTTGCCGAGAGTTATATGAGAAGGTAGTTACCGCTGTCGTGTGTATGCTATGTGTCTAGAGGCAGGAGTTAGCTTAGCATAAAGATCGGAAGCAGAGTGAAACTGTTGGTAGGCAGATTTTGTTGCCATTGGACAAAGCCAGGCTATCTATTTACCCCTGTTTCTTTATGCTAAGCTAAGCTAACTGTCTCCTGCCTTGAGCTAAGTAGTTAGTGTACAGATGAGTGTGGTTTCAATTTTCTTGTCTAACTTTCGACAGGTTTTTGGCAAATAAATGTATTTCCCAAAACGTCACACTATTTCTTTAAAGGAACCGCTTCAGCATCCATGTATACCATTAAGGTGGTATTCCCAAATGACAAATAAGTGAATAAGCAATTGCACTGAAAAGTAAGGATTTTTACACTAAACCACATACATTGCATCATGAGTCATCGGGATACTGATATCATTTCACAGCACTGATTATTATGCAAGTTGCTTGAATATTACCAGAGATGCCCAGGAAAACTGTCATGCATCTGTTAGCAGCTGTTGTAAAACATATGCTTGCATATTGCAGTCATCATAAATAAAAATTCAAACTGCAACCTGAATGAAGTTCAACTGCACAGCACCCCTGCATTTTACCAGAATGTTTTGCCAAAAGTGTTTCACTTCTGTAAAATCACTAATCATTCCCTCAGGCCAAATAGCAGAGCAAATGGAATCTGTACAGGGCTTAAAACTAATTCACTGTTCTATGTAATCTGTCGCGCTGTAGAAACGAGACCCCATGGTGCTGTCGAAAAAGCCCAACAACGTTTGCTCTGCAGGAGTCAACTACACCCCCAACCTCACCAAGGACGTGTCCATCTCCACCATCTCCAACACGACGTCGGTGCAGCTCCGGCCCTCTGAGACCAAGATGGTGGACCCCAAGAAGACCTACAACAGCGTTAGCAAGATCGACAAGATGTCGCGGATAGTGTTTCCCGTCCTCTTTGGAACCTTCAACCTCGTCTACTGGGCCACATACCTTAACAGAGAACCGGTGGTGGAAGGAGTGGTCACCTCAACGTAATTCTTCTCCTTTTTCCTGGTTTTCCTTAGATGGAGAGTTTGTGTGAGGGAGGAGGTTTGAGCCTAATATGAGAGTGGGTGGACTAAAAGGAAAAGGGTTGTTGTAAGGTCTCTGCCCTAGACATAAAAAATGAAAAACAAATATCTGCGCTTGAAGAACAAAAACAAACTATACTCAACTATCTAATTCAAGCAATTTGAATGGATGCAAGGCTGCAACAGAATCCCTTTCCCGTTTTTCATGGCTGCTTGATCACAAAGAAACTGCTTCTAAGACTACTGTATGTCGACGAGAGAGCGTGCTTTGCTTCTTTCTCATCTATCCTGCTGCAGTTTGCATGACGCTCTCCTCACAAGGAAACCCTGGACTCCTCTTTGTCATGAATACCGACCACGTCAATCACTGCTTAAAATATGGGAGCACACGTCATCACTACTCGAAGGATTTTAACGTAGGCATTTTGAGCAATTTTGCCTAAATTTAAAATGCTCCATATTCTTATCATGGAGGCTTGAAATGCACTGAGCTTATGCTATGGAGAAAGAAAACAACCTTCGATTTAACATGCATTTTAATTTGAAAATTGATTTTTAAAAATGACCTAATTCCACACTGCGTGGAAGAAACATCTCTTAAGATTAATGCTGCAAGTGAATTCATTATTTATTTAGGTCTCTTTTTTTTTTTTTTTTTAAACCTGTGCCATTTTTTTCTCCTATTGTGTGTCTTTTTGTACAGCTTTACTTGAAGATTCAAAACCTTCTGGTGCAGGCCTGGTTTCCCAAAAGTATTGTCAGTTGGAGTCTCAATGGAAAATTACGAAAAAAACAAAAAAAAATAATGCTACCTGATGGTGACAAAAAGATGTATTCGGAAGATTATCATTGCAGGGGTTTATGAATTTTCAAATGAAGAAACGCTTCTTCATTCATAAAATTTCATCATTTAGGGCGTCTTGCCAACAAGAATATTAGAAAAATGTCTTTGGCCCACTTACACTGGGTGACTGGACAGCTGTGGATGACGTGTTCGGGACAAATTTAGGATTGGATATATATGTTCTTTAACAGAATTTTTAGCCTGGGTCACTCAGCTAGGAAACTAATATTCACAGTTGAGAGACCAGTGCTCGAAACGCAGAGCGTGTCACATACAAATCAGCACAGTGATGCTGAGAGTTTGGAGACTGTCATTCGGTGGGATGACGAAGGGGGAAAAACCCCTATTTAGGCAGGCATCAACACCAGCAGCTCCAGGGGCCACTTTCACAAAGACAGACTTGGACTATGGAACAACTAAATAAAAGTCTATACTAACTTAAGTAGGACTGATCTGTCAATTTGCTTTATTTTTGTGAAGCTGTTTAACTTGCATTAGATTAATTAAGACAAAATTAAGAGTGGCCTAACAGAGCAGTCTAAAATATCTTTGCGAAATTGTACCCACCGTTCTGCTGATCCTGACCTCTGACATCCCTATGTGTTGAAAAAGAAAGAAGAGAACAGCAGTCAATGGAGTTTTATTAGGCTATTTCATTATTTTTCCACATTCGGTTGCAAGTGTATCAGATAAATTACTCATTTATACATGTGTGCAAAAATAGACAAAAATTCCCCAAGAGTGAGGTGAACACACGTCCGCAAACTTACTGTAAAGGTCTGGTAGCACCAGAAAGTGGCACAGTGACATTATGTGGCTCTAAAAGCTTGGTGACTTACAGGTCTGGTTGGTGAACTACAGTAGCGCTAACTGCTCACATGCTGGCAATCCGGCACATGCTCGTCACAATAGGAGCAGTGCATAATACCAACAGACAAGGATAAATAAAAGTAAATGGTGCAACACAGCTAATAAGCTACGATCGCTTCCTCCATTTTGGAGTTTCCAGCTCTCTGTCCCCTCAAAGGTCAGCATGGTCAAGACGGCTTGTTATTGGTCAACGGTGTGGTTCGACAAATTGACAAAACTGACCAAAGTTGAACATGACGCAAAAGTTTGGCACTGATTTCCTTCACCCCCGCAAGCGAAGCAAATGATTGGTTTGACCGGGCCTTTAAGCTATGAAGATTTTTGGAAGTTAAGGCCAGAGTCTCATAAGGGAATCATGTAAATAAACTTTCGATCTTCAACTTGACACAAAAAAGACAATGTTGAGAGTCTCACGTTTGAGTCTTAAGCCCTTAAAAGAAAAAAATGCCCAAATCTAATTTGACTTTCAATTTATTAAGAGTATGTTTTTGTCTGATAACTTTTTCTTAATGTTTGTGTGTCCATGTGTAAGATTATTTTCTTATTGTTGCTTGTAGAAGAGCATCTTTGAGTCGCATCATATTTTGATTTATTCATTTCTACATTGACATAATTAAACTGGAAGCGATGAGCACGCGTTGTGGCATTTTGGCCTCGAGCCCACCATAACACTGGACTCTGGTGAGACTTACTGACTTACTCAGGAACAAAAGGACTCCTGCTCCCAGCAGAAGAGTTGCCTCAGAGTCAGTGTCTTCAATCTCATGGATTCTAAACAGTGTAGTTCACACTGTCACCTGCTGCTGGGAGCATTGTCCCCGATAACTTGGCGCTGAATAGATGCTTATACAGTGGCTTGGTGAAAAAGCATCAGCTGCTACTGTACCTGCTTTGCTTTGTGAAATTGGGACTTACAGTAAATATCTTCATGATATCATCTTAAAAACTCATCCCTAAGCGCTTTTATTTTGAATTTGTGCAATGATATCCTATATAGTGTTTTTTTGCTGGTTTGGGTTGATGTGGAATCTGCATTTTATGTAAATCTAACATGTTGCTATCTGCTCGGTGGGTGTCTATCACCAAAGCTAAGACTATGTTTCAGTGCTTGTTTAAGCACAGCAGCGGTGTGAAAGAAGGTCCAATGAAATGCAGTTTAAAAGGCGATCTATACATCTGTCTGTCGGGGGTCGCCATGGCAGCAACTCCAGGTGAACAGACAGACATTCCCTTCCCCCGGTAACAACCTCCAACCTCTGTATCTATTCCTCAACTCCATGTATGTTTCTGCTGCTTTTCCACATCATCAAGAAACATATGTGAGAGCACATTTTGTTCCTAATTGCGCCTGCATGAGTTGGGTCCTTCACAAAGGTCGGGATCATTTGTTTGTTCTGAACAGGTTTGTCCAAAACCTGCAAAGCTAAAACATTCCCTTCAGCCTTTGCTGTACTTTTTGTGCTAATTCAGTGATTATTAGCACGTCAACATGATAACACACTAAACTAAGATGGTGAACATGGTAAACATTAGACCTGCTTAGCTGTACATTGCATCTGTAAAACATTGCCTACCACCCCCCCCCCATCCCTCTCTTCGCTATTGCCCCTCCCTCCTTCCTTCAGCCACTGTGACAGACTCATCTGCCATACATCTGTTAGAAAAGGGATTTAGTTCCGCTTAACTTAGTTTCACCCATTCAGGGGGGCCCCTTACAGCAAAGCGCTTCACTCCAATTTAAGCCCCGAGTGGCCCAGCCGATGACAAATGCTTGTTTTTCTGTCTGCAGTGTCTGGACAGCTGTGGCTGGTGCGTGTTCGGGACAAATTTAGGATTGATTATATGTACTTTATCCAAAGCTAGCTCACGGGGCTGTGAAGCAGACTGTAGTTTTGAACTCGGGTCTCTCAGCTGGGGAATGTAATGCCCGTGCAGCCGTCAGCTTAAGCAGGGCTACAATAGCAACAGTTGTTTATCCCAGGAAGCCTATAGACATCCATTGCACATGCATGAACTTTCTCTTGTTTTTGAGCCTCAATAAAAGAACTTGAATAATTTTTTTGGGAGGAAACATTAAACTGAGACCTTTGCTTAATTTTTGCAAAAATGCAGTAAAGCCATTGTAGCTATAGCTGGGCTTAACAAAGTATTTGTGTTATTCATTCTTTGTTTTATGTACTGTATTTTGTTTTATGTATTATACTTCAAAATGGTCAAATAAAACCGATGAACAAAAATGGCATTCAGAAATGCTTATTAAACATGGTGCAAAGATGCTGTACATTTTAGAATCCCTCTACATACAAATGCTACATGTGGCTTCATTAAAGGACTACAGCCGCTAATACAAGAGGGGAGTCCATATTGATATTTAATGCTTTATGACAGTTGTATAGCGTCTGTGTGCTCCAATTCCAATGATTACACATCTGGGGAAAATCTTTTTCTCCATCTAGCTGTGCTTCTGTGAAAGCACCACCGTCATTACTGTCTCCAGAAAAGACCAATGTAACACATCAACTTCAGTTTCAGTGCTGCCAATCCCTATTTCTCATGTCGTTTAGAGTGGCATTATCTAAGGCTGTGGTTATTTTTATCAGTGTTTGATGAACAATGAGTGAGCAGCTTTTTATAGATGGATACTTAGAGACTTCTCAGATTTTACTAAGCAAACACACAACAAGAACATTTGACATCTCGTCGGTCAGAGGGAAATCATTAATACACTCACTTCTGAAGGTATGGTGGAATGCAAAGTAAATTTACTCAAGTTCTGCACTAATTTACAATTATGAGGTACTTGAACTTTAATTTTTGTATTTCCATTTTGTCCTACTTTATACTTACACTACATTTCAGAGAGAAATCTTGTACTTTTTACTCCACTACATTTACCTGACAGCTATAGATACTATTCACTTTTCAAATTAAAAATGAACTGGACTAAACTAATATAAAAGTAGTTAAAACCAGCTACAACAGCTAAATGATGCTTTCACATTGCTGCATCAGTGTTAATCTAATGTCCAATATAATAATACGTCAGTCATAAGATCCATTTTTTCCTGCAGAGTGAGTGCTTTTACTTCTGATACTTTAGGTATATTCGGCTGAAAATACTTCAGTACTTTTACTTAAGTAAGATTTTGAATGTAGGACTTTTAGTTTGACAGTGTGGTATTGCTACTTTTAACTATGTAAAGAATCTGAGTATGTTTCCACCACTGTGGATAGTTAATATAACTAACAGGTTGCAGCTGCATGGGAGTTTTTAAGTCAAGTAGTAGCATTAATAATCAGAAATAATCTGTCCATTATTTATGGAGGTCAGTGCTGGTCAAGAGGTTAATCCGCCCGCTGCTGCACTGCAGTGCAAATCTAATTTTGCTGCCTAATTGCCTCATGCATTTTTAGCCACCAGGTGGCAGTGAAGCCTCTCGACTTGCATGCAGGGTGCTGCTGTGTCGACCAAAAAGCCTCACAAGTTTGTAGGCTGAACACACTGGGCTGCCCTACTGAGTTGTGCGCCTATTCAGAATTGTCTTATTTTTAGTTGTGTGTGTGTGGGGGGGGGGGGCGGGGTGGCATGCTGTGACTCTGTGGCACGTGAACGGGTGTGTAAAGCCTGAATATGACTTCCAGTGGCGACCATCATCAGGCAAACAGCATCAAGAAAAATCAAGTACACACTCAGTTAAATGACGTTATGCTACTGTTTGTTTTATGACGTTATGCTCATATTTGATCCAAAACGTGATAAAGCATTGAGCAGCACACAAACACTGAAAACGTGGATAAAGTATTAATGAAAATCACAATGCTGGATTGACTTTAGGGAGGTCTACTTTGCATTTTGTTTTTGAAAACAAACCACAATCCACCTCCTGTTTCAGCACCATGTAAACCTTTGGCTAATTGTCAAATTAACTGGAATAATTCAACATATCCTGATTGATATAGATGTTCAACTATGCAGAAACGGTAATGAAATAAATAAATATTTTGATCATGACGTAGCCTGCAATAATAAAGAAAAGACAAAAAATTAACTTTTTTCATGGAGGGTAGTGCAATGCAATTGTGGTCCAGGTAGGCCTACTGCCTGCAGCCACGAGTCACGCAAGATGCTGATCTCCTAAGGTTCACCACCACCAGCACCACCACCACCACCAGCAGCAGCAGCAGCAGCAGACAGCGTCACCCAGCCGCTCTGCTGCACACACACAGGCGTTTAAAGAGGGAGGTGGGCGCTGCTGGATCAAGTCGATTCGACTCCCCTCCGCTGGACTGATCACGTTGATTGATCGTCGGGTGCGTCCCCGAGGAACCCCTGCGAGGATCTTCGACGAATGGGGGGGGTGGGGTGGGGGGGGTGGGAGACTGCC
>CM022483.1:11354315-11389477 GCA_011952105.1 Coreoperca whiteheadi
TGGGGTGGGGTGGGTTGGTGGGGTGGGGGGGGGGGGGGTGGGGGGGGGGGGGGTGGGGGGGGGGGGGGGGGGGGGGGGGGGGGGGGGGGGGTGTTCTTCTAAGGGCTTTCCCCGCACATACACACAAAAACACGCACACAGACAAAAATGACAGCAATCATTTACTGCTGTGCCCAAATAGAGAGTCTAGACAAGATGCAGTTAAACTCAAGGAACACAAGCAGCATACATAATTAATTGCCATGTTTACCTGCTGCGACTAAGTTTTTCATGACACTGGTGTTTATTAAAGGGGAGCTAAGGTAGCACACACGCAACACGATTAACGACCCCCCTCCCCTTGTTTTTTTTCACCCCACCCTCCCACCACCCAGTTCTGATCTACTGAAATATGGCGACGACGATGAAGATCACCACGATACCACTGTCAATCAAATGCTGGTTCCCAGGTCGCACCAGGAGGATGCCACACTTATACTGAATAATTTGCTCAAGGAATATGACAAGACGCTACGGCCGGACATTGGAAGTAAGCCTGGATTATATTGATAAGTTTAGAGCTTGTGCAATAGCCTAAAAACTTCAGTGTCACTGGCGCTGTCCGAGGTGCTGATTGTTATTGGTTGGGAGTGGAGCTGTCCATGGTGCTGAAACTAGTGACGCTGCAACACTGGATGGGGGCTGCTGTCCCCATTAGTAGCTTTAAGGCTGTTAAAAGTCTTTTGCGTCTTATGTTATGCATGTGCTTGTTCCCGATCTCCATTGAAGCTTTATGATGTTTACACAGGGGAAGGGATTCACACCCAAGGCTCCATGTTTTTGTTTTCATGGCTGCACCGTCAAATAGTCTGCATCCGACATTTTACAGACATTTCCTTAAAATACAGGCTGACATATTTGGTGTCTTTGGACACTTTTGGACGTCCACTAGAATTCCGAATAAAGTTCTGTGTGTTTGAACAATGTTTGGCTGCACATTAGCTGAAAGTCATAGGAGCTGTTTTTCTTAGCTCGTGAAAAAGCAGATAGATGGTTCATAGGGCAGCGACATCGGTCTTAGATTATGGTATTTGTGTCTTATTCATTTTTTCATGTCAACAAAAATCAGACCACATTGAAAAATATAGGCTAACAATGAGGCATCTTTCCCCAAATGTGAATGTTTCCCATTATTAGATTCAAACTAATGAAGCTCACATGAATTTTCTTATTGTATTACCAAAATGTCCATTACCAAGTTCTCATGTAAATATAACACAGATTTTTACAGAATTTCCAGAAAATGTATTAAAAGAAAGTGCGAATCAATGCATCTTCCCATCCACTACGGTTATGTGAATATTAGAAGTTGGCTCATTGCGATAAACACTTGGTGGTGCTAATTTAACCATGTCAGAAGAAGATGGTGTAATGAGATGATGTCATTAAAAAAAAAAAAAAAAAAAAAAAAGAGAGGCAGTCAAGCCTCAAACAGTGGAAAACATGGTGAAGTTACGTCCAAATCTGCAGAACTCCTAAAGAGATGCAAACAAGTTACTGCATGTAGGCAACACAGACAATAACTTAACGGACATGTGTGGGACACAAGCGTGTGTTTCCCTGTCTTACTCCTATAGGACATTGTAGGGCTGATATAGGCCTACTTTACATATAAGAAGGTGTGTGTGAGCAGTAGCTTGAGTACAAATCATTTTCTGATTGCAACTACATTATTCCTGCTATGCTTATTGTGCAATCAAAACTCCAAGCTTCTTGGCAGGGGAATTTTCCTCTTCAGAGAGGCAGGGAGGGCTGGCTGCTAATCAAATGGTTACTGGTTTGATCCCTGGAGCATTCTCACTGGTGGGCTGGTGACTGGAAAAGTTTCCTGTGTTAAGCGTGCAGTCATTACCAAGGTCCCATTTATTGTTCCTGCTGCATTTCAGAGTCGTTTGGAGAAATCAAGCCCGTCTGAACATATACGAGGGTGAGGCGGCTTACTAGTGAAGTGATAAACACTTGAGTTTAGCATGATGGTGGTGAAAGGTATATATTATGGCTATATATCCGACTGAATGCATAAAAGCAGACCTCCGTGCTCTTATGTAAAGATCTGAACGTTGACTAGCCTTGGCACGAATGTCATGTTGTGCAGCTGAAGCGTTCAGACAGTCTACAGATATTGTTGTGGCGCTATAGGATCTGCTTTGCTTTTTTAAAATTCATATTTCCGATTTACTTCTGATTTGTTAACATTTCTTTCTGTATTTAATTTCCCTGGATTAGGATTTTGCATTTACAATCCGCAATGTGCTGTCAAAATCAGAGGAATAGTTGATCTGATACGTGGAAGTCATTTGGGAATTGCTCTATTCTACATTTTGGAATCAACACTGTTTCTTAACTTTTTAGAAGCTGTAGTTATTTCGTTTCCTGCAGCTCACTGTGACATTTCCAATCCCCACTTATGACCTAAATCCTTGCATTCATGCTGGTACCCATATACATCAATCCATGCTGAAGACCTGTGGCCACATGCATAAAACCTACAAGAAATGGTCTTAAGTGTGTAGAAGTAGGACTTACAGTAGAAGATTTGTATAAAAAAAAGCTAAAAGTAGCTATTAAGGTCTCCCCAAAGGTCAATCACAATTCAGTCATCAGTGGTATGAACGCCTTGTTTACGATTACCCATCATTCATTGTATCTAGCATTATAGGTTCATCAAAATTCCCCTCCAGACAGGTTTTGAAGTATGTAAAAATTCTCTGACGCTTGTCACTGGCTGTGGCTGACAGTGTTAGTGGTTGGGAAACCTACAGTAACATGGGAACATTTGACTGTATTCATGCTAAATGTCTTCATGTTGTATAGGTAGTGGGGGTCACGCCAATCTATTATCAAATTCCCAGACATTTCCAGAGATCAATTCTTAACACTTAGAATCACACTGCTTGCAATTTTGATGTTTTTAATTGATTGGCCCAATTTCTTGCCTTAAGAAACTGGACATTAACACAACAACCCCAAAGGTATGGCCTTGAAAATTAACCGCCCGTCAAAATAATAGGTGGTGAAAGAAGTACTTGGATTCTTTCTTAGTAAAAGTACCAATACAACTGTAAAAATACTTAATTACAAGTAAAAGTCTTGCATTTAAAGTAAAAATACAGAAGTATTATCAGTACAATGGGTACTCGCAGAAAGATGGCCCCTGTAACCAGTGTTGGGAAAGTTACTTGGAAAGGGTAGTGAGCTAAGCTACTCTACTCAAACGAAGCTCCCCTTAGAGAAATGTAGCAAGCTAAGCTACAGCAACGTGGCAAAAGTAGCTTAGAGCATTGAAGCTTTTATAATACATATAAAAATAATTCTATATATTTTTATACATTGAACCAACAGCTACACTTATGTACGCGTAGACAGCGGTGTAACTTACTGATCCTTAGCAGTTTTAGTTCAGACCGCAGCAGAAAGCTCCACTGCACTTTAGCTTCAGAAATGCTCAAGTTTACTCGCAATGCTCGGGTAAATGTAACATTAGCTTGGGTTGACACTACCAAACTACTTGATCAATAAAAGGGCTAAGCCACTGAAAAGCTATTTGACTCAGAAAACGGCAACGCTATCACCACACTCCTGAGAAATATAATTAAACAAGTAATGCCACTGCCCAACACTGCCTGTAATCGACAGTTACATCATTATTAACAATCCAATAATGTGATATATAACTGTTGGATTGTTAATGATGTATCAAGGTGTAAGCAGTGTTTTTATATTTTACTGGTCGAGGTGGAGGCAGTTTTAATTACTTTGTGTACAGTAAGCCGTTATTTTCAAGTGGTGCCCAACCTTAGGGGGCGGACCCCACCAAAGGGTCACAAGATGAATCTGAGGGGTCAAGAGATGATTAATTGGAGGAAAGAAGAACAAACTAAATTCTGCTTTGTATTCATTTTTTGGACTATTTGCTTCCTTTTGTAGTAGATTTGGGATTCTTTTACCTTTAACAGTTATGTGGGAAGTTTAGAAGGGAAATGTCTCGTTGCTGGAACTGCTGACCGTGCTTTTTTTGTAGACCGTTACAAGCCAAAAACATTGGGAACCATTAGTTTAATTCAATTAACAATGCATTGTATTTTATAATCTTGAGTTATTTTTTTTTTGTTCTGAAAAGTAACTAAAGCACCCAGAAAAATGTAGTGGAGTAAAGAGCACAATATTTCCCGTCTGAAATGTAGTGTGGTAGTAAATTGAATGGCGTAGACTGTCCATCACCTGTATCTTCACAAACTTACATTATCAAACCCCACTTGTACTCTTCTAATTAGGAGTGTGCTTTTTAAACAGCATGTTTAGTAGAAATATCTGTCTCTCAGCTGCAGGACTCGTGGGTTTGAAGTCATTTTAAGGTTTATTGAGACTGAGACGACACTCTGTACCTTGAAGTTGCCACCGCCAAGCCTGAAAGACTCTCATAATGGTTGCAGCTGGGAGTTTTAGTAGCGTTACGCTCGAGATGAAGTTTCAAAAGACTTTGTGGAAAGACTCTGGTGGGAACACTTACTCCAGATCATTAAGAGTGCTTATTTGTGTTGTTTGGTTATTTAAAATGACCAAGGACCCAGCTTTCACAGGCAATAACCTGGTGGGAATTGATTTTTTTTGCCTCCACCGGCAGCTCGCTGGGCTCGGTTCAGCTCACTTCGCGCAGGGGGAATCTCCCTCCAGCTCTGCTTCCATAATTAAGGATGAAATTTTGATGAGATCCAGTTGACAAACAAAAGAGAACACAATCCAAGATGACACTGAATGGGTTAAAAAAAAGAGTGGGTTCATTTGAGAACTGCTGCAATGAATCTCTCACACACACACACACACACACAAATACACTTGCATAGGCAGCCAGCTACTGAAGTCACAACAGTGTGGCTCATTTCGGAGATACACCTGGATCTTTTCTAAATCAAAGTCATCCTCTTTACACACACACTGTTACAATGGTTTTCCGTTTGCCTCTTTAAAATATGAACAGCTTCTCTCCTGTAGTTCTGCTTGTTTATATGCTGCTGGCTGTGGAACCAGAGTACATACTGTTGTTTCAAGCATATTGGAGATTTCTGTATTAATTGGCCATTAATTCAATATTAGAAGTGTATTTATATCTCACAGTGAAGCTTACTTCTTTAGTGAAAACAACCTCTAAAATAAAGTAGGCGAGGCTGGGGACGGTTGTACCACAGATTACAAATGCAAGGCAAATAGTCAACGACTTAAACACACATTACCACACACACACTAAAACAGTAGCATAGAGGAATGTTATTCACTATATCCAAATCATGCTATTTGAAATAAAGAGTCTGAGCGTTAAACATTCAAATCAAACAATTAGTTGACATTGTTTGACTTTTTGGAGAAATACGCTTCTTGCTGAGAGTTGGAGGAGAAGATCGATACCACTCATGTCTGTACGCTAACTGTAAAGGCTAGAGCCAGTAGCCAGTTAGCTTAGCATAAAGACTGCACAAAGCAGGAGGAAACCGCTTGCCTGTTGGAAAAAATGACTGTCGTTTTATGGGGTTATGTGCTGGACTTTTTCGTGGCCAGGAGAAGTGACTCCCTGGAGGTTGCCTGGCAACCTCATGGTGACAAGAGACACTCCAGGAATTCACTGCACCAGGCCAAGAAATAATACAGTAATTATCACCGTAAGTTAGATTTTGTATTTTCCAAATTTCATATTAGCATAAGCTAACCATGTTATTTACCTTTGAAATTTCCATATCAGAATTTGTAATAGCTAGCTGTGAACTAACTATACAAACACATTCTCCGCTACATTCTGTGATCGTCTGGCCATTCACTCTGGCAATAACAGGCCTGAGTGCCGCATTGTTAAGATTGTTGATATTTTGGAATCTTTAAAACTGTCAGAAGTACATTTCAGTTCCACAGCAGTGAACTGAAACTCAAGAAAAAAAACAAAACAGCAGGGTTATTATCTTAGTTCGCTTGTTTGTTTTGCGCCTGTCTCTTCCAGTCCTGTGCAGTCAGCAGCGAGCCTAATCTTCATATAAAGTGGGTGACTGGTCCACTTGTGAAAGAGCGACCCACATTTCCCCCCCGAGCAGAACCAGTGTTGAGCCTCACCTTAACCGATAAGAAGCAGTTCTCCTTAGATGAAGATGAGATGCTTTTGTGTCCCTATTGTGTCACTTTCCTTTTGGATTCAGAGTGTGATCACTGTGTGCGATCTGTGTGATCCTCGTGCATTGTGCGAAGACGTGCATGTGCGCGTGTGTGTGTGTGTGTGTGTGTGTGTGTGTGTGTGTGAGACAGCGCATTCGCAAGTGCATCCGTGTTTGTGTGTGCGCTCACCAGGGAATCCAGGACAAACATTGTATTGTGTGAGGACTCCAGCCGCGCACATTTAAAGTTTGGGAGTCAGGGATGATTCAAGGAGTTCGATTAAAGTTAGGTCTGAGCCGCACTGTAATAGTACACTAGTCCAACAAATAAAAAAGTCTTTGTGCCCATGAAAATTGAGGCCACTGACAACCATCTCAGGGAGGCTTTAAAGGCGTGTGTCCCAAAGCAACATACACCTTCCATACATGGCTAGAGTGAATTGATCAAAGTATTCTGTGTATAAAAGCCTGGTATAACTTATTCCTCCATTATTGTCCAAAAACTATTAAATACACATCATTGAGTCACAGTGCTGCACTGGCCGACATGTTCCTTCATTATCACGAACATTATTTTGACTCAATCCAACATACACGGTCCTGCTGCTGGACAGTAAACTCACTAGAGCACAAAAGATGTATTAACCCCCTGCTGAATATAGACCTAAACCAATTCCATACTTTGAGTAACATTGGCTTAAAAACTAGTGACCAGCTGTTTTTTTTTTTAATAATAAGACTTAAACGGTATCTGAGGGTTTTTCTTTTTTTTTAAAAGCTTAAATAATGGATTCTGTGCGTTATGCTACAACTTGAGCCACGTTGTCTTTTTGGCCTATGTTTCGGTTTACATTTTAACAAATTGGCACAATTAAAAGGTATGCTGAAATTGCTATTAGCAGTTCCTGTTTGCAGTGTACCCATGGATGTACAGACAATTATCACTGGATGACTTTGATGAAGTAGTTTTTACACAAAAATCAGAAAATCCAGATTTTCTTTCATAAAGTTAATCCTAAACAAGCTGCTCAGTCGCTGCTTGTCATTCTGATTAGGTACACTGTTCAGTGTCAGGCTGCATGCAAATAATAGTTTGTGCGTGATCGCAGCCAGCGACGGTGTATAAAGGCTGTGATTGTCCACAGCTAACACACTATTGATCTACACTGACTGACCAGATCACTGCAATCATATGCCATTATTGCATCCCTGAAAGATTGTGTGTGTTCCTTGTTCTTATATCCCGATGGGGACTTTAACCTGAATGTACACAGACCCATGGGGACTTTTCCATGGGGAAAATTGAGGTCCCCCAGGTAGAGACTGGTTACAATTAGGTGAAGGTTAGGGTAAGGTGCTAGGGAAGGCATTATGTCCTCACAGGGATAGTGAAACAAACGTGTGTGTCACTAAAGAGAAGGACTTTGATTCCGATAAAAGCCAGTTGTGTGTCAGAAATATAAACCAAAGCTACTCAGACATCATTGGTTTGCAACTGTTTCCTGTCTCTCTCACCATCTTTCCATCTGTTTTTCTCTGTGTTTCACTCAGTCACCTCCCTTTCCTGCCTCCGTTCCTACAGGATCCTCCCGTTATTTCCCCTTTAACCCCCCCACCTACTATCAAAAACTGTATGTTGCTGCATAATTCATGTCAGTATTTGCGGTGCAGATATGAGGCTTTTTGGAATCCAAGGGAAAGTCTGACCCACACTGCATCCTATATTAAAATCTCATAGACCCGATTCAGAAGTCATGTCAGATTCAATCACTCCAGGGCCAACACCAGAGTGGAGGATGGGATGTAGGCACCGCAACATTTGGTGAATTCTGCTCCTATCCTTCATTATACGTCAGCCGCTCTACATTTCCCCCTTGTTTGATAAAAGATTTAGATGTATCCTTTGTTTTATTAAAGCATAAAACCAGTGGAAATCAGATTTGAGGGATCTTAACATTATTTACTGAGAAAGTTCAGACTGCATTTCTATTCTTGTCTGAATCCAAATGCCAGAAACAACAAGGTAGAGTTTGTCTTGCACTGAAACACAGTGATTTCACACGGGCGTGCAGCTTTGACTTAACATGAATGGGAGTGGATGGAAGATGACGCGACCATATCTGGTCTGAAAGGAACATTTTCCAGTTAAGAATAGAAAGAGTGTGCCAACGCTACTTCGCTAGTCAACTAGGTACTCAAGTAAAAACAGGACTAAATGTGAAGAAGAACATGGCAACACTGGCTAACTGGAAGAGTCTACATGTTTATGTATGGTATGAAATTTGGTACAGATATTCATGGCCTTCATATGATGAATAACTTTAATGATCCCCTGACTTTCCCTCTAGCGCCATCATCCGGTCAAAATGTATATTGTGCAATACTTCAGTTGACCAAATAGCTGCACAACTACAGACCTTCCCATCAGCCTCAGCCATGCTCTGTTCAGCGCTAATTTGTAGCGATGGGCCAAGCATCGGGGCTCTCTTCATGTTCGTGCTGAAAGACAAATGTGAAGCTTTGAAGCATTGGACTCAGCAAGCACAGTGACATCTGTTGGTTTGGAGGAATTCTAGCAGTCATGCAGGACTGACGCTAAAGCTTCAAAACTGATTTCATAATATAGTTTAATTCTCTTAAGTGCACAATACAAGTCATAGAAAGCTATGTGTTGTCCAATTTAGTCTATAATACACTGCTGCAATAAATGCACATTGTGCAACATGGTACAATAAAATTAAAAAAGGTATTTATGTCGAAGTGGCCCAGTGTTCACTGTGGGCTCAGGCATTTGTGTTGGTAGATTCTATATTAACCAGCATGCATGGCTTTCCTCAGTGTATTTGATAGTTAAAAGGATGTCACACCGCCAATACGGAAAATTAATAGAAGTACACAGCAAAATGTTTTAAACAGCAAAAACTAGCATACAAACCATCACAGTAGAGTCACAGAAATACGAGGAGTTTTAGGACGCAAGTATGAAAACCCATTTAAAGTGCAAAAACTATAAAGTTCTATTTTATATTTAAAAAAACAACCGTAACGCTACAATCCTCAATCCATCTCATCTGCAAGTTTGAGATTATAAATCCTCTTTCTGTTCCCTAAGAAAGTTAATATCACCCCTTGTCAGGCCAAGATTGACCCTAAGATATCTTTGATCATGTCTTTTAGAGAACGCGTTGTTTCACAGCTCATCGTACAAGTCACACTTGTACAATTTACTTGTCTGTACTGGAGGTGTGGAAACCTGACTCCTGGCTGGATAATTGATTAAGACTTAGTCATTTTGTGGTGTATATAGAAGTTGTGCGTTAATCTCTTGAAAACACACTGATGGCCATGTGCTGAAACATTTGGTTGAATTAAGTGCAGAATTTTCAGTCAGTGTCCGTTATTTTTCACTTTCAGCTCAGAAATAATTGAAACCTGTGATATGGTGATATTTCAGGGAGTTTGTGGCCTTTGTTAATGGTGTTTCTCCAAGCTTTGGGTCAGTATGACATCCCATTCATCTTTGCATCCAACAAACTCGATTTTTTTTGTGACCAACTTTTTTTTAAACCCTTTCCAAACAGACACCATTGTGTGCTAAAGTAAGTTATAGTTTCATATGAAAGACATGAATCTTGTTCTCATATCCTCAAGTGACTGCCCTCAGGTGATGCTACTTTGATGCTCATTCATCTTTGAATTTAAAGAAGTCTGTCTGCCTGAAAAGGTGGTCAACTCTATCACAAACAGGTTTTAACACAAGATTATTGGATCGAAAACATGCAAGCTCCTTTTAGTCACCATGCTTTTATTTAGTTTTCTGGTTTGCATTTGGATTCTTGAAACACCAACATGATCAACAACCTAGAAAAGACACATTCCTATAACCACAACATGCACGCAGGCGCATAAGCGATGTGCAGACCTCTTTGTTAATTGTCAATTTTCCGATTGAAATGCCTTTTAACTGCATAACAAATCAAGTCATTAGATACAGTTAATGAATTGGCTCAATTTTCATCATTGTAACCACCCAGCTGGATCAAAATCAATTATATGGGGGTATTTAAAATAAACTGCAATATTTAGTCATTTAAATTACTGCGGGTGTATCGACTAGATGCATGCCAGTTTATATTTTTATTGTTTGGTTGGAAAGTGTTGGACTAGTGATGCACCCAACTCAGCAGCCACCTATTCAAACAAACCATTATGCCTTAAGGTAACAGTAGAAATCTGTGGTTTTAATTGTGCTGCTGCTGCTGCTAGATTTGATGCGGAGTATGTGACTGGAACTGAGTGGGTGTAAAGCAATTTATGGGTGAAGAAGCAGCAAGTTCTAAAAAGTGAAAATTAATGTGCTGTGGCTTTAAAAAAAATAATTATATCAATCATGTTCATAAGATTAGTGGCATGACTGTTTTACATAAAAAAAAACCTGTAAATAAGGTGTTGAATTCTCGCTGTGTTGAACTCTGCAGTCCTATAAACTCAGCTTTAGCTAGCAGCCCCTGTATGTAGAGTACATTTAGAGGTAATTGGCTGTCTGTTAGCATATTCAATCCAGGAAAATAGCCACAGAGCTACACGTTGAGTGATTTTCCCCACAAGGACTGAGAACAGTTAAAGAAATTGGCTATTTTTCATTTTTATTTTTTTTACTTAAAAGCTGCAGTTTACACATTTGCGACACATCTTTAGATCATCTAGGGTGACCGTAAGGTGCACAATGCTTGCACACAGCTTTCTGTGACTGTTTAAGGATACAAAGGGAGAAGAAAGGGCAAAAAGTGGTATTTTGTTCGAGTTCACAGCCACATTTGGGCAAGTAGGGCGGTATTGGACGCTCTGTGATCCAGTGAGATCCAAATAGTACATAACCTTGTGTTTGGTGCTGGTTAAAGGAGGAACCACTCCAAATTGCAGCATTTTCCCTGGAGTGAAATAGCTGCTCTTTCCACCTCTGGCTCAGATTGAGGTGGTTTTGTTTAGATCCTGGCAAATGCTTCGCCTCACATCTTAGCTAGCCAGGTTAGCTGAGCAGACAATCACCTGAGGGAGGTGCAGCTTTTCGCGCACAGTCACGGACGCAGCAGACTTGAATGGATACACACTTGCAGACGCGCGCGCACACAAGCTGGTGGCTGGAGTAACCTTTTATGAGCTCTGTGATGCAAATGTCTCTTCTGCTCTGTGTGTGTGCGCGTGTTGGAGGGGCTTAATGTCTCAGGATTAACAAGGTTTTTCTTGAGTTCTGAACTCCAGGATCTTTACATTAAAACTAAAGATGCTCCGATTTAGCATTTCCCTCCTTTAACAGTTTCGGACTCTGGACAGTATAAAAAAATTAAAATCTAATCAATTCCGCAGAACCATGACTATTGTCTTTTTATTCCACGCATTCTACTTCCATGTCTAAACCTGGTGCCTACATTACCCACAATGTGGCTAAAACCCGCACAGTTCGGTCTGAGAATACGTCAAAAGTTTAAGTACATTTCTCAGTAAGTTTTAGGTAGCCGTGGTACTTTCAAAACCATGTAACATTTCCAATAGTGAAATTGAAATGATTTACGCCCCCCCCGGGTTTCTTCACTGTCACTTCCTCTTCTAGTTCAAGAGAAAAAATTTTTTTTAAAAGTTGAGCAGGACCTCTAAAAGACACACCTGGCTCTTGTATTAGTTTCACAGTACTGAGTTAACCTATAATATAACAAGCTGCAAATTAAATGGTAAATACATTTTTCATGTTCATAGCCATTTCATGTCATGTATTGTCATCTGGCAGCACGGTACATTGCATGTGGGATGTTACGTCGCCATGGTGATGTCTGCCTGTGTGTTGACAGGCATTGCTATCTTAACTAGCACTTACAGATAAGATGATCTCATATTTTGGAGAGACTTACTGCATAAATTAGCAAATTAATTAGGATTTATTTTTCAAACTTCTATACCTCTTTAATGCTTAAAAACATGGAGCTACCTGCCAAGTACACACAAGTATGCTGACAGAAATATGTGCAAATTAATGCGGTTTCCTGTGCCATTTTTAAACAAACACACACCATCTGAGGAGGCAAACAGCAGGCCTTGACCAGAAATTTTGCTTCTCTTAAAATGTTTAATTCATCTCCAAAGAGGTTGTGGAGCTTTCATTCCTTCAGTGTTCCCGAGTTAATGAGAATCCACAAAGGAATGGCCAAGCAATCGTGTCGAGCTTTAAAGCGGGGGGCTGATACTAAAGTGAAGTGCATTAGGTGGTAATAAGACCAAGCTGGGTCTGGATCATGGCTGACACATTTCCCATCCCTGTGAGCTCTAACCATTTAAATCGATTTCCATCTGTGTCTCCCATGTCCACTCCAGCCAAAGCACCAGTGGTTAACCAAGGAATTATTTTTTTTTGGGGGGGCTGCTGTGGATATTTCTGATTGTACTGGATTTTATGAAAAGATTTAAAATACCTAAATAAAAACTTAATGAAATACATTACATCGTTATATTTATTTTTATGTATGCATTTACTGTGACAAATGAAAACATGTTAAAGGAAAATCATTAGCTTTATAACTTTGATAACTGAATTAATTGTTTTCCTTTGTGAGACAAATTTGCCATGCCACATTAAAATCTAATCACAACACAGGAAACAAAGACAAGAGGTGTGTTACATTTCATTCTATCATGGCCTCTCAGGAAATTCTTGATTCTGATTGGTTGGATGGACTAACTTTTGGTAACCCGACAGTTTAACTGGACACCTGTGTCGTAAGTGTTTGTTTGCAGTTCTAGATTAATGCGACAGTGAGTGTCAGCTGAAGAGCTTGGAGCTAGGGTTATTTATGTAACCTCCACCATCAACAACTGAAAAAATTATAAGTGAATAATGAAATGAACATACTTCAGTAATTTTTAACAAATGTTTAAATTGAATTGTGACACAGCAAGTTAATAATATAAATGCATAATATGCATTGTATTTCACTTTATTTGGTTGATTTTTTTCTATTGGGCATTTTAAATCTTCCTAAGATTTGAGTTTACCTCATGCAATCAGAATAAGGAGGGTATTACCTGCATGTTTTACCACTCTGGGGACAACTAACTTCACTGGGGACAGATGTGGCTTCTTTTCTGAAACTCTGGAACTGCTAAAATCTCATCCCCGCCTTAGCTTGTTTGGTATCAGACAGTTTCCATTGTTGTGATTGCACCAGGGGAGCCAAAGCATAATGCATGGTTTACCTGATGGACACAAAGTCTAATTAAATCTCCAGAATGTTTCCAGCTGTGACGGGTGCCTGATTTGTATTTCCTTGTGTTAAAGTGACAATGTTGCTTGTGGAAAAGTGGCAATGCTAGTCACCAATAACTAGCAATCTTTTGTCAGTCTAACAATATGGTGGGTATGTGTGAATAAGGCATCTAATATTCTGTCTTTCCCCATCAGAAAGATTATAGCTGAACCTCTGGCGTGGCAGACGTCGAACGCCTATTAGCATTATAATAAATATATTCTTTATTGATTCTTAATATCCTGGGATTAGCCTAAGCCGAGCCAAAAAGCTTTCCATTTGCACCATAGTCTTAAACAAAGTCTTAAATGTCCACAGAGTAGCTTCTGAGTCACATGTTCTTACAATTCCGTCATTTCACATGTAACGGATACAATAAATGGGCTATATGCTACTCACTTACCAATGAAAGCAGGTATAAGAGCTTGTTGTGACTATTTCATTATTCTTTAAGTATTAACGAAATTTAATTGAGGGATAATTTGTAAAACGCCCTCCTCATTACGTGCAGAAATGTGTGTGTAACAAGCATGCCTGGCCCCCTCCCCCAATTTTGCTGAGTTATTGCTTGGTGTTAACGGTGCGATTGCCTGGTGGCGATTCATAAGCAGTGAGACCTTTCCCTTTGTCTGGTTCTCATTAAACCGCTGAGGGAAGAGAAATACCTTCCCTTCCCAGATCTATTATATTTGATTCAGACAGCTCAATACAATCTGGTACAGTATGTTCTCCGTCAGTCCCTCACACACCTACATGCACAAACCACAAATACACAAGCACTGTATACACACACCTACGTAGCCGGTCAATATCTGTCTGACGGGAAAGTCTTTTCATTAAGACTTACATTACTTTTTTTAATGCATTCATGAAGGATAATATATGAGTTTTTACCAAATCCTCGCAAAATTTTAATTCATTCACATACACATGCACAAGCTGCTCTTCAAGCCACAGTTCTGCTGCCACCACAACTTTACTGTTTTGGTTCACTCAACGCTCTCAATGTTTCTTTTCAGCAGCTTTTAGCAAATACGTTCTTAAAAACCCAGTGTACACTACCTGCTGAGCACCAAACAGGCATTTGGCAGCTACAGAGAGATTCTTTTCCAAGAGTTGGTAGAGACCAAAACAGAGCTAAGAGAGTGCATGTTGGACATTAGGTGGCCAGAAACAAGTTCAAATAAATGTTGAAGTTGCTCTGTAACAGCTGGATGTGTACATAAGCAACGGTTTAAGTGCCAGGCTAGCTGTGTCCAGTATTTATGCTAAGCTGTTGGCTTTAGCTACATACTAGGCATACAGATATGAGAGGTATAAATCTTCTCAGCTAACCCTAGGCAAGAAAGCGAATAACCATACTCTCCACAATGGCAAATTATCCCTTTAAGTATTTCTGACCGTTCCAAACTCTCATCACAAGTTCACACAACTTAAAGCGCTGAAGGGTTACATTTTCTAAAACCAATTTTATATAGGATTTTGCAATGTTTTGTCAGGCTGTGTGTATGTGCACTTGATAAAAAAAATGACTCTTACCTAATACAAGTGTTCTGACACATAAGTCACTATGTTCAGGTT
Organism: Coreoperca whiteheadi; assembly: GCA_011952105.1. Lineage (NCBI taxonomy): Eukaryota > Metazoa > Chordata > Actinopteri > Centrarchiformes > Sinipercidae > Coreoperca > Coreoperca whiteheadi. The sequence goes on from CM022483.1 coordinate 11,369,365, forward strand.
TAGGCACAGACAATGGAGCCCCTCTATCGAGACATCTAGTTTCTCTTTGCTGTGTAGCAATAAATTAGCAGTACTCCCATCCCATGTGTTTTCAGAAATATACATCTAATACAACTTTAAGAATTTTAATTAGTTGCACTGATTCTACTGCTGAACCTGTAGTATCTGCCAGAGGAAAGGATGTCAAATGATACAGCTTTTATAGGACTACAGTTTCCCAGTATTTGGGTGACTGCAGCCGATGTCCCTCAAAACGATGCAGATGGCCTGCTGCAGCTTGTCCTTGGAGTGAGTAGCTGCTGAAATGTACAGATGTGGGTCAAATAGCATTTGCAAAGAATGTTTAGCCTTTGCTTCTTCCTGCTTGGGAGAACCAGATGGCTTCTGTCCCCACATGCAGAATGCAGTTTTAGTTATTTAAACAGTTCTTGGAGGCAGAAATAGTTTGATTGGTTGAGTCAAACCCCAGTGGGATGAAACAAAGAACTAGACTGGAGCCATGTGAAAATGATAGAGTAAGTCATTGCTATTTATATTCATGTTTCCATCTTACACATTTTAATGGCCACTGTACAAAAAATGCTGTATTAGTTTAATTTAGATATATTGTTAAAACATGGTATATGCTGTATAAATCAGAATACATATATATGTGAAAAACCGATACAAATAGTAGCTTTGTCTTAAACCCATAATATCTTGTTTATCTAAGTTTTAACTTGTCTGTATGATGCCAACCAATATTAAATACAGAGGTGTCTAGATTTCATTAACAGCAAATCTACAAATGGACTGTTTGGATGGAAATATAAAAACCTAGGGATGTGTCTTTTGCTGCCTCTCTAATTGTCTAGTGGTTTTCAACCGGTGAGAAAACCTTTGTGAAATGGAGTAGGTTGGGGTGTGCCTTGACATTTTGCTCAAATGTTAAGTAAATAAATCCATTATCTTACAAATTCACTGGATCGATTTTATTAAAACTTTGCTTAGAGCACTTCTCAATTAAAATCAGTCAAGTGCTTTAGCTCTGTTGGTGTTTTCTAGCACTCAGTTTTGACATTTTTCAGTAATCAACAATTTGTGTGCGTTTGTCTTTAGATTTCGTTCCAAATTGAGCTGGTGCAGTCACATGCATAAAGATTAGGTGCCACTGTGCCGCAACCCCCCGAACGCAACGAGACCTATGACATTTATGATAATTCAGCTTTGGTACTGTGTGCTGATTACCTGTCGTTTAATGCAACATTCATAGAAGAAATAAATTGAAATATTGTTGCTATCTGGAAACGACCACATGTTTAACTTTGATACCCAAGTTGGGCTTTTCCCTTTATTGTGCTGTATTTTGTAAATCAACCAGTAAGGTTTTCTACCTTTTAAAAACTGAGTAAAAGGACACCAGCTCGTAGACTCACTGTCAAATTTGCACTTGTGTTGACATGCTTCAATTAAATCAATCTGTACTGCCAAAAGGGAGTTTTGGGAACCTACAAAAAGGGCTGCATGGCCCACTTGTGATTACCACTAGGGGGCTGACACAAATATTCCTGTCCGTTCACATTTACAGTACACGAGTTCTGTTACGATGGACGTGGCTATAAATTACAACACTGATGACTATAGTCCTGCAGCAGCTACACAATCAAAACTAGATGTTTAGGAGCATATAAAATGGTATTAGTGAAGCAAAACAACTGAGCACTTGACAGTGGAATCTGTAGTTGGAGAAACTAGCCACATGTGTATCAATAAATTTGAAGTCGCGGGGAAACATGCTTTAGGAGTTACAAACTTGAAGAATTTTTTCTCTACACAACAATTTGACCTTTTCAAATCCTCTGCTACGAATCACAAATGAAAACACTTGAACGCTCCATTTTGCTACAGGGAATATGATGCAAAACAGTGACACTTATACCAATAAATATGAAGTCATGGACAAAATTTGCACATCTGCATATGAGTATGTGAATTCATGCAATGAGAGTTCCACAGCTGTAGAATATTTGCTCAAAAATATTTTTCTTGCACAAACAAGTCAATAACTCCAACTGCTTGAAGCCGCTGCTACAAGTCTCAAATGCTGTTTTTTCACTCACAAATGACAAGTTCCTGGACGCTCTCACTTTTGCACCACATATCTCCGTGAAATGTGGAACAACTGATTTGTGATCCTGTAGAGCCAGGGGCGGGCACTGTTCTGAGATCAGAACCCTTTTGGCCAATCACAGGCGCTTGTTTGGGCACCTGTCCGTTTCCAACCCAGTTTAGATTAAACCATGCACAATAGTACCTTCATACTGCCGTGACTCAAGATGGAGAGCATGTCTTTATGCTAATATGCCTGGAGACAGATTGGGGTAACCACTATCTTGGCTCTGTGCAGGGAGAAGAGACCTCGTGTTGCCACACTTAAGATTGCCAGGCAACCAGCGGAGAATCCAGGAAGTCACTCCAGCCAGCGAGGAAATAGTCTTGTACATAACCCCCGTAAAACCACAACATGCCACTTTGGTTTTTGTACGGATTCAACAAACACGATATAAACATGTTAATGATTGAGTATGAGAGGTGCTGACCAGTCTCAGGCATGTGCACAGATAGACCCCAAGTGGTGCTCAAGCACCTGCCCTTTGACTAGATTAGTGCCCTTTTTGCAAGACATTTAAGGCCAACTGCCGGCCAACTCAAGGCAGGAGGACCCGTGTGTCTATCTCGTAATTAAGTGGTGCGCATTTTCAAAGCGATGCCCAATTGTACGTGGGCGTTATCCAGAGTGGATACTCAACAGCATCGGGGTGAGAATAGAGAATTTATAGGTGAGATGAATACCCCTTTTTTACTTAAGCCCCTGCGCCCAAAAATGTCTGCACATCCCTGGGGTGGTCTGATTATTTTAAAATCTTTGGGCTCGGACTTATATGGGGGCGTTATTGATCTTCTTCACTAACCCTTGGCATGAAAGCCAATTAGCATATTTACCAAAATGATTCCTTTAAGTATTTCTAATCATTTTGAACTCAAACTCTGGGCTACATAATTGTACTCTTGAAGGAACTAGGGTGAAAAAAAACTGACATGCAACTGCTTTGTACATGTATACAGGCCTAGCAACAAGCCTTTTGTTTATTCCCCCAAAATTAGGTACATTTCTGCATTGAGTGTTTTCCTGAAAGTGTGCAAAACACCTTGTTTGCATTAACAGCTCGATCTTTTGTTTTACCATTTATGATAGGATACTATTAATGGAACTTTATACTAAAATACTGAACATTATGTCCTGCATGTTGTAGCTCTTGTGTGCTCTTAATGAAATCTGTACAGAGAGAATTAGTTGAAGCTTAATTGTTGTATACTCTTTAGCATCTCAGTAGTCGTTTGTTTCCTGACTCTGTATAAGTAAAGACAATTTAATCCACACATTGTAACAAGTCACTCACAGCCTATGCTGTATATTTGCAGTTAACATCTTTTCAGTTACATAAAACTACAGCGACAGAGACTTTATGCTCACCACTGATGGACTGTAGCAGCAGCAGTAACAGCTTTTCCAAGCAAACTAAAGGCAATGGGGGCTGGAGGGCTTTTACACATACTAACAAGGAAACAAGGGATCATGCATGACGTGTGTGATTACGGAGGACGACTTGGACTGTACCAGTGCAGCAGAGTATGGAGCGATGGATTACAATTACAGTGTGTGAAGACTACAGACTTGTGGATCATTACATCATTATTGACCCATAACTGACTTAAAGGTGATAATGGAACAGATGCTGTGGTTAAAAATATATCAATAAAGGGAGGGGGGTTTACACCATAAATTTAACAGGCTTTTAATCAAATTTTTCATAGAAATAATGATAGGTGTCTCTTACAGTACAGCCCTAGTAATTATAGAGCAGTAACTATAGAAGCAGTGAAGCAGGTAAAAAGACTAGAAAGGTCGTAATGCCTTCATTTTATACCTTTTAGGCTCAGTTATGCTGAGGATAGTGTTAAGAAAAATCACTTTGCAACTCTATATAGTCCGTGAGCAGTTGTTTGGTTTTTAGTATATTTCTATGGCCTAATAATTTTATATGGTAGAAATGACCAAGTACTCTATAGTACATGCATTTTGGCTTTGAAGAATAGAGTAGGTCACAGAATAGTCCAAGCACTGCACACTTGTAATTGTTTGACAAAGGCTTTCAATGTTGTTCTGAAGGAGTTAATTGAGGCGAATAGCTGGAAGGCCCAAAGTACTGTAGATGATAATTTAGTAAAGAGGATGTGATTAATTATTTTACAGCACATTTATTTTGAAAGCGAGCTGAACCACACCACAGCCCACTGATGCCTTCACTACTCCCAGTCCAGTGCTCGTTGGACACTGAGCATATGGGAGTTGAAATGTCAGCAGGGACATGTACGTCTGCATACGTGTGTGTGCCAGAGCTGATAATGCGTAATGCATTTGTCATGCCAGCCAGGCCGAGCAGGCATAAAAGCCCTTTCTTCTTAAACATCGAGGCCCACAGGGTAATGTGGTAATACAGATGGGGCCTGTCATGCTCTTCTGAAAAGAAAGACGAGGAGGAGGATGAGCAACATGAAGAGGAGGAAGGCGGATTCATCTGGCCTCTGTGGATCATGGTTTCTTCATTAGAAGTGGAAAAATTGGTTGATGCACAGATCAATAGGTAGGTTTCTTTCCATATTGATTAGAAGTTGTTTCCTTTCAACTTTATTTTTCTCTTTGAGAAATGAAACTAAAACAAGCTCTTATACTGAAGTATAAAAAAAAGGAAATAAATAGTACAGAAGGGAAAATATGTCCTGAATATTCTCTTTTACAGCAGAGTCAGCATTACCTATGCACCATCCCACATGAATCTGCCATGTGTTATTTGGACACATGTCAGGTCGGCTCAGCTTTTCTGATGGTTGTGTTTATTCAAAGACTCAGTCACTTCCCGAGGAGGAAAGAAATAAAAGATTGGAGGTAGGCTGGAAACACTGGACTATAGGTATTTCCATCTGTAATGCACTGGTAATTAAATCTAACTGAAGTGGTGTTTACTGTAACTTAGTGGACCAAGCTGACTAATGTCTGTCTAAAAACATCTTATGGAGATTCAGATCTTGATTATCCGCTGTGGTGTAAATTAAGGACAATTCCCTCCAGGTTGTCCCAGTTTCCAAACGCTGCAGAACTGCTAAGCTGTAACAGATCAGCTTTCCACCCCATGCTTCCACTTGTGTTGTCTTCAAATTTTCGCCGTTTCCACTAAATGAGTCTCAGACGGAACAGTGGGTCGCACTGTCACCTAGGTTTCCTTCAGGTGTTTCTGCACAAATGCAGATGAATTGGACTAGTCTACATTTCCCCAATGTGTGAATATTGTTCATCTCCATCTGATGGTGAGAGCATGGCAGTGTGTCCTCGGGGTTTCCCAGTGCATGCAAAAATACACTCCAGCCCCTGGTTACCCTGAAGGAACAATGATTGCATGTAATGCAATACATGGTTATGTATTGTCCTGTATGCCTTCAATGCCCAATTTCCCCAAATGGACAATAAAGATTTGATTTTGAGGCTGAACTTGGGCTTGATGCCCTGTAACTGTGCCAGACAGTACTCAAAAGAGGGTTAGAGATGCTAGCCAGTGACCAGTAGGATGCCAACGGGAAACCCTTGAAAAGGATTAAAAACAAAAACACTCCTGGGTGCAATGGTGGTGTGGGGTCAAAATACTCCAGAGACCAGGACTCAATTCCTGGTAGCAGTACCTTCTGCCTGGTAGTGTGCCTCAATGAACCCAGGTAGTGTTTGCAGATGGAAAGCCAGTGAGAGATCACACTTTGTTGCTGCCTTATTGACTCACATCTTTTCACTTGCCATGGTGGTCGAAGCGCTTGTACCAACTTTTGATTAATCAGTGAGTAGGCATGTGGCTGTCTATGCCCTCCCCAGGACAGTGCCAATGACCAGCTACTGGTTATACTAAGGAGAAATGACCGACCAAGAGTCTACAGCTATGCTAAGGGCTCTGTGAGGCTGTACTTGGGTGCAGCGGTGCTTTGAGCTAAATGCTATCATTGCCATCCTTAGTGTCATGCTGCCAACATGGGAAAAATGTGAGGGAAAATAGATCTCTTTCAAGCTACAAAAACCGTCGGTGAGCACAGGGTTCTTCACTGTAGTTGCTAAATCAACACTGAAGTAGTATTGTTGTCTCATCAGCATTGCGCTGTTGAAACTAGATGCTTCATTTTTGAATGAAAGCAGACTTCAACCGAAAGCTCACAGAGAAAGTATCTGTAGGCATAGTACAAGCTTAATTGTGAAACTAACTTCAGGAGTGCAACCGCATTGTGTTGTCCCTCATTGTCCAGTTGGTGGAGCAGAACATGATGTTGGAATTGAATCAACGCCTCCCAGCAGGCCTTCAATAACCAGAAACTGTTTGCATCAGTGGCCCAGCACAGAAGGTCCCTGGGGACATAACACGCAGATGTGCGCACACACACACACACACACACACACACACACACCTATTCTGCAATTATTGAGAGCATACAAAATGCTCTGACTGAAGAGGCTGACAATTGAACAATATAGAAAGTCTTCAATGTCATTGAACTATTAAGAACAACTGAAATGAATGCAACATGGGTCATGTTAAGTAGCTCTTTCCAAAACGTGACAACTAACGTGATTCTGTTACATGCGGAGTGTATTTCTCTTAATTGTTAGTGCTGCCGTCTGGTGATAACGCAGGCAGATTGCAATTAAACTAATGCTTCCTTTACAGTGTTCTTTTCACCTTTTAAAATTCGACCTGTATTCATGCTGCGAGAATTTATATCTCTCAACATCAACTTGCTTCCTATTCATTCTGGTGCCGACACTCACCTGGAAGCTGCTCTGTAAAACGACTCCTCATGCTGGATAGCGAGCAAATTTACTAAGCAAGGTCAGGGGTTAAGCACACCGCTCCAAGGCACCGTTTCTTCAGGGAAGATTGAGTATAAACATGCAAAGTTGAACATAATTGTGCGATCGTGTGCTACAATCTAATAAGGAAAAAGCAGCAGCAACGCTTCTGTGTAACACTATGGAAACTGAACTAATCTAATTGTACAGTGCAGATAAAAATAAAGAAGGCAAATTAAGATTTTCGCAGTCTTCAAGATTCACAAGAGTGCTGTGAATGGATCTGTAAAATACCTCATGTGTGCACAACACCCTGGAGTTAATTTATTTGTGGCATTTTTCAAAACGTTTGACAACACACCATTTGGCAGAACGTCTAAGCCCGTCAGATCCAAGACACGTCTGATGTGCTGGTCGCAATCTTGCAAAATTATACAAACCAACTAGCTCACAGGGGTACACTGCACTGTGCTTAACCTCATAATGTGTGTTGTAACCAAAACAGCTCAACCTGCATTTACATTGTCTGAAAGAGGCTCTGTAGTTGTTGTAATCAATAGCACTCCAAAGGGAGAAAATTGTGTTTGTATACGAGATGGGAAACATTTTCAAGCTTGTTACAATGGCTCAAATGATATGAAAAGATTAGCCCTTGTTTCGTGTTCATCTTTTGGACCCATTAAAAAGGGTAGGTTCACATTTTTTCAAGCCTGTCTTTGAGAAAAAAAAAGTTCCACTGTTTAACATTTAGGAGGAGCTTTTGGCAAAAACAGAATATGATAGACAAGTATCTTTCATTAGTGTATTACCGCCTGAAAATAATTGTTACCTTAGAATGAGCTGTTTTTATCTACAGAGGGAGCGGGTCCCCTTCCTAGGAGGTCGCCATGTTTCTACAGCAGCCCAGAACGGCCAAATCAAACACTGGCACTAGATCGGGCTGTACGCATTCTCATACGCGCTTGGAAGGGGAGGGTGAGACGAGCGGTGTTTAAATAGTTGCAAACTGCAATTTATACGCTAGATGCCACTAAATCATACACAATAGACCTTTAAAACAATACTCAATAAATTTTTGCATAAAAACAACTAGTTTTCTGGCATGTTAAATCAATACAAAAGTTTCACAGCATCGCATCCAATAGTTAATAGTCCAATATTTCAGTCTTAACCAGACCAACACAGTGACATTACCATCTGTAGAGCCAAGCTGCTCGCACTGCCCCACGTCATGTTAACACTACCTAACCGTTAGAGTATATTTGTGTGTTTTAGAGGAGGTAGAAAAACTTCAGCAGCTTGCTGTGTGGCAAAAATAAATTTAAAAAGGTAGAGTAGATTTGACCCAGTCAACACCAGATGAAGGACATGCAGTGTATTTGCAGGGTGGCTACATCATATGTATTCTGAGAAAATATGTTGTGTGACGTGTTCTTCACAGGAACTAGGTGTTTCATAACGAAAAACATGTTTTTTTTAAAATACATATTCTCTTTTAGTAACCACATACTGGCTTGAACACAAACATTAAAACACATGCAGCCGAAATGATGCATGAACCTGATGTTATGAATATTTGATGGAATGTTTGTTCACTAACCACCATTATCTGGGTTTTCCTACTGCATGTCCAATGCAATTTGTCTTGTTTCCTGTCTTACAGTAATGAAACCCAAAACAAAAAGGTCTTAGTTGCAGAGTTTAGGTCTGGTAGCATTCCACATTTCAGATGCTCCATTTTTTGCTTCTTAGGACCAACCCAAATGTTGTTGCCAAGCAAAATTTGCCAAGATCCTACATACTGAGTGGCAATGCTATTAATTGCCATGGTAACACAGCAACTGCTCCAGGAAGCACGGTGGAGCTTTCCTCGCTGGATGGATGCTCTGCCTTCATCGAAAAGGAAATAGACTGGTTTTATTTGTCAAGGTGACAGATGAATGATAACCTTTGTTTTAAACTTGATTATTGATTAGATTTTGGCCATTGACACACAATTGCAGGATGAAAACACTGACAAATACGGAATGATTGCATCTATTAATCTCACATGTCCCAGGTACAATACGTGCAGCTAGCATCACTCATTCTTCCTCCTTCTGGCTTTCGCAGTGAAACCAACAGTCATCGATGTGGGCATATATGTCAACAGCATCGGGCCTGTGTCATCCATCGACATGGTGAGTTAAACCGTTCTCTCTCCCCCCCAAATTACAGACATTTGTCCATTGTCCGACATTAGCATCATCATACATGAATGCTGCCATTTCTCACGCTGTATTTGGAGGTCGTCTGTGCCACCGCTGCCGGTTTCTGTGCTGAAGAAAGCCAGGAAAGACAGGTGTGGACGCTTTGTTCACGTCCTGTGGATCAGCTCGGATTAAGCAAATGAGCGAGTTCAAAAACCCAGAAGAGCCATAGAAATCCTGCTATGAAAGCTCTCTGCTATTGAGTCAGACAGCAGTTAGCGTCCCTGTGGAGGGAAGAAGACCTCCTCTCAGGCTCCGGCATGACAAATTGTTGTTTTCTTCCAGTTTCTGCTTTTAAGATTTATTTAGTAACTGGATTTTTTGCATCAGCATGGAATTTCCTATAACTAGAAGGAGAAAAAAAAAAAATGTTTTTGGAAAAAGACCAGGACATGAATCAATGAATATTTCATTCTAAAAAGGCCTGATCAGAGGCCATAAAACATAACGCTGAAGCTGAAAGCTTGATGAGCGCCAATGAGAAAATAGCCACACTTTCCAGACAACTGAAAGCACAAGCAGTCTGTTTGGCCTTGAATGACATGTGGTAGACTAAATGGATGCAGCCTCTCGTTATGTATAATGTAAAGGGCCTTTTCAACAATACAATCACTCAAATATATTTATTTTTCTGCTTGAAAATTTTCTATAAAAAGAAAAAAAGGTATTGCTGTGCAAATATTAGACGAGCTTGACATGACAATAAAAATGTTTTATAGTTTACGAGATCACCAGATGTTGAGGTGAGACTGTTGCCTGGCAACATTAAATATTTCCCCAATATAAAAGCAATGCAGCCTTTTTTACTGTCAGCACTACATTGCAACTTTTAGTTAAGACTACTCTGCTCATTCAATTAAATTACAATAAAATGAAACAACTTGTCCAGTGTGCTGGACTGAAAGTTAATTCCTTCCTTCATTACATTATGGGCAATGTGGTCCATGTCTTTGCCAGAAATGTATTAATTTAACCCACAAAAACGATGGAAGTAAATGTCTACTGGCAAGTAAGAAAGCAAGTGTATTCATCATGTTATTCACATAGAGGTTTGGCACAGTGGAAAACATTTTAAATGGGTGCAACAGTACACAGTGGTCCCAAATTAACCCTATTCATTTTATGCCAGAGCATTACTATGCAGCCATTTAAATTGGCTGGGGAAATTAAATTTGGGATGAGGCTGTTTTCAAACTCTTAACTCTGAGGAGTCAACAGGAGATGCACAGTCACTTTGGAAAATACAGGGAAGTTTGTAGTCAGCGTAGACCGTGGGATTGGTTGTATTTTCCACAACTATCATTAATCCTTTTATATGAAGGAGAGAGTGACCGAGAGGATTACCAAACTGGGACCTACACACAACATCTGTGAGGGATCCCTCTGTTGCTCTTCCACATTTTCTGCGGTGATTTTCCTTTCCTTTTTGAGGAAAACAACAGAAGAGCAACTGGTGTATCTGTTTCCAGTGCAGCCAAGCAACAAACGAGTCAATTATTGGCCTTTTCCATCAAGCCACGAGCAACCTCAAAATGAAGTCATGGTGCGCACAGCACTAACAGCAGGGACAAATACACCACGTTTTCCTTTGGCTCCTTCACAATAAAAGCCACCATGTGTTTTGCTTTTACTTTAAAGCAGCAGCACAAGAAAATGTTTTGTCTGCATTCACAGTAACCTAATACAGCTCCGACACTGTAAAGAGAATGAACAACAAAACAGTGAGGCTGATATGAGATAAAAAATTAAATCACATGCCGCATAACTTCCTGTAAATCCTTCCTGTGCTTATAGAGGTAACTTAAATCCAGCATGGGAATGGCAGACCCCGCCACTAATGAAAAACTACACATATAGGAGGTTACTGAAATCAAATACATTGAGCAAGTTCAAGTTTGTCTTCGTATAGGAACCAAAAAAAAATTGGCAATTGCAGGAAGAAACACTGACCAAAAAAGTATCAAAATGTGATTTGATTCCATATAAATCTTAAGGATTATAACTACACTAAACAAGAAAACATTAAGATTTTGTCATACATCAGATAATACAATAGACAGTAAGTCTAAAAAGGTCTGAAACACAGCACAACTCACACACCCACATATATCCCTAAAGAAACTCAACATAATCCTGACAAAGACAATCCTTTGCAGGGCTAATGGATTGGATTACGCTATGCTACACTACACAGGTGTTGCCTTTATTTCATGTTGTGATTTACATAATAAAAGAGGGTAATGTATAGCAAACTGGTCATTACTCCAACTGAAGGCCCTGTAGGGTAATTTAGTGAGAAAATAAAAAAGGCTCTTGATAACACTAAAGGGGTTTATTTTACCATGGTGACTTCTTTCCCGCAGGATCCTGCTTATTATATGGCGGCTTACAAAATACATCAACTGACACTGCAGACGAAACTGATAAAACGCTTTTATTACAAACTAAAACCACAGAGATGCTCACATCGAAAAGCAGGACTGTCTGCACCAGTGAGCAACAACTCTCTGGTAGATGTCCATTGCTAAATGTGAAAGAAGTCTAAGTAGACCTCTTACTAGCCAATCAAAATTGAGTGTTCAAAAAAGCTGTAAAAATTAAGCAAAGTGCCGTAGAGCTACTGTATATTGCACTTGGCAAAGTGCACATAGGCTGAGCTCCATAGAGGACAACCTCAACAGCTGAATCTCAAATATGTTATTGCTTTTACAGGCAACATTTTCAGAAGCAGCAAATAAACAAAGTGTATAATTTGCACTTTAATTTAACTTTTTAAAAAGACTGGATTTGAAGCACCTCACGGCACTTTACAAGAATGCAGATTTGGTTATGGATTTTAAGCGCGGCTCTAAGGGCAGGAAGCAAAAATAATGCCCAGGTTGAAGAGTTCCGAGGTGGGGCAGATGTATCAGTCATCAACAGAGCTCTTGGTCGTTGCATCTAAGATTGTGATGCCACAACAAAGCACTCTGTTGGTCTAAAATTTTAGCATAGGCAGCTGATGAGTAACAGAGGCAGATAGTCTTTATTTTGTATTTTTATTTAGTCTCAGTCCTGTTTCAAATGTCCTTGTTAGTTTTTAATCATATTTAGTCAACCTCATCCAGCTTCGATTTATATCCCTTAATTTTAACAAGTTGTTTTCTTCAGTGGTTGAAAGGCCGTGAAAACTTCTTAGTCAGACTGAGAAATTTTGTCTAAGTGATTGCGTCCTTCATGAACACACAATCGAAGTTAACAGAAAGGGGCTTACCAGTGAAGCCCGGGTACGCAGTCATGTTGGAGAGGAGTATTCTGAAGCTATAAAATGATTGACAAAAAGTTTCTCTGTCTAAAAGCATCTTTTGTCTTGCTAAGGCACACATTCCTGCTGCAACACTAAACTAAAACAAGGCACACAGATACAAATAGTAGGATTAGGAGTATTTATGGCTTTACTTGCTTTGGGATGATTTATTTTCCCACTTCTAAATTCAAACTTGTTGGCAGAGCTGTTTCAGGATGCCCTTGTTTCTATTTATAATTTAAACTAGCCAATGCAAATGTTTATTCTAGCATTTATTTTAAAGGGGAAAAAATGGCATCATTTTACATTGGTAGGCTACTGTAAATGTCCATCTGTACCAATCATGTAGACTGTCTACGTTTTTTAAGTTACAATTTGAGAAGGAGTCTAGCCTCTACCCACAACTACCCACACACTTACAGTAGACACACACAACCAGGAGGAATGCAGTTGTTGTGAATGCAAAACTCCTGTAGTAGGTCAGTGAAGCACGGCTGGGCTCGCTGCAAGAGGCCAAAGTTTGTTTCAGTGGAGAACAGGATCCCGCTGTGACATTCCAGTGATTTTCCTCTGTGTAAGCACTGATTGGCTTCACCCTGTCAGGGACGCTGGCCAGTGGAATGTGAATCCCTGGCCACCCCCATGGTTGACTGGACTGAATTAGTGCAGAGTCACAACTCTTATCTCTTTCTCTCCGCCTCGGTTTCTTCCATTTCTCAATGGAAACGTTACCATGTCAGAGAAAAGACAACTGATTTCAGCGTAGTTGGGCCTTGTTTTCTTAAAAAAAAAAAAAAGTCAAAGCTCCACATTCACACTGTACTGCATTCTTCCTTTGGCTTGAATCTAATCCATCATTTGGCCTGAGACCTCCATTTAGCGTGTTTGCTCCCTTCATGGTTTGACATCCACATGAAAAACCAGGTCAAATCCCCGGGGTAGATTAGTTGCATGATCCATATCGATCATACACGCACAGCAACTGTCTCCAGACGTAGGCAGCGACCAAACTCCAGGAAGCTCCTCATCTGCCTTTGAACAAAACACATTATCTTTCCTCATTTGCTCCGACGGTAATGGGCACTGGCTGGGATGATCCAATGCCAAATGAAGCCGATAGTAATTTAGGACATACTGTGATGAATGGTTGAGTGATTAAACAGCATTAGCGGCATTAAAGTCAAGTGAAAGTGCTGGGCTTTTATAGCTGGTGCTGCTGGGAGAGTCAGATAACACAGCTGGTAAATTGACAGACAAAGATGGACGCACTTTGACATCGACACTATGTCCTTGTCATCTGTGCTCGAGCCAGTGAGTGGGTGGCGTCTTGAATTTGCTGCTCTACTATTGAGCCTGCCAGTGTGTATCAACCAGGCGTAGAAATTATTAGGACGACCTGCTCTGTCCATGAAATAGACTGATTTCGTGAAACCGAGTGGGAGCCACGATTCGCTATTGATATCACCGATACTAAACCCACTTGAGGAATGAAATGGAGGTGGCACGCTAAATAGTTCAAAACTTGAGACAAGTATGACATGGAAATGAGTGTGTGCCGCAGTCAAAGAAAGGTGATTTATCGCCATAGATGATGAACTACACGCTGTTAAGAAGCTTTCTGCACACTGCCAAACATGTAATGTAGGTGGGAGATATAAAACCCCCAACTTTATTAGAATGATTTTTAGCCAAAATACGGTCATATTTTAAGAAATTGAGTATTGAAATATCAGAAACAGCCTTAAAAACTAATGTGTGTAACTGCTAGCGCTTCAAGTAATGATTACTACAATTGATCTATCCCCTGAAATCTCTGGTTCTCCAACTAACAGCTCAAAACCCAAAGATATTCAGTGTACAATGATATAACAAAAGCAGCAACTCACACTGAAGAAGCTGGAAGAAGAGAATGACTGGACATTTTTCCTGTACAAAGAAATGTCCTAAGATTAGTCAGATGATAATCGACAATTTTGATAATTGATTAATCGAGTAATAGACTCCGTTCTAGTGATTTGTGTAATTGTTTAATGTAAACTCCTCAAGTGTTTACATCAATACCATGACATCATCATGAGGCTTAGCACATGACTTTGGTATTCTAAATTGTTACGTTTCCATCCAAATGTAAATACAAAGTTCATCTCAATTTCTAGAAAAATCTAATTTACATACATTGCCATTTACGAGTTTGACGTGGCTGGTAGGGCTAATTCATAAAAACAGGTGGATGGAAACACACTTAACGGTGGCTACAGCCCTAGTGGTTTTGATACTTTGTCTTTTCAGTGTATATTTAGAAGGCAACCAATTAATATCTGTGATGCATCACTGTCTGGTGAGCCTTGCCTATCCTTAAAAAATTTTTAAAAAAAGGATCAATTTGGCAATAGTCTAATTGTCAACAAATCCCGTAAAAACACAACAATGAATTGATCGAGCCAACATCTTTCTCGCATTCCTCCGTGCCATGCAGCGCCATTGTCACCCTCTTCTTTTCCTTTGGGCTGTTCCCTTTCAGGGGTCGCCACAGCGAATCATGCGCCTCCATCTAACCCTGTCCTCTGCATCCTCTTCACTCACACCAATTAACTTCATGTCCTCTCACTACATCCATAAATCTCCTCTTTGGTCTTCCTCGAGACCTCCTGCCTGGCAGCTCCAACCTCAGCGTCCTTCTACCAATATATTCACAGTCTCTCCTCTGAACATGTCCAAACCACCTCAATCTGGCCTCTCTGGCTTTATCTCCGAAACATCTAACATGAGCTGTCCCTCTGATGTACGGGGGAACCTGATCCTGTCCATCCTCGTCACTCCCAAAGAGAACCTCAACATCTTAAGCTCTGCCACCTTCAGCTCTGCCTCTTGTCTTTTCTTCAGTGCCACTGTCTCTAAGCTGTACAACATCGCTGGTCTCACCACCGTCTTGAACACCTTTCCTTTCATTCTTGCTGATACTCTTTTATCACACAACACACCTGACACTTTTCTCCACCCGTTCCAACCTGCTTGCACTCGCCTCTTCACCTCTTTTCCACAGTCTCCATTGCTCTGGACCGTTGAATGAACCACACTGTTGCACTGGCATGTTCCTTCATTACTATGAACATACGTTTACTGTGACTCAATCCCACAAACAGTCCTGCTGCTTTAAGAACTAAAGCATCAAATGTGTAGTAATCCGCAGATGAAAATAGTCCCCAACAAATACTCAACGCGAAGTAAAGAGTGTAACGCTTGTACTCAAACACGCACATCTACAGCATCATCTGCACTGCAGCCACTGGACTTCACTTGCTGCTGTCGGCCAAAGAGGAAGTACTTCTTTTAAAACATCAGTGAAGAGTCTTCATTGCTCACATCTGACTGACGTGTCAAAGCAGATCATTTTCACCTATGTGGAAGTGTCGCACTGCTATTTGTGGCCGTGTGACATTTGTGCTGCAGCTCAGCTTTTTAATCACACAGCGAAAAAGTACTGTATCTGTTTATAAAGATAAGTCGCTTAAGGTTTAATTGGTCATCATCTTACTATGTAGATCCCATGTCGAGGTTTTATTTAGTGTTTCACTCCAGCAGCAATTTAAGGGTGTATTGATGTAAAGATGTTTTCACCCTCTTCTCAGAGGTGAACACGGCTGTCTGTTGAAGGCCACAGTTGATGAAGTACATGAAGAGCAGTGTTGGAAAATGACTGACCGTATGCACGGACACACGACAAAAAGCTAATTTAAATGCAAGGACACAGCTGGGCTAATTAAGTAGAATTTAGTGACATGTTGTGCACTAGTTTCACTGAATATATGTTGGTTAAATTGTTTTCAATACATCCTATAGTTTTATTTTAAATGAGTGTAATGAGGCCAATGAAAGACTAAGGTTTCCCAAATGTCTCAGAATCATCGTAACATGGCAATTAATGTATTTGAAGTATGGGGATGGTTCAATATAATATCATTACAAAGCCTGATATGCCGATGTGCACAGTATAGACAAAAACAAGTAGATTACAATCTATTTGGGTGAGGAAATAAATAAAATCTACTGTACGCTCCCATTTTTTCTAGTTCCAGTTTTCGTTTCACACTAAGTTGGGACCATGTTCACAGTTCTGAGGAGGTCATGTGACCTGAAAATACCACATACCCCACGGATAATCGGATTAAAAAGACCATTTGTCTTTGTCGCAAAGTTACGTGCACCGTGAACTAGTGCACCAAGTTTACTTTTTGATGCAGCAGTACATTAGCGTGATGTTTCTATGATGAAACATTGCAGAAGCAAACGTCCACCTAAACCACCAATACAGTCCCTCATGATTTTAGTTTTGGTAATTACTCTGATTCTCCAGATACTCAAGAAAGAAATGATATTGTTGATGAACCAAGTCCTCCGTACTGCAAGACAGTTATCCCTTTATACACACCCATGTTTTACTGATTAGACCAATTTTGCCATGTTTCTCTAAAAAAAAGCCAAAAATTATACATTAGAATTCTGATTCACTCAAAGTCATGGTATTATTTATACCATATTTCTGGATCTATCAAAAGCAATTCTTTTTTTGGGTCTTTTTTTCTCCTAACATGTCAGTCTGAGCTCATCTCTGGTGAGTGGAAAGGGACGGAGACATCCAGCACAGACAGCCATCTACATTAGCCCAGATAAATGTGTTTACATGAATAATCTTTGAAGAGATGTCAACCCCAGCCAAAAGAAAAACATCCCTGTTTGACAGATGCAATCTTTCAAAGCAGCTGTGTTTGGTATGATTTTACAGTGTGTTTTTGTCTGTACACGCAAGCCCTGTGTGCCTATATGCATGCGAGGGAGGGTGAACTGCTCTGTGCTTTTTGTTGGTTGGATTGATAAATCCACTGAAGTACAAGTTCTGTTTGAGTGATGCCAGACCTGTTTCTGCCTCTCTTCCCTCGTCTTTGATCACGTCTGCTCATTGAGATCTTTAATTTATTTATTTTTGTTCTAATTTTATTTCGGGCTGCTGGAGAAGGCTGAGCTGATGAAGACAATAGACTCATTTGTTTGTTTTTCGGAATCCATACTCATCCAGGTTTGAGGTCATTTGTAAAGACAAACCAAGCAAATTAGCCGACACTTGAGTTCCCGACAGACAACCAACACATTCATCATTCCATAATTAAAGGAAAAACACAGACCAAGCGAGGGATGGTGAGTCAGAGATGGAGAGGACAGATTATTATTCTCATTGGCACGCCATCAATCTAGCACAGCCCTCAGTCCACTTGGCGCAGAGATCCTGCATCTATTAATCAGCACGCACGTTCCAAAGACGTTATTACTGACCCAAAATATGAAGAAGGTCACGGGAATACAACATAGCAGTACGTTTAATTTCCTGCGATCAAGCGCTGTCAATTCAAAGTGCATTTTTATTTGGTTTACAGTTCTCTGAACCGTGAGTGAGCAAACACTAATGATTTTCACAGTCTCTTTGGGGGCTATTGTGGTGGAGCCAGCCACAAGTGGCTAGTCGAGTAATTCGTTATGTGCTTCTCGCAGGAGACTGTACCCGCTCAACCCAAGAATGGGCATTCGGGGTGCGGAGTGGGAATGAAAGGCGCGCCATTCTCCCGATTACAGTTCACTGTATCAGCAAAACAGAGCCGTTATTAAAAATATATAAGATAAAAAAGTTGCATAATTTTTCTTTCAACTCTTCACTTCCTCCAAATTGAGAAGGTTCTTAAATCTAGTTTTGGCAAATAGGTTGAATTCCTGGCATCTCAATCAGTGGTGATGGGATGCTCTTATGGGATTATGGTCGATAAAACTTGCTTTTAAAAAACATTTCATAAATAAAGTTAAGTGGGGTATGAGAGTCTGGAAAAAAACCCAATACAAAGATTAATTCCAATGATAGAGCCAACGCCACAGCAAGTAATCAGAATCGGCTTCATTGGCCAGGTATGTGTACACATACAAGGAAACTGACTCTGGTTTTTATCGGTGCGCTCTATGTACATACACAGCAGCAGACGAAAGTATGGCTATAAAAAAAAACACCACAACAAAAACATTAACATTTGTAAAACAGTATGACATCAGTGCAATGGTGCACAAGTGCAAATGGCGCCGAGATAATGCAACTAATGTTAGCCGGGTTGAGGGTTAGCAAACTGTCACTACAGTGGCTTCTGCCAAGCTAAGAGCTGCAGACAGCGACGCTCACAACTCTCCTGCTGCTATAGCCAACATCACAACAATTGCATATCTTGCCAAACTAGAAAGTAAGCTGAATGTCCGTGGGCATGTCATTTAACGTTACGTGACACACAAATCATGGCTGGAATAGTGTTGTGCTAGTTCCCCCATTTACAGAGCCAGGGCTGTGTACAAACACCAGAGTGTTTTTTTGGGGGGGTTTTAAGCGCACACACACTGGACGGACTGCTAGTGAACCGTGAGGAGATATTCACTGAATGACAAAAATGTGTGTAGTGGATTAGAATCGCATATCCCACCTTTAATGCTACGTTAAAGTACATGTCATTCAATGCATGATAATTGTAAACCATTTGGAAACAAAACATGGCTATACCTTTTAAACCATATGAATGGGATTGTCTGAGAACCGCAAGGGGGGGGAAGAGGCACATGACGGACCCTTGACTCAAGCAGTCTCATGTTTTTCCTTGTTTTATTCATCCCCTGAAATTTCAGTTCCCCAACAAAACACACTCAACCTGTACGTGCACTTAAACCTCGACAAAATGAAAGAAAGGGTGTGCCCTCTGTACAACAGCAACAGGAGACGGACTCACTGAATAATTGAGTCCACAGAGATTGAAGGACATCCTGAACCTCCACTCTGAAATAAGACAAGCTATTTTTGTGGTGGGGACAACAGCAAAAAAAAAAACCCAACACATATTCACTAACCGAGATAGAAAGACACTTGCATGGCTTCAACTCTCTTCAGAAGAGACTTTAACTTAAAAAGGAACATTGTGTTTCCCTCCCTCTGCTTCTCCTTTCATTTCTGTTCAATACTGGCTGCTCGTTTTTGCTTTATGCACTGTTGATAATGTTTGGAAATCTCTTATGGGTTACTTGGCAGCGTCTTAGTGTTAAAGATTTTTAACACCGTTTGATTCCAGGGTACAGATATTTTTAATCTCACTTATTTGATTTGACGCAAACAAACCCCAGAAAATAATTTGGAAGCTATGCCAAAAATAGATGTTCGAGATAAACATTGTATGTACGCAAAAACTGCAGCTCACATGTAAATTAAAAAAAATAATAAATGTTTCTGCCCATTGCACAAAGGAACTGTCACGTCTGAGTTGATTGATAAGGCTGTGAATTAATACAAGTTCGCAGGATTTGGAAATATGAGACTTCAAAACTTACTTTGTGGCCAAACTCATGACATTTTTCAAAACCACACATTGGAATTTGTATTTGCCAATGCTTCATCTGTTTTTACCAGATTTTTTTATATATATATATTTTTTTTTTTTTTTTTTTTTTTTTTTTTTTTTTTATTTTTTTTTTAACTATGTTGAGATCACTTCCTGCCGTAATCTTCCGTATCAACATAATGCAGTGTTTCTAATTTCAGTGGCAGGAATGTTCTACCACCAGCAATTTTCGCAATCGCTGTTAAAG
>CM022483.1:11392207-11443246 GCA_011952105.1 Coreoperca whiteheadi
TGTTGAAAGTGATAGGGAGATGTTACTAGGTCCGACCTCGTAAATTTGTCGTCACGGCTTTTATGTAGAAGTGACCGGGGGGGCTTATTCAGATATGAGATTGTTAAATTGCCATTAGTTAATACAAAGGAACACGTGTAAGAAAGGTCTACATAAGAGCCTATGGGAGAATTTATAGCCTAACTGACACATTTGGCAGAATAGCAGCCCCACTATCCTAAGAATTACGTTCAGATTGGACCTTTCTTCACCTCACAATGTACAATCAGTATCAATGCAGAAAGTAGTGTGCCAATTATGTAGCGACAAGCGAAGGCTGTGGAGGTCGGAGTGGTGGATGGAGTGTAACTAGTCTGATCTGTATGTAGGAAACCTCAGTTTGCATTCTGTCACACCTGCATTGGACATTTACCTCATTATCCCTGACCTCGAACTTTCTTAACCAAGTCTTTCAGGGTGCTTTCATACCTAACCCGTTTGGCTCTAAACTCTGGTGCGTTTCCCCGTTTGGTTTGGTTCGTGAGAAAATAGTCACGCCAACTCTGGAGCAGACTTAACATTCAGATCAAGACTGCCTGAAAGTAAAGTAACTTAATGTAATCCAGGGTTTTGCAGAATCGCCCAAAATCAAAGTTGTTGTGTGCCGATACGGCTGTGGAGTAGGTGTGCTCTTGAGGAGGCTCCCCAATGAATCCAAGCAGGAGTGAGCTGTAAAAGCAATAAAACCCTCTAGGGCTACACAGCACAGAACAGATAAAGATACGCAAAATGCACCAAGGCAAGAGATGCCATTACCAAGTAAGGAAATAAGTAAAGTGAACGGGTGGAACTGGGTGTTGGAGGCAGATATCAATCATCCAAGCTTGTAAACAGCATGTAGCAGGTGGAAGAAAGCCCAACCAGCAGCAGCAGTGTTATGTAAGCATGACACTGTCTTTCTGTCTCAATTTAATGTGACTGGTTTTAATATGACTTTGAGAGTCCGCTGATATTTATTATCAGACATAGCAACTACAGAATTACTCAATTATGTTTGTGCTTTCTTCCTTTCCCCCACATGTTCGTCATTCTTTAAACTTTCAATTTTCATTACTGCCACTCATGACTGTCCTTGCCCCATAACCTCGCCAACGAGTCTGTTGTGTCTGATTTGGGCTACTCAACTCAAGAGAACAAAGACAAAGCCACATCAATGCTTAAATTCTTAAAAACTTCCACTAGTTTTTATTTTTCCAATCACATTTGAGCTCCCTGAGATCCACCAGGTCACCGGTCTGTGTAATGACAGGACTACAGCCACGCTCTGAGGATACATAGCCACAGTGAGGCGTCGAGCTAAATGCTAACGGCTGATGTTGAGCATGGTATAATGCTCACCATATTAGTTTAGCATGTAAACATTTGTTAATTAGAACTAAACAAAGTATAGAGGCGGCTGATAAGTCATTATCATTACTTTAGCAGGTATTTGGTACCAAATTCTGACTTGATGATGGCAGTAGATAAGCGATAACTGCATCACAATTAAGCCTGAGGGGCCAATGAACATCTGCATCAAAGTTTATGGCAATCCATTTAATAGCTTGAATGTGTCACTTAAAATCACGAACGTGAACCTGATGATGTTGCTAAAGGAAAAGTCAGGGAATCACCAAAGCCAGCAAGGTTCGTCCTGTGAGGACCATGAACGTCCGTACCAAAATGTCATGGCAATCTATACAGTAGTTGAGATAGTTCAGTCTGGACCAAAGTGTTGGACTGACCGGCACCGCCAACCATAGAGACATGCTGCTACCGTGGCTAAAAGCTCAGCGCCTTACCCACTTGTGGAAAAAATGGAGCGAGTAGAGATGGCCGCAAAAGTTACCGATGTCAGACATTGTTCAGTTTGATTACAAGACAGCTGAACTCTTACTTACACTTTGGCTCCTAGATTTGTAGCATGTTGAACTGAACAATGAACACAAGTTATCTAACGGCTATAATTTTTAAATAAAAATCAGGCGACTGATGTTCGTTATATCTGGAGATTATGAACTCACACTTTAAAAATGATTACATCATCACGACAAGCATAAATTCCGTAAGCTTCAAATTCACCTCCATTTATTCATCTCAGAGAACCTCAGTCAGTGCAGCTAACAGAGTGTCTGAAGGTTACCAGACCATCAAGTGAGGTGTCCCCATACCTCGCGCGAATGCCATCAAAAGAGTTTGTCCATACCCAAAGGTATGTCTCTACTTCTAATGCTACTCTTGCTGTGTAATTAGAAGCAGCACTACCGGCAAATAAAGGGACACCAATGCTACGACTAGTCCTGCTACCAGTACAAACAAGACATTTGTCTTAGAGTTGGACAAAAAAAAAACAAACAAAAAAAACTACAAAGTGTTGAACCTCAAGCCAGATGCTCAGTGTCAACAGTTTGTCTTTCTTAATTTTGTATTTCCTTCCTCACAAGCAGACTTCAAGTAAACAGTCAGGTATGCAAATCATTTCGTTTGTTTCTTTCAAAAGGTCTTTCTATTTGATTCGTAGGGATGAACAAGACAAAAGTAAGTTTGTGAAATTAGCTCCACACACGCGCAATCTTTGAAATGCCACTCCTATCCGCAGGTACCACACAGTTTTGTTTATTACACATGTGACAGAAGTTCATCACCGCCCCTAAGCGGTGGTTGTTTACTGTGTTTACTGTTATTTCTGCCCGACACACACATACACCCACCACCACTGTGAGGCTGCCTGCGGGACAAAGGGGGTGGGGGCTGCGGCTCCGATGCGAGGGCTCGGAGAAAGAAATTGCATATTTAAATATCGTTAACGATGATGAAGTTCTACAAGAACCAGCACAGAAATGGACATATGACTGAGAAATCAAACAACCCTCATGTTTCTTTTTTTCCTTCTTCTAGAGGGATTGAAAATGTAGTCCAGCGACCAATTTCCCAAGGTCTGGGAGATATAAATATTTCACTTATAAATATTTATACCAAC
Organism: Coreoperca whiteheadi; assembly: GCA_011952105.1. Classification (NCBI taxonomy): domain Eukaryota; kingdom Metazoa; phylum Chordata; class Actinopteri; order Centrarchiformes; family Sinipercidae; genus Coreoperca; species Coreoperca whiteheadi. The sequence continues at coordinate 11,395,206 of CM022483.1, forward strand.
TATGCGGCATCGGTTTTGCCTGAAGAAATACATTAGTCAGTGATCTGTGCTTATGTTTGAGATTCCCTTCACTGCAAAGCATAATATAATAAAGCGCAGGACAGTATTTTAGAGCTCACTGGATTCTACTGAGCTGAGTAGAGTCCATTATGAGGGAGTTGTAATAGTGAAATATTTATGGCAGGCCGAAATCACTTTTTTGGTAAGTTCATTAAGAAAACCATCATGAGAAGAAAGCTTAAGACCAGTGGTGGACAAAGAACCCAGATCCTTTACTTAACAGCGTTAAAAAAATAAAAAGCACCCCATTTCAAGCAAAAGTCCTGCATTCAGAATTATAAAGAAAAAAATAATCAGCAAAAAACTATCCACTGACTTTGTTAGTGATGCATTAATGTGTCAGCATAACCATATTATAGTTGCCAGTGTTGGAGAAAGTGCGTGTTTTAACGACATTGGGGAAAGAAAAAAAAAAAATCAACCTTGTCATTGAATATAATCGGAAGTTTCTTGTCCTGTATCAACGTTCTGTCTGGTGATAGGGTTACTTTTAAGCTCCTTTAAGGCTTTTCATGTGAAACATCTGCACAGAAGTGTTCATTTTTTACTGACTGTAGCGCAAAGGCCTGGTCACACCAGCATTTAAAAACAACAATTTTACAGCACAAGTATTTTATTCCAATAGAATTGCTGCGGTTAGTGGATTCACTCACAAAAGTGTTGAGTTCAACTTTGGCGAACTTTAACCGGCTAGTTCGAGCCACTGACTAATAGCGAACCATCTCGACGTCGCTGACCTGACCTTTGAAGGAACAGAGAGTCTAAAATGGAGGAAGCTATTGTAGCTTATTAGCAGTGTTGACAGGAATGGTTTACAGAGCGTTATAAAACGGATAGTACAAATACGTCTTTTGAATAAACTGTTAACTTATATTCCCATTAGCGACTGACTTAAAGAACTTGATAACTTAAAATTATAGTAATACATTTAGCAACCATTTAGTTTGGAGAAGCATTTCTCACCTTCACGAAAAACTTGGAACTAAATGATGTTCAATCCCGAGAACTAAATGCCAGGTGGAAGGTAACTGCAGGGTATAGAGAAAATAGAAAGCAGTTCAGGGAGCTTCTGTGACCGAGTTCATCTGGTAGCTCTGCGAGTGGTCACTACACCACCAAGCCTTCAGAACATAGTATCTGTGAACACATGGATTCATTTTGCTGTACCGGGCCTTATGGTAATTGGCTGTCCTTGCCAGTCAAGATACATTGAAAGTACAATATGACACATTCAGATTCAGGCAAGAACTATCAGGTTTAATGTGTCAAACCAGGAAACAGGGAGAGGACCAAAACACAGACAGAGCAGGTGCAGTTCAAGGATATTATGAACAAAAAAGGCTTACTCAGGTACAGGTCGGCAGGGATCAAAAACCAGGCAAACAGTCCAAACGAAGGCAAACAAGTCCAAGGCGTGGGCAGGCAAAATCCAAAACGAGGTCACAAGAAACAGAATACTCCAAAAACACAGAAAACCGGGGACGGGGGGGGGGGGCTCAACACAGGAAAAACCTGACAAAGCGACAGGGGAAATATATAGACTACACAGACACTCAGGAAGGGGAGACAGAGGTGAACTTAATAAGCACAGGTGAAAACAATCAAAGCAATCAAGGACAGGAAGAACAACTAGAAGACACATGAGGGAAGGAGAATATTTCAAAATAAAACAGGAAATGGCTGAACATAAGAGACAGATATCTGTCCTAACATGTTTTGGTTACTTGGATGTGTAAAAATGAGTGAGTGACGTTTGTATTTGGTGAGCAGCGAGCCTCCTCCGTGCAAAAATGATGAGGCCGGATGAGGAGGAGGCTATTTGTTCTGAAACTGTTCAAGTCAAGCTAATTAATTTCACTCAGACGTGCTTTGCTGCAAACATCCTTTGGCTTTAATAATGGATTTGATGTTATCAGATTTCGGGTGGTATTTGCCTTCCCAAAGAGAGCAAGGCCAAAGTTGTTGACTTTTACCCACCTGTGTGAAAGCATTTGCTGATATCCAGTGTGTGCTGAAGGAAAATGACATATTTTAGGATGGGTCCCTCTCATTTGATATGGCAAAATAAATTGCAAGTGGAAATGGTCATATTCTGCAAAACTTTTCCATCATATGCGTGGAAGATTGGCATCGGCGCCTTCACCTTTTTCCATGATAGTCAATCGCATTCACAACACACCAGAAATGATAAATTTTTGATCATGTGAGGGCTTTCTAGCACTTCCTGTACCTATCGCCTGCTGTGTGAAACTTAGTCAGGGACAGGAGGGAAATAGTTTATCCCATTCTGAATATTTTAAGACCAAAAATAAAATATTTATACCCGAAATAATGAACTTGCAACTCCCAGTCTTTTTATGTTGGATTTTCCCAGCAGAACAAGTCACCCTTTAGTAGCTCACCTACAGGTCCTCCATTGTTATTTGTCAGTAGCCGTGAGTAATGGACTCCCTCCTTAATACCTTCGTTTTCTGACTTTGAAATGGATCCCCAGGGGAATAATACAAGCCTCCATACTTAATTTCAGTCACATATCTCCCAACACTTGGCTTCATTGTTTTGCATAATGTCCATGACTTCAGTGCCTTGTCTTCTAGGTGTAGTCCCCAAAAGGACCCAGCGGCAGCAGAAAATCCCATTCGGGATTTGCCGTGAGAGTTCAGCTGCACCAGCCGCATTATGTAACATTATGTATGTGGTTTGCTGTCTAAACTATGGGAGCGTCACCGTCCGCGTGTGTCTCCCCATCTTTATCCTCCAAAGGTCACGCAGGCCGACAGTAGCAATGGGGATTCTGATGACAGATGTATTAGGAAGGTCAGGTCTCGTCTGTCTGTTTTTGGAAAAGGTCAGAAAAGTCAGAAAGTGAGTGACACTGTGTATGAAATCGCGATGCTCAGGGTGAGTTTGTGCATGTGTACGGCCCTTGCGCTACTTTAAACGTGTGTGCGCCGTGATTAAAAGGCACTGGATAACAAACCCTGTGATGCATCTTTTGTTGGGTCACCTTACAAACTTTTGCTGAAGACAAATATGACAAACTGTCCTCTGGAGAAAATCCTCCTATAATTGCACACTTTTCCCTTAAACCTAGATCAGCGTTTTGCCAAACAGGATCACACCTAGACATAATACACATAATAGTCTCTGGAATGCCAATATTTTCTTTTCCTACATTTCATATCAGCGAAGGATTGTGAATGGCTTCCAAAGAGTTCTCACTGTCTGACCTTATCATTGAGGTATCAGTCCGCCTTGTTTACATTCTATAGAGGACTCCCAGCTGATGTACTGACCTTCTGCCGGCCATGTTGGAGGGCCACAGCTTCTGAGCAATGGGAAGCTGTGAATAGCTTCAAATGGAGTGCGTTTGCTCTTGTTGACCACCGTAAAATAGTCAGTTGAATGTGTTTTGAGTGGAGTTGTTTATTCGTTTGCGGTCTTAACTTCCCAACGATTTCTCCACTTCTACAAAAAAACGGATGTCACTAAATAGAATTGTAATTAATATTTACAGTAATTAAAATAACTCCTATTTGTAACATTACAGTATGGATATGCACCAGCTTTTTGAAGACATGCCTAACCTGATTTTCATATATTTTCAGTAGCCACTATTTGTACACGGCTAAAGTCGTTTTTCATTTTACTAACACTGCAACAGTAGTGTGCTATTTGGAGTATATGTTAAGATCTGGGTGAGTGAAGTCAGCTGTGTAGTCGGCTGTCAGCCACATCTGTCCATAGTAAAGAGAAATGCGACTAATTAAAGACTGAAAGATAGTGAAGATCAATGAATGATACTTTTTGTCAGCTATATTTTGCCCTGTTATATTTAGCCATTATTTAGATGCAAGTTCTCTAGAGGCATGTGCAGGCTCCAGTAGTTGTCGACTGGACATTCACGGCGAAACTTCAGAGTCTCGGAGATGGGTGGTTACATTATTAACTTGCCACCCAACTGCAGTATAACCAAATAAACCTCCAAGCAAACAAAGCTTCCTCTCCACAACATTTATAAAAGCTTTTTTCAGTCTTATTGCTTTGCTTATTTTTTCACCTATCTAGCAAGGTTGGTGGATTAAGAAAATGGACTCAACTTTGACGCTATGGGGAAATAGAGTGTATTCAAATTCACGTTTTCAAGGATTTAACATATTGTGTAATGAAAAGAAATCAGTAGACACCCAGAGGTTCTTATAACAATGCCAACTAGATGCTTTGACTTATTTTACCTGCAAAGTGAATTCTGATTCAACGTTCTTATGCTAAAACATCTCACAATTAGAAGAGGGGGTCACTGCTGAGGTGAAAAAAAAAAGTGCTGAAGTAAACAGTTTGTGAGATGGTATAATTTAATTTCCATATCAAAAGCATAATGCGTATTTGAGTGTTTCCAGTGAATGCCGCGCTGCTTTAGTCTTTTCTTTGATGTGGACACATCTGTGTTCAAACAAACATTATCAGCTCCTCCAGAAGGACTAGACATAGACACGGCACACACACTTCATGCAGCACATCTCTTTCTGCCTCTGTACTACTTTAAAAAGGGTTGTCAGATCAGTATATTGACTCTACTTTTCTCTCCCCAGGAGTACCAGATCGATATTATCTTCGCCCAGACCTGGGTGGACACCCGTTTGCAGTATAACAGCAGCAGCATGAAGATTCTAACGCTCAACAGGTACACTGGATTTACTGAGAATGTGCTGCACATTCGCGGGCAGCTTTGTTTCAAATTCCCCACTATGTCAGCTTTGCGGCTGTAACGTGGATACCTATCTGTTGATAATTACAGCACAACTATGTTTTTTAAATGAGCTGTAACTCCAAGACACTGTCCTGTCTTTCCACTGTAGCAACCATTGTGTTTCAACATTTTCCTACTGTGAATATCTCATTTGAGAACAATATTCTTCCCTCTCTCGGGAAGAGGCCTGTAATTAATGGAACAAATTGATTGGTGTGCTTTGTTTGCCTCATGTCGCCTGGGTATTTTATTATCTTCTTGTTGGGAAGTGGAGCTGCAGCGTGCCTTTCAGAGAAGTCTGAAGGAACTCAGCAGCAATCATTTCTTACTTTGTGCCCCTCTGTCTCTCTTCCTGCCTCTTACTCAACCAGCAATATGGTCGGCTTGATCTGGCTGCCCGACACCATCTTTAGGAATTCCAAGAATGCAGACTCTCACTGGATAACAACGCCCAATCAGCTGCTCCGGATCTTCAACAATGGGAAAATACTTTATACACTGAGGTAAAAGCCTTCAGAACACATGAAAACGCACAGCAAGCTACAGTATGATAAAAAGAAACAGAAGACTGTGCAGAGAATCAACAAAGGATACAGAATGAATCAATGGGAGGTAGCTCTGTTAGCACCTAAATCAAGTATTTACAGCAGGAAAATCTTTTTTATGTACACAATTGCCTGTGTTTTGAGCCTCAATGCCTGAATGGTGCAAGCAGCAACGTACAAATTCATTAACAGGCCATTATTGCTGCATTTATACAAACTGCAGTCAACTTGATTTCATGTCAGTTACAGTGGTTTCCAGTAGTGGCTAGTTTTCACGGTGGAAACAAGTTTCACAACAACATGGTTAGAATCACTAAATGCACAATGCTCAGATTGTCGTGTCAATGCACAGACCCATCAAGCTTGTTGGTAGGTGCACAAGTTGGTTTGTGCACGAAAAAACACCCACCCCCTGTCCTTAAAGCCCCCCCGAAAACGAGAAAGTTCAGTTCTGTCGATTGACTAATCGATTGATCGACTAATTGTTGCAGCTATATGCCATAATGATGATTTTTGTACTTTTTAGTATAAAAATCCCTTTTTGTGTGTCCCTGGGCGGTGTTTCCTTGCTGAGCCGCGGCGGGGGGGGGGTATGTCCTGTTAGTTGCATTCCTAGGGCAAAACACCAGCAGTAAACCTGTACCCGGCTACCAGGACGAACACACCATCTTGATTTGGCCATCTCAGACTACAGAGGCCTCACGTTAGCTTTGGCTGAACTTTAACATGCATTTTTGCGCAGAACAAGGACTTTGCATTTTTGTCCTCCATTTCTTACAGTGTAGTGAGAGAGAGCGGTATGGCATGCGACCAAGGGCCCCAGCTGGACTCAAACCAGGGACGCTGTAGTTAGGAATCTTAACCACTCGGCCACCTGCGCATACACAGCATACACGTCAATAGAATTCCAACTTCTCGTGTTCAGGTGGCTTATTTTAGCTTCTACTTCAGTACAATTAATTTTATATTTTTCCCCCTGCATGTCAGTATTGAAATTTGAATGCCGTTTGCTACAAAGCCTTGCTTTACCTCTAGCACAGAAGGATAGAAACGGCTCTTACAACATGCCATGTGTTTCTCCTCATTTTGTTCTGTTCTTTCTGACAGCTTCTCAGCGGCAGAGAAATGACACACAGGGGGAGGTTGTGCGTGTGCGTGTGTGTGTGTGTGTGCGTGTGCGTGTGTGTGTGTTTGTGTGTGTGTGTGTGTGCGTGGCCTTATGACAAAATAACCTTCACTGTGTCTGTGTCCGTAACAAAAATAAACACACTCAGGATTCGGGGTGGACAGGTTCTTTTTAAATTTGAGTGGCATCTGGGTTTATGAACCCTCACGCTCTGACATGAGCTTTTTCTGTCTTGAGGATCCAATTTCACCTGCGTTTCCAGGATTTCAAACTAGACCTTGGTCAAATAGCAAATACCACCATGAGTGTTTGTTTTCAAGCCCCTTGGAGGACCGGATGCACAGCTCCTGCTGCATAAGGATAGTTCAGATCCTGTCATGAAGAGGTGCGCCAAAATAAAAAGATTCTTCTCTGAGACTTTGGCAGTCATTGTATTTGTCTTGACTGGCTTCATTTAGTTCTCAGAGTAAGTTGTGACGCCTCTCCTTGTGTGCTAATATTCAGAAGGGAGCGATGGGGCTCTTTAGACAGCCGGCTTCTAAATATTCTCTCAAGAAATTCCTCTTCGCAGCCACAAACTTCCCACAAAATGTTTGGTTTTAATAGCTAATTTCACTTCTGCTAATGCGTGTCTCTGTGATGAATTTGAAGATGATTGTTTCATTAAAAGGATATTAAGTCTTAAAGAGGCGTATGTTTGGGGGCGTATTTGCGTTGACTGATCCATCGCTCACACTCGCTCACACTCGTGTTTGTTGCCTCCGCTCACCTCAGCTCGACACTCTTGGCCAAATTTGGACTTCCTGGCTCCTGACAGCAGTGGAAGTGAGCGTGTAGGCAAATTGGGACTGTGCATCCTCTGCACTGTGTTCACCTACAAACAAGACGAGGGAGGCAGCCCTCTTCTCACTTTGAATGAGGCTCCTCTTTGGTGCTCCAACTCAGTCTGTTAATGAGAAACTGTGCCGGGGACAAAGACACAACAACGCAGAACAAGCGAAAGAAAAAGCCCATTTTCATGATGGTCTCATTTTAACAGCCATTATCATATCCAGTGGAAAATTTATTTTGGGATGATATATTGAAGTAACACGCAGAGAATATAAATATAAAGTGAGTCCCATTCAAGTTTATATTTTGCATGTAAAACTACTCCCCTGTGTCTTTGTGATCACCGTTGCTTTCCCAAAACATCTGGTGTATTGACTTGTCCAGTGATCATAGCTAAGTACTCCTGTTCATAGAAGCTTACATGCCTTTGGGCCCTGGCCTATAAGTTAATGCCGTCTTCGCCAAAAACTTGTCTGTCTCCGATGATTAAACAGTTCTGTCATTGTGAGGGATTTCACACATCAACCAAGCAACCGAGTGTGATCCTGCGCCATCTGGTTTGAAGCCAGCGCTTCATATACTGCAGAGCAAAAACAATGCGCTTCATGGGCCGAGGCAGGAAGCATCCGAAGCAATTTTAGTGCCTTGAATGTCTTTTTGTAAGTATTGCTCTCTCTCTCTCTCTTCCTCTATCTCGCTCTCCAGGATGACCATCAACGCAGAATGCCAGCTGCAGCTCCATAATTTCCCAATGGACGAACACTCCTGTCCTCTCGTCTTCTCCAGCTGTGAATATTGGCAATAGCATGCACGCACACACACACACACACACACACGCACGCACGAACGCAAATGCACACAGACAGACAGACGGACAAATATGCACAGAGTCATGCATTCATGTGTGTGTATATATATGTGTGTGTATAAGGGGATATTTGATAAGCCTGTCGCAAATTACTGATTTGCATAAAGTGCCGCTATATGAGACCTGATGCTGGAGCTTTAAATATTGGTTGAGGAGAAAACCTATTTAGAAGCGTGTCTTCATCTCACAATAGGAAGGCTATATGTGAGAAAATATTTGAAGTCAGTTCAACAGAAAGATCAGCGATTTAATGAGTTATGAGAAATCAGTGGGCGATTTTTTGGTAAAACTTTAAAAAGTCCTTTGACTAGAATATTCCTGTAAATAGATAATACTTAACAACTATTACTGGCTTCTTCAATCATGCCGCGCTGGACTGGAGCTGCTGTGAGTCATTCAAAGGGAAAATAGGCAGGAAGGACCTGCAGGAAACAGAACGGTAAAAGCACGTGAACAATAACAGACTGCTGGATTGCTGCTCTCTTGTCTTGTGCTGCGCTGCTGAACTGAGAGCTCCACTAAAGTAACTTTTTAATTTGCGTTTCTCTCTCTCTCTCTCTCCCTCTATCGTTTATAGTCTCTCTCCCTCCGTGTGTGTGTCCGATGAAACAGTGCAGCAGATTCACACCTGCTTTTCACAGACAGTACATTTTAGACGCAGTTTGGTCTGCCGCAATGCTCAGTCTGTAGTGATACATCAGATGCAGCAATTTTGTATGCATTTCCTTTCCCTCCTCCCCATATTTTGCACCCCTAAAACACATATTGCATGAGCCCAAACAATTTTCAGCAGTAATGCTTTTCTTCCATTTTACTGGAAAACTTTGCTGTGGTCCTTCAGGAAATAAGGACAAACCCACTTTGGCTGTTTAGCGCATAAAAAGGGCTGCAAATCCTCAGTAAATATCCCCCGTTTCAATTCAAATCTCTAATCTTGAAGTTGGTCTTGAGATTTTTCCAGGTATACAATGTTTGGAGGAGATTTTATTTTGAAAATACTATTTTTTAGGCTAATTTGCGTTACAAATAATTGATCAGTAGGTTATCAGCGCCTGAATCTTTTCTGGGAATTTTGGTTGTGTCAGCACCTCCTATGGCAGAAGGAAAAGAGGGGTGCATATTCCACTTCCGCCTCCACATGGCTCATGAGATTCAGATGAGGGATCATGCAGAGGACGAACAGTGCCTGGTCAAAAGTGTCACGGTTCGGACTGAGGATATGAAGAACAGATGAACAGATGAAAGAGAAGGAACCAAGGATGAGACCAGCAGGGGCACAAATAAGGACCTCTGTTTTATCAGAATTAGCTGTAGATAATTATTATCCAACCAGTTTTGCATTCAGGTAGTCATGTAAAAAAGACAGTTTTGTCACATGTTGACGCTTTAACTGTTCTACTGAAATTAATGTTTACGTGAAAGTTTGGGACATCCTTATGTGTTTGAAAATGTTGCAAACTTAACAAATTAACAGTATGCCTGAAATTGGCAGAATATCCCAGGAGTTACAAAAATGTAAAAATAAAAACGGATGACTCGCGCCCTTATGTGTCGGAAAATAACAATGACTTAATTGTATCAGCTATTCCTATGGTCTTGCACATTTAACGGGGGGGGGACTGCATTAGCACTACCAATGGCTTTATGGTGGCATGAAATTAGAGTCCTCAAAGCATATTGTTCCATTAAAGAGTGCCTTATTAAATTACCCAACACCTAAAATGCACTAAAATCACATTGGATTTGGTATGACAGGTCTTTCTGGTTGGACCAGACATCTTCCACTGCTGGATGTGATTTAATTTGGGTTATAATCATTATCTGATGCGACTACAGATGGCAGTAGTCCTCAGAGGCCATTATTGAACCTCCTCTCAGCATTGAGTTGGGATAATCAATTGACTACTTTCGAGCATATATACAATTTGTTCAGAGTGTGATGCGACGAAATGTCACAGTGCTGTAGGTAGTGAAAAAGCCATTGACCACAATGACCATCATGTCTCTGCACTCAGTGAAAGGATTTACAGTAATAACTCATCTTTTTTTTTCTCTTTCTCCAGTCTCAGTTCTTGACCGTGCGGATGGACATTTTTTTCTGTCGGTAGCTGCAAATAATGAGCCGCGAAGGCCTTCAATAACACTAAATAAAAAGCCTTGAAATGTTACATTTGCTGAAGCTGAATACTGTCATTGCACCAGAATGTTGATAGCTAATTGCTTAAACATATTTTGATTTAAAAAAAAAAATCACTGCATAATTTCACGGTGTATGTTTTAGATTTGGCCTCTCAGCAAAAGTGATGATATTATTCATCAGTAATGAATAAATGCAAGCTCAGATAGCAGCAAATTCCTGTTTTTTGCTTAATGAGGCTTACTTTGGAATACATTTTAAAGTGTAAATACTAAATCCACTCATTTAAACCTTTTCTGTGCTTTATTCTGTATTTTCTGATCAGAGCAAGATCCCTCTGTAATTAAGGAACAACGGATTACATGATTACACTTGACTAAAAGCAAGCTCAAAATGACCAGTTTTCCAGAGTTTAATTACCTCTCAGAGTGGAACAGGGGCTTTTTGATAAAAATAGCAAAAACTTTCTGAACATCTGGTCCATGCCTGTTTCATAACGTCCAGAGCGTTTTACTTTGTATATCTGAACATGTCTTATTATTGGAGACAGCAGCACAGACATCCACATCTGCACATATGAGTCAACTCTTTTGGAAAATGTAAAGCTGCTCTCCAGATTTTCATACGACGCTGACAAGCTGTTCGAGCAGCAATTCCCATCGAGCTCCATTTTACTGCATAACATGAGAGGCCAAAGGAAAGCACATTGACTAAGTGGGCAGCAAGTGTTGCCATGCCAGCCTACAAATGACACATTCCGTGGCAGATGGTTTGGTTTTGCCGTAGAGGAGGCGAGAGGGAGCCGAGGCCGAACACAGAGTCAGTCAGTGTACATCAGGATGACATCTGATAATGAAGCCACACTTTGCCCTCGCTTTTCTCCAACGTCTGAACACACGATCATTTCGTATGCGCTGTAACACAAATATTATCACGCTCTCTTACCACTCAAGGCGCCTGGCTGTTAATTTATTATGATACTGTAGCAGCTTAATGTACAAGGCTTTTAAATGTTCTGTCTCTTCAACATGAAGTAAATTAGAAGCCTCCCCATTATGGCTACAATCAATTTCCATTTGTTGAGATAGAACATTATAAACATGATGAATGCGTCGATGGCCTCACTAATCTTTCTTATGACTTCTGAATATTTTTTGATAGCAGATGTATTCCTGGCGGACGTTATGCAGGCAATCTGACACCTTGCAAACATGGTTTGAATTCATGGCTTGGTTCTTGTGACACAGGAGCTTTTAAGCTGCTGCGTCTTTCTATTCAGTTTATTCATTGCGTAATACATTATCGAAAAAAATTTATAAAAACGGCCTGACAACCGGTGAGCTCGGTATAAAAGGCATGAAAAGCCTTAACTATGATTACATGCACTTTAGACTCGTGCAGTCACAGGCATAGTCGCAATGACTTCCTAAGGAACAACCCATGAGGTGCTTGCTAATTGGTAGGATATTTACAGTACATATTAGGCTGGCTGTGTGCAACAAATGGCAAAATATGTAACATTTTCAGTACATTTCTCTTTGCTTCTTGTCAATCACCTGACCGCTACAGGACAAAACAGAAGTCCCCATCAGAACTGTAATCTTACAAGCTCCTATGACTCTGTTTGTCAAAGTACTGGACAAATACAAATTTTGACCTGACGTTAGATTAGGCGACTTGTAACACCCCTTTAGTGACAAATCAAACGACTTTCTGGGCAGACCTAAACGTATGTCCAGTATTTCCCAGTGAACGTGCTCTCATGCGGCTGACTGACTGTGTTCAGTGAGTTGGGGAGATCGGCACCACGTTCAGTTGACCAAACTAACCGCCAAAAAAGAAACGCAAACGACCAACCGCTGGTCCCCGTTGTTTGTCTGGGAAACTCCTTCTCCTTTGTCAGCGTGAGTTTATCCCTCCTCTGTTGCTCTTCCTCAGGTTGCTATAATTTTTTTTTCCCCTGTTAAAAGGTTGGGGTTTATTGGGTTTTTTTTTCCTCAGTCTAATCGAGGGACTAAGGACAGAGGGTGTCGTATGTTACAGATTGTAAAGCCTTTGAAGCAAAATTGTGATTTGTGATATTGGGCTATATAAATAAAATTGAACTGAACTGAATTTAGATGCATATTGGTATTATCAGCTTGAAAAATAATAATAGCTAATGATGAAGCTAGTTAGAGTCAATTTAGGTGGACTTATACATGTAAATTGTCACGTAATGATGTGGTCCGACAGAACGACATTACGATCCCTAAAAGAATGTCGTTAGCGTGGCTAAAAATGCAGCTACATATACATGGTATTATACATGGTAAATGCACTAAAACCAGTCATATATGCTGAAAAGATCATTTTAGCTGACCCAATACTATTATTTGCTTCCTATTCTACAAACACATAATCACTCAGTCACATTAGTTGCAAAGTGATCACACCCCAGTAAGAAAACAATGCAAAATCTCAGGGCTGTTGGAACAGGTGAGTCATACATTTAAAGATATAATCAGTAGTTCTCAGTCACTCATGACACAAAAAGCTCAGGACCTCTATTATGACTGCCACAGGGCTTGTTACATTATTTGAAACCCCACCGCAGGGGTTCTTGAAAGGTCAATCATGAGAAGTTGTCACACACAAATGTTGTGTTCTTCACAACTTTCTTGTTTCCATTTTAACAACCTCATCCAAAAATGGTCCAGTGTTAAACTTTTGGGTGTCAGTGTAAAGAAACAACTGACAAAATGCTGAATGCTTACAGTTTAAAACACATCCCCAAAGCAGCTGACGCTGGAAATATACTGTTACTGACCTTCTATACAGGTATGGCTGTTGGGAAGAGTCGCTGCTCTGCGATAGGAGGAAATAATTGAGCCTCGAGTCGGCTGTTTTCTTTCCCCTCACTTTATTATAAGTTATCTTTACTAAGCACACTGTATTTCAGACAAGGGGAAGAACCAACACTATGCAGGCTTGTTAAAAAAAATGGGTGAAAAGCGTCTTGTATCAATGTTCATAATATGAAAAATGTGCCCAATAGCTGCAGCACCATTATAGTTTATGTTTCCTTAAACAAAAAGTGAGGATAAGTCACATTTCAATTTGACTTTAAATCCCTCTAATGTCTCTACTCACAAGACATTGTCCTCTGGCAGATGTCCTCACATATAACTGGACTTTGTTTACAATAATACGACAGAAGCTGCCAGTCCCTTGTCTTCTTTGCTAGGAGGGTGGACAGGGGGAATATTAGAGCCAATGCCACAGAGGTGTGTAATTTCTAACATTGTGTGAGAACATGTTGCTTCGGGGGGCTTTTAAAGGCATGAAATATTGCAGACATTTTGTAGCTATGAAGATACACTGGTAGCACAACTGTAATACTTTTTTCAGTTAGGATAATTGTACCAACACGCAAAGATAAATAAGATGGCAATAATGTGTTTGTATTTGTGTTTGAAAAAAAGACAACTCGCATCATGATGATTGCTCTTCTTGTCATCGATGGCTATCCTCTAAATGAGACTATTTACATAATTAGTCTGGTTTCCACTAAAGGGCACAACAAGGCTTGCCACTCGCTCATTATTGCTGCCACTCATTTTTCTATGTAAAATTGCTTCAACTTGTTAAATGAACTCAGCTTCATTTTTACATGGAGACATTGAAATTCAACATCTTGTGCGCTTGTGTTTAACTGCTGCACCCAGCAAGGATCTGCATGTGAAATCCTGCGGATTTAATGCTAAACCTGCCCAGGATCAGTACACTATGAAGTGGCTTTCGAGCAGGTCACTCTCCTCGGCCCCTCAATGGAAAAGCACTTTCCCACGTCGTGAGTTGTGACAATAGGCTTGTCAAAGAAGTATATGGTAGATGCACAGCCTAAAAATATCCATTTATATCAAAACTGTAATTACATTTTTCTGTAAAGTAGCTCTGCCGTTTCCGCAGGATCCCAGTATCTTGCAATAAAGCAGACTAATAAAATATGATTCAAGAACATCCCTGAGACTAATTGACTTCTACTTGTAGAAACAGGTGGAATTAGTCCACTGAAATTATGATTTTAAGACCAAATAATACATTGAATTACATGCGAGAGCGGATATTTTTTACACCATGGGTGCACTACAGCAGATTCAAAGCAAACAAGTTAACAGTAATTGCTCAGTTGGTCTGAAGTCCACTGAATTGCCAGTGAAAACTTACTGTATAAATTTGTATAAATCTTGCACAAATCAGCTATAAATCATGCATACAATAAAAACTGCATTGCTGCATTAATTTTTCCTGTATTCTTTGCCTTCCAACTTTCTGTCTCTTTCTTTCACACCCTCTAACTCGCTCTCTCTGTGTGGTTTCTAGACGGCTACCCACGAGATGAGATTGTGTACAAGTGGAAGCGAAACTCAGTGGAGACTTCGGACCAGAAATACTGGCGGCTTTACCAGTTTGATTTCATGGGGCTCAGAAACACCACAGACGTGCTCTCGACGACAGCAGGTAAGAACGACGTCAGCAAGAGTTCGAGGTAAGGTCAAGAACTCTTGGCAGCTGCATTTCATGGCGTTATGACTCTGTTCGTTTCACTCCCACCCTAACCCTCCACAGAGGTCACGGGTCAGTTTTGGCTGCAGACCAGCAGCTGGAACTGGCAGGAGTCTTGCTTGCTGTTCAGCGCGGTTCAAAATAAGAAGAGCTCCCTGCCCAAAGCTTTGCACAGGTTAACATTAGCACCATGCCCATAAATGTAATCATCTAACTACAAGCTCAAAGCTCATATGCATTCCCCTCGGGTGTAAGGGCAAATAGGTTTTTCCACTGACATTAATCACCAAGATTAAAGATTAAAAAGGAAGTTTAATTATTCACTCCTCTTCCTTCTCTCTCCCCATGCTTTCAGTGCGGTTATTAGGCTTTGTCTTCTTTGTTGATCTAGTTTAAGTGCGTTGTTTGGGAGGCAGTGTCTCGGCTGGAGAAATAATGTTGCTCCTACAGGTGCCAGTAACTGAACCCGCAACTGGCACCGGGGTGGTCAAGTTCCTCCTACATTTTTAATGCTTCCACGTGACCCTCGAAGATAAAGACAGACTTGAATGGCTTAATAAGCGAAGCATTATGAACGAGCGAGATAGACAAAGAGCGCGACACAGTGATTGTTAACCCTCTTAACCTTGTTTATGAGTTGCACATTTGTACCCACAGAGTCTGTGGAGAGACGTGCTCGGATCTGCATAATGTGACCTCATTCCGCTTTCCACGAGCTGAACCTCTGTTCATGAATATTCGGGGGAAACAGGAGTACTTGGCATGATCAGGAGAGGGATAACAGGGAGTGGCATCGAATTATTAAGGAGCTCAGTGGAAATTAGTTGTACAGCTTCATTTCGCAAAATGTTAAAGCATGGTAGTGTTTGTTCCAGTCCTCAAACGTGACGTAGCTTATCAAATATGTTCCTCTTCTTAACTGAAGACATTAACAAATCCTGTCGTCTGTCTAACTATATCACCCATTGGGAATACTGATCAGGCATCCTGATTGTATCTCATGAGAAATCGCCATTGTATCTTTGTTTCTGATCACACAAAAAAAAAAAGGGTGATGAGCTCTCTCATCCCGAGACACATTGATGGCCTTATAAATTATATGTTTTCCTGGACTCCTGCTGTATCGTCAAAACCCAGCCAAACTAATTTTCTGCTGAGATGCTCAAAGGCAACGGCAGACCTACACATCTACCTCATGCTGTTCGAGAAAATTAGCCGTTTTCTCATTTATTACCTCGTTTCTTTTTCCTGTTGCACTTGCCGGAGCTCCATCTCCACACGCATGATGATTAGATCCCCGGCTAAAAATACCTACCATTAATTTACATCATGACAAACTTCGAAAGTGCTGCGTTTCTCTTCCTCTCCCTCTCCGATTTCCCCCTCCCTCTGTCTGCGTCTCCATCGCTCTGCTCTATCCTTCGTCCCTCATAAACACATGAGGTATGGGGCTGTTTTAATGAGGACGGAGTGGACAGATCCCCGGCCGCAGCACCACTAGGGAGCCCCGCCGCAAATCCGCCGTCGTTATCAATTCAGCGGCTTTCTCTTCAAAAGGCCCCCAATGCGGAATCCTAAACACTTCGGTGCTTTGTTCTACCATCCCATCGCAACGTCCCCAAAAGCTTCCATTGTGCCCTTTTCTGCTGCTACATTGCAGAGACGCTGGTGTTGTTCCTTTTTTTTTTCTCTTTACATGTCCACCCTGGAATTTCTTTCAAATGCCTTTTTGTAAAGAATCTGTGGTGAAAGTGCCCACAGTCCCGTGCCTTGTTCTCTGATTGCATAACGGACCACGATACTGACATCCCATTTCATGTCCCTCCTCTATTTGATGTATGAGATCATTCATACAGCCTGTGACTGTTCTCGCCAACCTGCAGCTGACCCCAGATCACATTAAAATCACCGGTGAAAATCATGAAAGTATGAGGAAAGTATTCCTGCATGCAGATATTAAAAAAGAAAAGTATCAGTTGACCATCCCCTTAACCCCACTTTAGAGCAGCTATTGTCCAATCATAGCTTGGCAATCATAGCTAGGTGCAGCAGGCCGGTCTAGCTCTACATGTTGAAGCGGTGCACATGGGGCTCTGAATAAGAGTGATGCTCAGCATTTAAAGAGTTTGAAGGGTTTCAAGCCTTTCCAGAGCCAAAGCTAAATTGTAAGGAATGGATTAAACAGTGTTTATCAGCTTAATGCAATTGTTATCATGTGAACTAGCACACTACCTACCTTCAGTAGTAACAGAGTGTTACTTCCAATGTCAAGGAGCATCTTTAACTAACTACTATTAGTTTGTGGGGTTATAGGTTATATTTTTAAAAATACCTTTTCTTGAATGACACATCTACTGTGTGGTATTGCCCCTCTGTGTGGGGACAGTGCCGGGATGCTATCAGAGTTTGAGCTAATGTTAGTGGCTCTATACTCTATAAACTGCACGTGTGCAGCTCAAGAATGAAAAGCTTGACAGGTGTAAAACAGTAAGTAAGAGGGGCGGGGCTGAGCGAACGTTCATTGACTAATAGATCAATGAATTTCATTGTCCCCAAGGGACCTCCTGGCTCTGGAATTTAGAACTTATTTGGCCAAGGGGATCAAACCTGTTACTGAACCGTTCCTTTGTCCATTTCCTGTATCCTGTGTGAGAAATATGGTTGAGGGGTATCCAGGGGTCATGTGCTATGGCGAGTGCCATGTAAGAGGATGGGTGAAGAGCAGTTATTTAGCAGGCAGTGTGTGTAATATGGGATAACTTGTTCCTGTTGGAGACAGATAACGTGGTCTAGAAGGAAGCAGCAACGACATTTCAGCCGACTTGTCGTGAGCTCATTAATAAAAGAGTTTTCCCAAGAATTCTCCTTGCAACTTCCAAACACCCAGTAGACCTGACTGCATTGGACGACGGAGTCCGTAGAAAAGTGTGGAGGGGGCAAATCGGACTAATAAGTATTCTGCAGGAGTGTGTAAACAGAGGGATTGTTACTGTCCTAGCAGAATGTAAACAGAGGGGTTGTTTGCTACGATGCACAGTATGAGCACAGAGTCACCACGCCGCTGTGTGTATGCAGCCGGCTATAGACAGTCCATCTGCGAATGTGCATTTTTTGCAGCCTCCATGCAGTCATTAATGCAAGCTAAACAGCATAATCCTGCCACATCGGAAACATAAACAAAACTGTGCAAAATGACACTTATCTTCCGTGCATTAAACTGTCAAATGGAACATTCTGTCTGACTGTGAACTGGGTCTATCTTGGTCTGCTACAACTGTGCAGTGTTGCATTTAGAGGGAGGAAATGGAGAATCATTTACAACTACAATTTATTGTTGTTTTATTAACCCCAATCGGTATATAAAATTGAGTCGTTGCTTTTTTTAATCTAACCAGCCTGATGTTCCAATTCTAACACGCTTTGGCTTTTCCTTCAGGAGAACATACACTCTGTCTACATAAATGGGTACATAAAATAAAACTGGACAGTTTTATTTGGGTGTTTTACCAAAATACTGTTGTGCCGGCTGTTTTGTGATTAAGATTTCCTTTGCTGTTACATTGCTTTGGAGTGAATTAATCAGGTAATTTGCAGTAGTCTTTGTGATATACAGTCAACTAATTCGTTTTAGTACCTTACCTGATTACATGGATTCTTCCTTAATGAGCCATAGTTATAAAATTCCATAAGGACATCATTTTTTGTTTTGGCAGCCATGGGGTTTACAGAATCGACTTTATGAATAAAAAGTGATTAAGTGCAACATATGTCTTATCTCCATTTTCCACTTCCACTCACTGCATTTGAATTCTCTAATTTGTTTTAACTGTTATCTAATCAGTCTATTCGTAAGAGCTATCTATGGGAGTGTTGTAGCTAAGGAAGTCGTTCCTTAGAGTTGACACTTTGGTTGGCATGAGCAGGGCACTTTCTGCCAGACAGCCGCTGGGATTGTTCGTTTCGTTGTAATATTTCATAATTATTATTACTATTAGTATAAGAATTCAATTCAAATCAACATCAGCAGATAGTCTTTCAATTAGTACATGCATCCTCTGTCCACAAACATTTCCCCATATTATACAATCTTAGCCTACTGCACAGCAGGCCTGCATTAAAATAAGTGAAGCAATTTAGACAAGATTTAGCTTATCTCCATCTTGCAATCCTGATCCTGAACATTTTATTTGCATTTAAATTCAGTGCATAGATCATTAATTATCATTCTTTTTCATCTTTTGGTGAACTGATTAACTATTGCTTGAGTCACTTAAAGGTCTAGGGCGTAACATTTAGGAGGAGCTATTGGCAGAAACTGAATATAATATTGAGAGCCTAAGTATGTTTTCATTAGTGTATAATCACCTGAAAATAAGAGTCGTTGTGTTTTCACTACCTTAGCATGAGCCATTTTTATCTACAGAGGGAGCGGGTCCCCTTCCTCTGTGTTGCACTGCCATCCAAACATAACTAGTAGCCAGCAGTTTCAATTAATACTATGACGAGTGTCAGCTCCCAGTAGAGTGTCCCTCTACTGAGTCTACCTGCAGACTGCTCTCAGCATCAGGTGTTTAGTGTAGTGTGAGCGGTGGGTTTATTTAACAGCGAAAGGCTGCATTGTGTCAGTGTGACAGACAAAAAATTGGAAGTGTCTGAAATTAATTAGAAAAATATCTAATATATTCTTGCTCTTCTTTGGCTGCCCTCCAGCTGGTGGCATATGCCTAAAAATGGCTCTGGACATAACAAAAAAGCCGATAACCTGGAGGGACTGTGCAGATAACCGTTACATGTTCTGCGGATACTACACGTTTGAAGCTGTGTAAGCGATAAAAACTCCTCTGCACCAGTGTCACCATGACACTGATTAAAACGATTATTTCAGCTCTATGTAGAGCATGAGGTGAGATTCAGCTGCGAGCGGAGGACAAAGGTCTTCTTCTACAGATGTTTTATTCAATCCGACTTCCCTTTCCTGAAAACGCCTGAGTGGCAGCAGATTATCAAACGGCATTCTTCAGTAATATTTAAAGTAATGCTCGTCTGATGCGCAGAACTTTGCCAAGGTTACAGAACAATGGCTTTTGTTCGCCAAGTGTTGTAGCTCAATATCTCCCAGCTGCTGTCAATTAACGCTGGCAATAACAAGCATCCTATTGCAGACGGACCATTAAAGAGGCAGCAGAATAAATTCCGTCACTCTCCTCATTTTTCTTCCCCTCACACTGACACTGCCATTGTATTTCTGGGCTCCATGAAGGTTTTTCTCCCCTTTTTCTTCTCTCTTTCTGTCCTTTGCACTCTTAAATCTTATTCACCTCACTTTCCTGTCTCCTTCCGTCCTTGTCTTTGTCCCCTCGTCTGTCTGCTTTCCCATTTGATACAGATTATCTTACTTTAAGCAATTCTTCTTTTCCTTTCGGCTGTTCCCTTTCAGGGGTCGCCACAGCGAATCATGTGCCTCCATCTAACCCTGTCCTCTGCATCCTCTTCACTCACACCAATTAACTTCAATTACAGACCTAATTCCAAACTATCAGAGAAGGAACTTTTCTGATGTCTTGTATGACCAATAAGGACAACTTTTGACAAATTCAGTGCCGTTTATCGGCATCACTGTACAGAAACAGTCTTAGTTAAAGACTCTGAAGACCTTAGATCTTAGTACAACGTTAGACACTTCTGAAAATCTCATAAAAAATTGGACTGACGTCTCTGCAATAGTTTCAGTTAAACTCCACTGACAGTAAATGGCTAATTTCCTTTGTGGTGTTCCCCAGGAGGCATTGTTCGGCCCCTGGCTGTTTTGTAAGTGCTACACCTAGATTCTGTTAGTCCCAAACACAATACACAGACCTTTTTTTCTTCTAAAATCTACTGACTAATCTGCTGACTGTCCGCTTCTCTGATAAAGTGCAGGATAATGGTTCTGGCCTCTGTTTTGATGACCAAGTGAAGAGCACGGCATGATGTAGCCTCCAGCTACATATCAGACCTTTTAATTACTCATGAGCCAATGTGCTGCTTCATATCCTCTGGGATGGTCTGTAGTTTAAGAGTGGATGAAAAAGTGTAATTTACAAAATTGCAAGGTCACCTTGCAATATCATGCAATTTAATAGAGCAATATCACAGACTACAACAGAGTCTACAGCCACAAAAGCAGCTATGTGAGCTAAAAACTAATGTCAGCATGATAACAATGGCGATGCTAACATGGGGATGTTTAAAAAGTATAATATTTACTATGTTCACCATCTAAGTTTAGTGTGTTAGAGCGCTAATATTTGCTGATTAATAATAATATTAATAATAATATAAAATAAAGTCTGTGTATAGTATTCATATAGCACTTATCAAAACCACAGATTAAGTGCTTTAAAGAAAAAAGAAGAAAATGAGAGAAGAAAAAGTAGCACTTAACACATAGGTAATGTTGATGGGAAATTTAGGATGGTGGAACATGAATGTCTCTACAAAATGACATGGCAATCCATCCAAACGTTGTCCAGACAGCTCACCCTACACCACAAACGTCAGCCAAATTCATTAATCTGGGAAAAAAGAATGTCTGTTCAAAATGTTGTGCCAGTTTTCCAGACCACTTAAAGTTAAAATGCTGACCTCCTCGTGACACTACTAAACTAAAAAAGTCAGGGGATCACCAAAGTAAGTTTCATCCTCTGAGGACCGTGAACGTCTGGACATTGCCAACCCTTGAGCCATGCTGCTCTTGTAGTTCAAAACAATGTTGAAACTGTACTGTTTATTGTACGGTTATCTCTTTAATGCAGTTTAATATCTGTAATTAGGTTTCGCCTTTTAAGTGAATTGGCAGTTTGTATACTCCATTTTCTCTCTCTCAACAGGTGACTATGTGTTGATGACAGTGTACTTTGACCTCAGCAGAAGGATGGGCTACTTCACCATCCAGACCTACATACCCTGTATCCTGACTGTGGTCCTCTCCTGGGTCTCCTTCTGGATCAAGAGCGACGCCACGCCTGCAAGGACGGCCCTAGGTACACAACCGCACCGCTCATGTAGCAGCTTGGCCAACTGCGGGGAACATTACTGAATTTCAAAAGGGCTTGTGTAACGTAATCCTCCTTGGGAGCAGTAATTTGTTGCAGTACGTTTTTCATGACATTGCTTTTTTGTTAACCCTCCAAATTGGCAGATACCTGCTTTCATGCCTGCACATGATCAGCAGTAGGGAATAGTGATGATGTCCAATATTTTGTCATCAATTTGCTTTAACTGCAGTGATGGGAATACTTTCAGCAGATAATATATAACTCCCTTCCACTGCTCATTCAAGCTGTAGCTGTGTGAGTCCAATATGAGGAAAATGAATCGGAAGTCGGTGGCAGGGTTTAAAGCCTTTTTGATAATTCCAGTTCAAGCTGAGATTTCGACAGCTTGATAGCAAAAGCAATAATCTCTTTTTTTATTGGTAACTGCAATTTTATTACTCAGTCTTTGATGCCGTAGTTATTACCGGCAAAAGCAATCATATTATTGGAATACTTGCACATCTCTCAACATTGTTGTGGAGTGAGAAAAGACAACAAATGAAGAAAAGGCTTTTGTGTATCTCTGGGTACACGTGTCAGACTGTACATCAGCCATTCACAAATGCATGTTTCACCGTAACTTAAGCTGTGCCATGTTTGAAATGTACGTCCCATCAGTGTTTCCTTTTCATCCTTTATTGTTGTGTAAATCTTGTTTTTTTCTGCATGAGATGACAGTTATTTTGAATTGTTTTCCTCCCCCACTGCATGCCTACCATTAGTTCATTTGCTTCCCTGTGGATGATGATGTTGTCCTGATGGGCCATATTTAAGGTGGAATTCAAGGTAAGTGTCTGACCAGTTCATCTCCATGACGACATAGCGAACAGAGTGAATATATAGATGGCATACATTCAGTTTGATAATGAAACTATTACCTGAAGCAGAGCTTCCAGTTATTAAATGTTGTTTTGCAACCAAACACTGTTCAAACACTGTTCATACCCACAGAACTTTAATTTATTTTAGTGGAGATCACAAAATAAAAAAAAAAAGAAGCAAATTTGTCCATCTGCATTTAGGAAAAATGTGCACAAAGAAAATTTGAATATATTACTCAGTGTAAACATCATATCGCTTCACCGAAGATGATACAGAATATATATGACACTGTCAGACAGTGTGAATTTTGTGGAGCTACTTCAGGGGCAAAAAACAAAGAGGATGTTAAAAGGTTAAACTGTTAAGGTGCATATAAGTTGTAAGAGGAGTCAAATTTTAAGATGAATGCCAAAAAGATGTGGAGTGAATCTCACTTTCAGACCGGGAATTAAACAATACATAGTGGCCCACCTCAACCTCACACATGGCACTAACATGAAAAATTAACTAAAAACACATTTATAGTTATATTTACAGTTATATTTCTGAAAATATAACTTAAAATCCTACATGAACTCTTAAGTCACACTGGCTGTTACCCAAAGGACATCTTGAGCAGTACACGTTTATGTCACCTTGGTTCATCATGGCTGAGCTGACGCTGCTATTAGCACTGAACACAAAGTACAGCTGAGGCAGATGGGAATGTCATTAGCTTGACCTGATGACGGTGCTAGATGAAAGGTTACGTGCATTTCTGTACCAAGTTTCATGGCAATCCATCCACCAGTGGCCGAGACATTTCAGTCAGGACTAAAGCGGTCTATTGACCAACCAGCAGACCGACGTTGCCATCCCTAGAGCCGTGGCGCAGGTGTAGCTAAAATTTGATTTAAACAGAAGTAAAACAAAAGCTTGTCAACTTGACAGCAGATTATAAAAGCACACTGTTTCTCACAAAAGCAGCCTGAGCTCCATCCCACTGCTAATTTTCCTTTCTGATAACCTCCACAACAATAAATTATACCTCCATGTTCCGTGGCTCAGCCCCCCTCTATGCCATTTGATCTTCTGCTGTAATCCTAATTAAATTTACTGGCTAATTATTCCATAGCTGGTTTATTTATTCGACACAGTGTAATGGCTAAAATGTAACAACTGATTTATGTCCAATAATTTAGCATTTTGACTAGCCTACTCAAAAATTGTAGTTGTGCACCTGAACAAAATATACCTGTTTTTTTTATTGTATTTGGCAGCATCCTGCTCTCACTGATTTCTTTCACTTTGTGCTCTAAGAATTCAGCAGAGTACATGCTATGTTTCAACAGTTCAGGTCACTGTAGGACTACCAATTTGGGGAGGGGTTGCTCATTTACTCCCCAACTGTAGACTTAGTCGTGACCTTACGACGTAAATTGGAGTACAAATTAAAACAACAAACTGAACACGAACAGACCACGCATACGTACATTTAGCCCAGGGAGCCCCCGAATATTACCGTCGTACTGTTAACTCCACCAGCGCAGGAGGGGTTCATTGCCTTGCTCTCTGGCACTTTGGCAATACTTGTCGAATGAGGTGAGACTCTAACTAATTAACTTCCCCCCACCCACATTTTCTCACTTGGCCCAAGAACTCACCCTCCAGCCACCTTCACCCCCGATGTCACTTGCGTCGAGGCAGCACACACAGCTCTGAAGTTCTTTAATTCCACTTAGTTGCCTCCGTCCTCCGCCTGCCAGTCAGCCAATATCACAGAAGGTCATCTGAACGGCTCTGTGGTAATACAGAAGTTATATTGGAGTTCTGTCGCGTCCCTAGTCGTCGTCATGCCCAGAGAAAAAACTTCACTGATAGTTGAACAATAAAGTCGCCTCACGTATCGAATTCAATAATAAGCCAGCGTTATTCCTCAAGCGTGCGCTGGGCCAAATGGAGCCTTTCCACATGTGCTGTTAATGAAAGCTGATCATAATAAGAGATTGTGTCGAGCGTACTGCCCAGCTTACTTGTTGCTGTTAGGTTGATGAGAGTTGACACGGTGACAGTTCAAAAACAGTGTGAAGCGGATGAGATCAAGAGAGACAACAACGCAACACACAGCGAGCGTGTTAAGACATGTTGTGTGCGTAGAAGCCGCAGATATGTGCTGAAATACTACTGCTTTTTTCACTGGAGAGGTTTTACTTCATTTTAATTTTGTTAGGCTCTAACAGCTTTTTTTTTTACCAGTGCAGGAAAAATGTAGGATCACGGCATCACAGTTACAGCTACTGCTGTTTCTCCCAGCGTACACCTCTCTACTGCAGCTGGTATTGAATGTGTATCACACTGCTGTGTGTGTGCCCGTCTGTCTCTCCATCACTCTGTCAGCCTGTGTGTCTGCCTGGCATAGACAACAACCCAAGGCAGTCAAGGCTTGCAGTACGTGGGAGGCGGTGTGATACATGACCAAAGGCAGTGAAAGGCTTGTGATCTCACTCAGACAACAGGTTGCAAGCTGTCCCAGTCCTGATAAACATCCACATTCAGCTCAACAACAGAAAGTCATTTAGCCTTTCTTCTCTAGTACATCGCCCCCTTTTTCGGGTCGGCCTGAGACCTGATCCCAAGGCCAAGGGGAGAGGAGCGATAAGAGGAAGAAAAGCTGGGCATAAGAGAGGGACAAAACAAGAGTGTAAAGCAAAGTGAAGGCTTCCGGCACGTAGTGGCAGTGAGAAATGTCACAAGGAGGTAGGGGGATCGGTCGTATCACGGAGAGGTTGAAGTCCAAGAAAAAAGGCAGGTGATGCCGCTGCCCCCACCCGACTCCTCGAGGCAGTGTGCCTTGACAAGCTGCTAACATGTTACAGGTGGTATTTACAAAGAGCTGTCACTCACCTGCTACTCCTTCAGCGGCAAGACCTTTGGATTGCAGCGGATGGGAAGTAAGAGGGCTGAGCTCAGGTTTATTCCCATTAGACCTCAATCTCTGCAGCTCAGATGGGTCTTGACAGAGATACAGGTGGCTGTTGATGGGAATTACACCCACCCCGAGGCACGAGTTAAGAATGTAGAGCCTGAGAGGGTAAAAGAGAACTGTGGCACTGGAGTTAATTGAACTGGGCGGTAACATCCATCAACATGCCACACAGTTATACAGGGTGATATAGAATATCAGTGTCACAGAGGTTCTTGAAAGGACCAGTTCACCACAACTGCAAAAAAACAAAACAGATTTTCCCCAAATCTAGCAGTGCTGATATTTTTGGGTTTCATGTGCCCAGGTTTTGAGATGTCTGTGAGATTTCTGCCATCAGCCCAGCCTCGCGGTGTGTGGGATTTTGTTCTGCTGCTGAAATCATCGGAAACGACAATCTCAACATGCAACACGTCTTTAGAGAGGAACTCTTTTGACAGGTCTCGGGGAGAACTACTAGATATGTAAAAAAAAAAAAAAAAAGGTTGCCTAAAGCCTGTTGTGGCTCCAGAGGGAGCTACGTGGAGTCTGATAAATTGCCTCAAGGGATGTCACTTGATGTGATGTCACTTCAGCATCGATAAGGTCTGAAGACTACAAGCTTGAAAATAAATAAAATCTGGCGGGTGTTGCGTCAGAAAGAAGTGAGGTTAGCAGACCTCTGTAGCCTACTCCTCATCTCCGCTTGATGCTAGCAGCTCGAAACCCGTTAAAACCAACCCAACCTCCTCCCTAAGCTGACTCTTTGGCTCTAAAACAACAACTTCCGACGGACACTGTTTTTTGCTACGGCCTATGATAACTTGATTGTTAACACATGTCCTTTTGGGGCATTCGCTGAAACGAATGATGCTGGACAGATGGGAGGACAGTTTGCCACAATTTCCAACTATCTGGAACTATTTGAAACCAAAGAAATTGCTCCAGTACCCAAACAACTCCCTGTTTGGTTTGTATTTATTCATCTCAAATATTGGGCTCTGGCTAGCTGCAAGCACTGGCAACAAAAAAAGCTTATTTCTCATGATATGGGTGCGGTGGTGGTGTGTGTGCACGCGCGAGCAGGCGGGGTGGGGGGGGGATCAGAAACACTTATCAAAGGTGATATGTCAGCTTGTGTATAAGAGCTGACAAGGTACCTCATAGGAACTCTACCATGAAGGCGGTGAGTTAAAGATAGGTGGTAGTACAGAGACATCCCTCCCTCACACTGAGCTGTGAAGAGATGGGGGAATCTAAATCAGATGCTCCACTCACCACAGGGACAAACTCGCTATATGATCGGCTATGTTTTTCTCCCTCGGCAGTTTCTTTCTACAAGTGATAAGGACTAATGGTAGTAGTGACTACTACCAACGAATGTTTCACACCAACAAGAAGTTCATATACTGTAATTAAAGCATAAATACAAGGAAGTCCGCTGTATATTTGCCTCATATATCAAGGTCTATAGATGTCAAGCCGACCGTCAGAAAATACACGACTGAGTAAACAAATTATAGAGGAGAGTGGACCCGCTGCAGGCTGTTTAGTCCCAAGTATCTCCTTGGTCAGCGGGGACTCATGAAGGGCCATCTGACTGATGACATGCATGCGAGATGTGGCTTTAAGTCAAGGCCTCTACAGTGTGCGTGAAACACCTTTAATCAGATTAGATTAAAAGTTGCCATGTTTAGCATTTTAACCTCAATCACAAGCACATTAATTTGAAAACATCAGCATAATTACCATCAACAAACAGGGCTCTCGCCGAGGAGACTGTCAGCTCCTATGTACACCGCATTTTACTTTGTGTTGATGTGGTGGGAAATCTGCTGGAGTGCTCCGCGGCTCAAAACCGGAACGTCTGCGCTTAACGCAAATAATGCGCACTTTTATTCCACTTCCACTGCTCTAACTGCATCATTTCAACATCACATTAGCCTACTTTGTCAGGACCTTTATATTCACTGTGATTTGGGGCTGCTGTGACTTCCTGCTTGCTCTTAAAAAACAAACATACTGATACAAACAGACAGTCACACCCTTTTCATGACAGGGAGCAAATAGGTTTATGGGAAATATGGTCTCACAACTAAATTTCATAATGTTTTTCTTATGTAAAACATCACCATTTCATCCATGTTTGGTGTCTGTAGAAGCCCAAATTGCCACATTAGAATATCTTGTTTTGTCTGACCAACAGTCCGAAACGACTGATAAAACCAGCAAATACTCTCATTTGAGGAGCTAGAGACAATGATTTTGCGGGATTTTTGCTTGATTATTGATCAACTATAAAAATAGTTGAAGATGAATAACCCAAATGATAATGGGCTGATCATTTAAGCTCTAGCTAGGTTATCTATTCTTAATCCCGCAGACAAAACTCTGATTGGTCGCCTGCTCTAACTGGAGGTTAACACTCGTCAGTGGGCACGACACCAGACCTGAATCTCTGAACAAATCAGAGATGCAGTCTGGCAAGTCAGAGGCCAACATGAGGCAAAACAGCTTCATAAACACAACACTGAACGCTTAATCCATTTCATTGTACATGCGGAAAGTTACAAAATGCCGCTTTAACCGACATTCCATGTCCTAGCTTTTCAGTGAAACAGAAAACAAACGCTGGTCTCAGGACAGATTAAGTCTGTAGTCACAACAAAACCCATGCAGTCTTGTGACCTGGCCACTGATCCTTGACAGGTACTCCTCAGTGCTATTTAAGACACTCCATGTGCACAAGCTGTGGTGTGTTCCACCTGGTTTAACCCTGGACACACAGCAAAGGTCACCGTCTGATATTTGTTAACGGACTGTGGCAATACTACCCAACCACTAGACATATATGACACTGTTTTATGCCAATTACCATGTCTTTAAAATCTTATTTTGTAAAACGTGCATGTAAAAAACAAGAAAATCTGTTCTTTCATGCTGCTGTGATCACACCGTCAGGATTATTTAGCACTCTGAGGATGTCTGTAGCATATTTGCTTTGCACAGGCATATGTACTGGAGCGTTTCTCGCTTCTATGTGACGGCACTTGTTTTCTGTAGATGTGAGACTTTGTGTTGTTCAGATCGCCTGCACAGACAGGAATCAACCAGTTGCTATGGCATCATGTAGCGACAAATTCCCACAGAATGAATTAAACTGTAGGGAGACAACTCATGACCTTGATTTGAAATAGCAGCCCAAACTGTGAGCAGCCGGTGGGTAGCTTGTGATAAAAAAAAAAAAAAGCAAAGAAATAAACAGTGGTGTCAATGCGTTTGCTGTTTTATTGGGATCGCACTGTTCCCAGTACACTGGCATTTTAACAGATAGTAAGGTTTAAGGTATAAGAAGCAGAGAGTTGTTCATTTACCTTGTTTGGCGCTTAAATCTAATGAGCGGGGAAAGAGAAAGTCTAGACGAGCACTAGACCAGAGGAGGTAGCTTGAAATAGATGGGAGCAACTCGTCTCTATGGAAACCACAGGCGAAAACAGTGGCACACATGAAAGACATGTGGGAGATGGGGATGAAAGAGACAGAGAAGAGAGAGGGAGAGAGAAAGGAAGGGAGAGGGAGAGGAGGGGGGAGACGCGGCATGAAGAGAAAGAGGAGAGGATGAGAGGGAAAGTCGGCGAGCTTACGAGAATGATGTGCGTGTCACCGCAGTAGATATTGATGCCCCCAGTGGGCATTAATGTCACTGGGTTCATCTCTCTTTGAAAGAATTGATTTCATTTCAGCAAGCGAACACAATATTCTCCGTTAAGACACCATGGGGAGTAATTTCCAAAACAATGGCACTGATGACACAATGAGACATAATTAAAAGTTATCTCCAGTTAGAATAGTTATTTACCAGCGTGACAGGTAATTATTGACACTGATAGAAGCCCCTTTCACAAATTTAAAACTATTTTAGAAAAGGTTAGTGACCTCCCACAGTGACTGGCTCGCGGTGATCATGCAGTTCTCAGGTGATTGGCGCTACTTTCCCAGCCTGGCTCTTACATAATTTCAGTTCCTGGCGAGTTTTCACTATAGTGGTCATGCGAATGCATGTGTTACAGCGCCATTTCCATAATTTATCCCTGTCATTAAAAGACGAGTGGACCTCTCCAGAGGGTGACTAATGCCCACGGTCTGTACACAATCTGGGCACTAGTTTCATCGCCCTTGCTTAGTGTAAGTGTATCATGCTCATAGCCATTATTGTTTCTAACTTTAGATTATTGAGTTCAATAGCTGATAATGTTTAATATTAGGTTTGGTTTGATTTTATTTGGCATTTTTCAAAAATATGGAATAGAATCCTCTCATGGAATGCTGGGTGCTGTGTTACAGCATGCGCTTTGATAGTGTGGAATGTTGAGACACCAGATTAGAGCTGGGTTTTTTCATCACTTCATTACACATTTTGCCGACACGATGGAAGCAACACAAGCCTTTGTTAAACCAAAGACAACAAACATGCAGACACAGCATGAAGAAGAGCTGGAGGACCGTAGAAGAATCAACAGCTACTTCGCGGATCGTCCCCAGAAAACTTCTGATTTTAAACCCAAGATGGGAAAAGTGAGATATAATCTCAAGGAGGAGAACGCTTTTCTCAAAGCCAGACTGACCGACTCCCAGTACGCTGAGCACCTCTACTACTGCAAATATGTAGCTGAGAAGCGAAAGGTCAACGATATCAAGACCCTGCTGCAAGAGACTCGCTGTCAGCTTACCCACTCCACTGCTGCAGCTGAGAAGACGATCGCAGAGCTCAAAGACCAGCTGGAACGAGCCCGCACCAGTGACACCAGGTCGTACGAGGAGGAGATAAAAAATCTCAACGGCAAGCTGGAGGAGGCCAAGTTGCAACTGCAGCAACAAAGTTTCAAGCGTGATGCAGAGCCCTGTGAGGAGACTCCAACGCCAAAAAGCGAGGTTTTCCACACTGAACTGGGAGAGAAGCTCCAGCAGCAGCTATCAGAGGCCCAGAAAGACCTGAGGGAGCAGCTTGCTCAACACAAGAAGGCCAGAGAGGTTCTCTTCAATAAAGAAGACAAACAGTTGAAGGCTCTGGACCTGGAAGACGAGCACAAGCAAACCCCAGCCTCCTACCATACCCAGCTGGAGCACAATGCCAACAGCAAGATCGTGGCTCACCAGACAAAAGCAGAGGAGGAGCTGGTTTCACTTCAGCAGCGGCCGAACAAGAAAGAGGAGGACTGGAGTCGGTGGGAAGCCAAGCTGGGTGAACTCGAGTCCAAGATGGAGACAGCACTGGACAAAAAGTCCAAAAAGAAGAAGAGATGCTGGCTCGTCAGGCTGTTCACTTGACTGACTACAGCAGAAAGGACTGTAGGTGCACAGTCGCTCATTATGAGTGCACTGTCGCATTTACATGTCCTCCCTCTGCTTGCGTGGTTTTTCTCCGGGTCCTCCGGTTCCCACGCCCCCCAAATTAGAATCAATCAATTAGTCAATCAATAAACAACAAATAAATCCAATTAATAAATGATATACAGTGTCATTCTGTGTTAAATTACAAGTTGCACTTTGGTTGAGTTCACGTTAAAACAGCTCTACTGAGCTCATGCTGAACAGAAACGATGCAGCCGCGTGTTAGTGCTGCTGTATATATCCCAAACTGAATATTGCCATGCAATGAAAAAGACTTGGTGAATTTAAACTGTGGTCAATATGATAAGTCAGATGTTTTCAATGAAAATACGGTGATAATTAGATCAATCCAGGGTGATAGGGCTGATACTGCTAATAATGATTTAACACAATAACACTGTGGACATGACAAAGCTCACTCTTATCACTGGGGGAGGTGAAACTTGTGTCCAGATGGCGTGTCTGTAGGGAACAGGAAACACTCCGTCTCCTTGGATTTGAACACAGTGGTTTGATTGCATATCCAAATACATTCACCTTTAAAAATCTTTAATCTTTATGTTATATGTAAAATGTTTCATTTCTTAGGTTTTACACATCGCTCTTGTCCATAAAACGAGACATGTAGGGATATGTTCCTCTGAGTCTCATGTTCAAGACGCCAGCTACTTGAGTGAGACTGGTGTCAGTTTTCATGCATATATGATCTGTATCCAAGATCTAAAACCACATTTGTAGTCATTCAGGTTGGCAAAAGTACAATTAAAGTTACATTTGTAAAGTAGCACAACTTTTAATTTGTGAAATAGTATGAAATGCTATGGTAGTGTTTCTTGACGGTTACTTTCAGATGAAAAAACACAATAATACCAAGGTGTAGAGAAATGGCTGCCCTCCATTTTGCTGATGAGGCACTGATGACAATATTACCAGCTTCAATTATGAAATCATCAAAAAATCCTCAGCTTGAGGATTTTGGGGGCTTTTGCCTCTAGTGGCTTACCTTGTAATTTCAAAAAGTGTCATTTCTATCCAAAGCGATGCCTGGAAAGATTCCACTGTGGTTGAGATTGTAAAACTTTATTACAGGAATACGGGGCCAGCTTTGTACCGCGTGCCTGCTGAATTATGACTGCGCTGCAAGAGCCACTTCAGAGACAAGTCATGTTTCAGTCATGAGAAGGTGTCAGGATTTCCCTCATAATTCTGATGTGGCTCCACTGTATAAATGAGGTTCTTAACCCGCAGATGGGTTTCCGACATTCATTTCATCAACATTTGAGATTGGGGGGAAAAAAATGTGATTATTTGATCATTATGAACTATTCTGCTTCACCACACTCAAAACAAATCTCCCCTGCAGACGCTTACTGGAGGACAGGATCAATACAAGAATGGGGACACTTACCCAGAATACCCCATATGCATTATTAATGGTGATTAATAAACCTCTGCCCACATGCTATATAATCACTCAATTCCGCATGGGTCACCCCAGTGCTGACCAGCTATTCATCATGCACTCACAATGAATTCTCTTTTCAACGTGTTGCTCCTGCATTCATCATACATGCATTACCTTCCCAGGTATCACCACAGTGCTGACCATGACCACCCTGAGCACAGTGGCCAGGAACTCGCTACCTAGAGTGTCCTACGTGACAGCCATGGACCTGTTTGTCACCGTCTGCTTCCTATTCGTCTTCGCTGCCATGATCGAGTATGCCATGCTCAACTACTACTCCTACATCGTACGCAGACCTCCTGCCAAGACGCAGAGAATGGTAAGCCTGTGGTGAATGTGTGTGTAGTGGGCTGTTAGTGTTTATCAGCCCTGCATTTGCCTTTTTATTTATGTTAACAGGCACCTCCACTACAGCAAATGCCCTGCTTAGAGCTGCATGAAACAGCCTGTAAAGCACGCATCTTTAATCAGTATCATTCATATAATGCTCTCAGTAATGTATCAACATGGATGGATTACGTGAAATGACTGTTAACATTGCTTGTGGAAAGTCAATCAAACGACTACCAAGACATGCAACATGACTACAAAGCCATGCAAAACGATGTCAAAGAGACACAAAACGACTACAAAGAGCCTCAAAATGACCACAAAGAGACACAAAACAACTAGTAGTTTTTCAGTGTTAGTGTCGGGCTCCTATGCATGACGGGTGGGGGTCCTGGTTCATGTCTGTGCCCAGAGGCCCATTATCTCATAATCCACCATCTGTATCATGACTGTATTAATAATGTTAATATAAAACCGGCATGCAAAATATGATAAATCTTGTTACTGGTGGTTCTCATTAGTATAAGGACACTAGGTTCACGGGTGCCATAGCAACCTTAGGGGGCCTCAAGACCCCTGGGGACCCATGGGATCAGTACTAATGATCATGATGTAGCTGTCTGGACAAAGAAAAACAATGAATAAATAAAAAACAAATGCTTGAAAATCTGGTTGTAGTCTCTCTTGTATCATCTGATGAGCCAATCAGAAATTAGTGGAAAGTGTGTGTGTGTGTGTGTGAGTGTGTGTGTGTGTGTGTGTGTGTGTGAGTGTTGATGTGTTTATACTCCTCTGCATCCAGGCCTGGTTCAAGTCTTGGTGTCATACGATGATCCAAGTGATGCTTCAGAGGCTTTTTCGACCTGCTGAAAGTAAAATTCTTGTAATCTTTTCAGTGAAAATGAAATAACATAGAAAATCATTTGAATGCTGGCTATTGGAGTCTAATAAAATCAGCCCTCAGAAACTCATATTGATTGAGTCCACAAGGTTTCAACATAAAATATATATATATATATTGTGTGTTTGTGTCGTATACATATATACACATATATATATATACAGTGCACAGTGTCGTCCCAGGCATCTGACATGTGTGTCTTTTTGAGCATGTGTGCAGTTGAAAACATTTCTTTTCTAGCAATCGCTCCCGAGCCTAATGCTATGTGTGGGCGTTCTCAAGGTTGCACCTGCTGCGAAAGCTTTAATGGCGGCAGCACACATCTACTAAGCCTGAGTCAGCCACCGCTGCTGTCATTTCCCTCTCTCCAGATCCCCTCCCTCTTCATTATTTCCTCCCAGTGTAGAGGAGTTCTGCTGAATGTGTCTCAGGGCTAAAAGGACTGTCAGCTCGGGCTGAACAATTACGTTGTGTTACATACAGCCCCTTCCTCTGCATTTCTGGCTCTCTGCTGTATTTTGGCTTGGCCTGTCTGTGGGGAAGCCTCATATCCCCCCCCCCCCCCCTCCCCTATCCGTGTGGCCCCTTGGTGTCGCCCACTCAGTCAATTCTCTTACTCCACAAGACACATCTAACTCTCTTTGCCTCCCTCTCTCGCCACCCACTCTTCCTCTAAGAGCGGAGTAGAGGACTGCAAAAATGTGTGAACATTTTACCCCAATTAGGTTGTCCCACACGATTTTATGAACATCAGGGAGGAAGTCCCATAATGAATTTTGTCAGGAGGTACTTACTCAGAAATCCAGTCTAAAAATTCCGGCTAGAGCTGCATTTTGTGGCTATCAAAAGGATAAAGCATAATGAATAACAATGATTCGTGTTATTGTATGTTTGCAAGTTTTTGAAATCAGTAGTTTTACTTTCAACTAAATGTTAAAAATAACTAGTATACTTCATTTTATTTCTCGAAAATCTATTTCCAAAAGGGAATATCAACTTTTTAAAAACCCTAGACATCACTGTGCTGTTACAAAAGCATATTGATTCACCAATGCTTCTCGCATTGCTGGGCCCACTTTGTGGTTTTGCAGTGTATTTTTTTATTCCAACTGATGTACAAATGAAGAAAACGGTACATCACTTTGAACACATTCAGCACATCAATAGCGCAGTTTGATGGAGTATTTCAGTAATCTAAAACATCAATAATTACATGTCAGGGCTTTGTGCCTTTTTAGACTGGCCATTTTGCATTAATAAACTATTGCATAGACTGTAATCCACTACAAGTGGCACAATTTCTGCATCTGAAATGGACCAGAATGCAATGCAGCAAAAAGGCATTTTGAGAAAGACATGCTGCCACAATGATGAACATACCCTAACTTTCGTAGTCACGTTTTTTTTATTTAATTTAAATAATTACAATTTTTTTTTTTTTTTTAGCTTAGTCTCAAAAGTAGGTAGGAAAAAGCAGGCTTCTCATTTCTAGCCAGCAACTGTCAGTATTACCAGCTGAAATGACAACTGTCACTGGCAGATTTGGTCAGCTGTAGCTAGCAAATTAAACTAATGTTAGCTCCACAGGTAGGCAAAGACTTGTTTTAAAACAAGAATTCTGTAAATGGGGCCTTAAATATGTGCTTGATGGCTACATACATGATGCTAAAAGACTGAAGCTAAAGCTGCATGTACCAGGCAAAGAGTCAGCATCTTCCCCATTGATGATCCGTGAAGAAGACATGTAAACAAAGCGATTGGTTATTGTATTGCAGTGTAGAGTTAGTTAGTCCTTTAAGTATGATAAGGAAAAAATGTGAGGTCAAACTGCTATTTCATTCTGTGTGGCTGCTTAGCTTACATATTTCGTTTTGATGTTCACAAGAGATTTTAGGATGAGGACTAACATGAACTGATGGGCCATATGCAATGCTACCCCGGGATTGGGTTCCACACAGTGGGGAAATACTACACGTGCTAGTGTTAGTCATGAACGGGACGATTATTTTTTTTAATGACCTGCAATCCTGCAAACTAATGTAGCTAGTTAATGATCCTTGGCCTTTGAAGTAACAATCCGTTTCTGCTTTAGGTAGTTAAGTAGCCTGACATGC
This sequence comes from Coreoperca whiteheadi, assembly GCA_011952105.1. Lineage (NCBI taxonomy): Eukaryota > Metazoa > Chordata > Actinopteri > Centrarchiformes > Sinipercidae > Coreoperca > Coreoperca whiteheadi. The sequence goes on from CM022483.1 coordinate 11,431,111, forward strand.
TAACAATTGCAGCTTATGCTGAAGCAGAATAACGCACAGTTCATCTGCACTTTTGTGCTTGTGTTTTTGGTTTTGGAAAGGTTAAAAATGACACCCCCCTCTAAACTCTTTAAATGCTGAGTCTCACTCTTACTACAGCCCACTGCACACCGCTTCTACATAAAAGCTCGGCAAGTCCTCCGCGCCTTGTTATGGTTGCTGAGCTATGATTGGACAATCACTGTTCAGGAGGGGTTTAGCAAATGGTCAATTCCTAAACCATGACTCTCTCTCTCTGTCATCCCGTACAGGCCTACTCATCTTTCAACATGGGTCACACCGCTCGGCCCATGATGCCCATGGGCAACTCCCTGTTCTGGCACGAGTATGACGACAACTGCCTGTACGAGTGCCTGGACGGGAAGGACTGCAAGAGCTTCTTCTGCTGTTATGAGGAGTGTAAAGAAGGCGGCTGGAAGAAAGGACGGATCCACGTCAACATCCGCGAGCTGGATTCCTACTCCCGGGTTTTCTTCCCCACCTCCTTCTTGCTCTTCAACATAGTCTACTGGGTCAGCTACCTCTACCTCTAGTCGGTCTCAGGTTGTGATCCATGGGCCCTTCTGAAACAGCTTCAGTCCCCGCCACTTTGCGCCACGGCTCGTGATTTAAGGTCAAAACTAAGCGTGGTGGAGGAAAAGGGGTGGATCCGCTCTGTGGGAATTGTGAAAGACGTGCTGCCTCTGGAGTGGTACAACTAAAAAATACATACATGCAGTGGTGTGTAAAGGCCATGATACTTTGAGCAGTGGCACACCAAGGAGAATAAAACGCTCAGCAGTAGAACAACAAGCCGCCAGCATTAACTTGAATGGAGAGGTTTCAGAATGGCTCTCTGAGAAACGAAACAGCAGACAGCTGTGACTTCAGAGACGTTCGGGGACGGGGTTGCATTGCTGAATCTTGGTCTTCGAGATGGCGAAGCACCCATAGTGCCTTCTTTAGAAAGGCTGCGGCACCGAGAGACGCAGCTTCAGAGTTCCCTCCATTATCTTTATTACCTCATCCACCACACCGCCGCATGCTGTGCTGTTTATTCTTTGATGAAACAAACCCGGAACGCCACCACTGGAGATGTTTAAAACTTACACTCACCCTTCATTTCGTAGCACATTAGTTTTAGTTGTACCCTAGAATTAGTTTTACTTTTTAATATAGTAACGTTTTCTTATTATTATTAATATTATTATTATTATTATTATTAGAATTAGTTGGACTTTCACAGCAAGTCATCGAGCTCACACATCAGTTGTTAATTGTTGAATATAAGTTCATGTCACGGGCAGTGGTTGTCTGGTAAAATCTTGTTTATTAAGTCAGTGAGCTTTTGTTCATGATGCTTTATGACCAAGTAATGCAGTTTACAGTAGATGCCAAGAAGATTTGGGTGTTTTATAATGAATACCGGGTTACTTTTTTAACACACAAAATGTAGAAGAACTGCATAAATACATACCAGTCTAACACTGAACATGCCGATCTCGTCCCCGGGCATATTGTACTGTATGTATGTTACAGTACATGAATAAACAGATTAGGGTTTGAGCAGTGCTGGTTTCTTCCTGACAACAGCTATATGAAAACAGTTCCACATTTTATTTTACACACTTTCAATCTTATTTAGATAGATTTTCGATTTTTATTATTAATAGGACCTGTGGATCACCTTGGCTTAAAGGAAAAGTTCGACATTTTGGGGAATATAATACTAAACAGCGGCCGGAGCCTTTCTACTTCAGTGGCAGAGGCCTTTATTTGGGATAGACTTTTTTGAAAGATAGATTTTATTTCCACGGCACTAAGTCCATCAGTACAGCAAGATATATGTAATATGTTCCACTTTGCCGTATTCCGAACAATATTAACCTGCCAGCCTTCCTTTTATAGGTAGGGTTTTCATGTGAAAAAAACATCAGGAAGTGTTGAGTTTTATTGATGAGTACAGCAAAGAAGAAGCAAGTCTGAAAACATTATTTCTGTTAAAAAAGAGAAATTTGAGCAGCAGTGTGGTGAGTAATATGACTCTGTTGTACTGATGGAATTAGTGCTTTCACCCATCTTAATGTGTATTTTTATCCTCTTTTCTCTGTCCTCTCTACCGGCCTATATGTGAGAATTTACGGTATTTACTTTTTTTGCCAAGGGTTAGTTGAAAAAAATTGATACCACTCACATGTCTGCACCAATCAGGACCTGTAATGTTTCAACATTTTATGGGGGGCTACGAGACCAGTAACTGCCGCTGGTTGCCTGGCAACTGGTCTTGGCCAAGAAATAGTTTGGTAACCCATAACTCAGTGAAATCTAATTTTTACACCTTGGGTTTTTTGTATGGATTAAAAAAAGGAGATATAACGTGTTAATTAGTGAGCTATAGAGGTGCTTTTTGGCGGATCTTGGAACCTATGAACAGAGCCAGGCTAGGTGTTTCCAGTCTTTGTGCTAAGCTAAGTTAGCTGGCTGTAGTTTCAAATTTAGCAAATAAACATTAGAGTGGTATCAATAATTTCATCTAACTCTTGGCAAGAAAAGGAGTAAGGGTATTTCTCAAAATGTCGAACTACTCCAAGGGATTACTAACGACAAAGAAATTTCATCAGCATTGGTTGCAATGGAGAATCATGATGTGCATGAAAATTGTTCAGTATACCATATACAGTGTATATACAGTATATACTGTTTATTGGATAATGGAACAAAATGAGATGTAGAAATATTAGTTTTGCCAACAAGCCACTTCAACCCTAAAGCACATTCAAACATATACTGTACATGGCCAATTTATCTTGCATCAGTCATTCTGTCTAGTTTCAGAAGTAGAAGCTTGAGTACATAAGATGGGAGTCTAGATGAAAGCTTCAATTTTTCTGATGTCCTGCCATATGCAGGACCTCAAGGCACATCTTCTAGTGCCTAGCTGGCAATGATCACAGGTGCTGTAAAATAAGTTCTATATATTGTGATACTCCATACACTCACATACTGTACACAGAGAAATGGATGAATCAGGAGGGTTGTAGACGACTCTTGATGGAGTCTTGCATCCACTCCTCAAACATGTAAAATGGATGCCCATATATGGAGGCTTACAGACACACGAGTGCAAAAAAAACCCCAACAACACAGGGATGGATGTTGCGCGGACGGCATTTGAAACATTTTGGTTTTGTTTACTGTTCTATGGCGTTTTTTGCAGTCTTTCGGCTTTTTAGAACAATCAAAACCCCTTTTTCCCTCCTCCTCCTCCTACCCAACACACACACACACACACACACACACACACACACACACACACACTTTTTCCCCGGTATTTGTATGTTCAAAGAGAAAAGCTTTTATGTAAGATGTATCTAATTAATGTTTCTATTTTCATACAGTTATATATGGAATGTAAGTTAGGCCAGTAGCGAGGCCGGTTTCAATCTGGTTCCAGTTCAGTCAGTTCAAGCAGCCTAAATGAGTTTATATTTAGGGGTCCTACATATTCATAAGGCCTCCAGACATTTGTGTCCTGTCCAGAGGTTTGTAATTACAAATCAAATCGCCTCAAGTGATGCTAGAGAAGCAGCAGAAGGGCTGTTACCCTGTGGGCCATTACTTACTCTGCTGATTTATTAGCTCATATGAGACAGTGAAATTGCATTAGTATTTCGCCATTAGATCTATCTATCTGTGAACTGACTGAACTGAACAGAGCTTGGCCCACACCGCAGTAAACTCTCCTCACCTCAGATATTTCTACTACACTTTATAAGTGTCTTAGTCCGTTGAGATACTTCAATAAAACAAAATCACTATTTTCTACGTCTTAATGAAAATCACCTGTGTGTTTCAAATGACTGGGACCTGTATTTATAAAGCCTCTTTGGAATCAGAGTACTAACCCAGGATCAGCACTGGTGAGCATAATGAACTCACTCAAGAGCCTCTTCCGGAGACCTCATCACCCCCCATTAAAGTTTCCCAGCTTCTCTGCGAAACGGTGCGTCAGCCGCACCGACGTGTCAGAAAATCATGTATTACTCCTGCTTTATCCTGCGAACCAATTTTGTTGTGATTGCCAGTGCGGTCTCTGGAGGGCGGGGCCGTACAAAAAAAGCCACTCTGATCTTGGATCAGCACTCCTGGGGGAAATATTTTATGAAAACAGGATCTAGAGTGAAAATAGGTATCTTTTTTCTAGTGCGTGGTACATTGCTTATATTAATAAATAACATTTTGGTCAAGTGGTACTGTGAAGTCTTTTTTTGCAAGAATGAAGGTCTTCAAGAGTGTTACTGCCTGTGTTGTTTACAGGTACAGGCGTGAAGCAATAGATCTGAAAGTATCTGGGACGTGTGGCGAGAGGCAATACTATTATTCCGCGAGAAATTCCGTCATTTGTGGTTTCACGCTTCTGTCCACAAGGGTATGTAGTCGATACCCTTCATAATATCCGCCTTTTGGACTTCAGTGCCAGTTCCTCCTTAGCTCTGATCCCTGTAAATCACCAATTTCAACAGGATTTGATACTGAGACTCCTGCCAAAAGACCCAACAAACGTCTCTCTCTCAAAGCCACTGTTTAAATGGAAATACTGTATGTGATTGCGATATGATAAAGAGAATAATGCCAGAAATGAGTTCTAGCTAATTGTAGTATTATATGCTGCAAGTGCTAGAACGTCAAATTGGTCTGTCAGTTTTTGCCACCTCCATTATAAGTCTGCATTATGTGCATTTACATACACATCTGTGTTGGATAACTGGCATAGACATCACTTAACGAAACCATGTTAACAGCTCTGTTGCATCGTTGCCTTAATTGGAGTAGCGCAAGTATTTCTTTCCTGTGCACATGTAGAGTAAACGTTTGCCACTTCACTTATATGTCTGCATCTGTTGGAGGGGGAGTGTGTCAGCCATGATCAACAAAAGCATTCTTGTTTTCACAAGTGGTTCAAATGCATTCAGGTCAACTCTGCCACCACAGTAATGGCAGCGGCGCTACACAGAGAACAACACGTAAATCAGATGGTGGATTGTCGCTCCAAATCCCAAATGTACATGTTCTGTAGATGGCACTAAGCATGATGGGATTTTTCCTCTTTGTTAACCCTCTTTGTTACTGATAAATATTTGATTTAGACCTTTCTAGTTTTAAGCTGGAAATATTTTATACCTTTCCCCTCATGCATCACGACATGCAGTTTGGTGTGAATTAATAAAAGGAACACCACACACCGGAGACATTGCATTAATTATTATAGTGTTTACCCAAATGAGACGGCAGGTGTATAAATCTGGCGCAAAATTAAGTCTTTAAAGGATCTGAGTCATTTGCGTGGTATCATCTGCAACCTAGAAATGATTAGCAAGTTCAGAATTCATTTGTTTCATTAGTCCACAAAAAGACCTCTAATTCAATGTTCTGATGGGAAAGTTGACAATTAAGCTCTCCATATACAATAGGATGAGTTACAATTGTCCTCAGGCAGTCTGCCTGCCTAATAACAATGATTCGACTAATATCCAGTGACAGATGCATGAGCACATCATTGCTTTACCCTGGGTTTGTTGACCTAGTTTGAAGCAAGCGGCATGAACAGAGTACAAGCGAGAGGCAGACAAATAAGTGGAGTCACAGCGTGGATGTTACAGCGTGGAGCTCCACCACCGCCGAAGCTGGAAGAAGCTCCTGCCACCTACGCGAGGCAAAAGCAGGATGGCACGCTAACACAGTGGATATGGAGAGAAAAGCACTTGTGCTAGTAGAAAATTGAGCTGTCAGTGTGTGGGTATGTGTGTGTGTGTGGATTTAACTCATGGACTTGCTCATGCCTGTAAAGTGACAGCTTTGCTTGCAAGAAGAATGGACACCCCTTGTGAGAAAACCTATAGGGAATCAATGCATTTTGCATGTGTGTGTGCACGCGCGCATTGTTCCTTCAGTACAATGAGTTTCTGGGTCACACACAAGGGTGTAGGTTTTGGTGTTGGGCAGAGGGGGTGGGGGGACCAAGAAAAAGTATATAAATATACTAGTGTGTGAAGGATATAGTATGTATATGCTATTTCCTGAATTTGAATACATTTATATAATCAAGCAGGAAACTAATTATGATGAAATTGGTTATCATACTTTTCAATAAGGGTTTTCGAAAGAGATATGAGATAAAAAAAAAAAACTGGGCCTATATTTATCAAGCATATCTTCAGTATCAACACTTCGCAACCAACCTCAGCTACATCTGGGTCGCCCGACCTTATTGGCTAAGGTTCTTGAGTATGCAGTCTGAAAGGAAAACCTGAAGAAGGTACTCAGACAGACAGTACCACCAACTTCTTTTTCTAGGAAAGAAAAATCCCTTGATTTATACTTTCATTTACAGATAATAACCCTTGCAATAATTAACAACATTTCTTCATTGTGTTGACAGAAAACCTAACCCGGGCGACCATCCAATTCTTACAAAACATATTTGCTGATGCAATGCTGTATGAACTAAGGGTTGAACTAAGACACCTCTGAGCCAATCACATTCTGATACATGGATCCAATCAGGAGCTATTATGTCAATCCAAGATAGTGGAGGGTATGTAGCTAAACAAAGGCAGACGGTAGGCAACTTGTCTTTGTTCACATAAACAGATATTCTATGTGGCAGATGCAAACTTGGAGATTCATTTGCTTTGCCTTTTATCAAAATTAAACAACTGTTCATGTATCATGACTTCTAAAACAGCACATCTTGGCTTCTATTGCAGCCTACATACAATGCACTCAATTCAAAAAGCCTCATATCTGACTTTCATGAATCTCAACTTGAAGATCTAAGGTTTAATTTAAGATGACTAAACTATTATTTATCCATGTCTGCTAGCGGCCTGATGTTGACTTTTCTACTCTCTTTCATTTTTAGTCTTTGCTTTCACAGACTTTACTTTTCTGAGAGTTCAACAGGATTTACAGAGCCAGACACGAGTCATAATAACTTTTCATCGTTAGATAAACTGATGGCCGCAAAGTTCTGAAGATTTTCCTGATTTTCTGTCCGAGGTTGAAGTAGTATTTCATTTTAAAATCTTAATTTTTTTCTGAACAGTAAATGGAAACTGTACAGTATGTATGCTTCAAATCTGATTTGAACGGAGTCTATGTTCTTTTATAATAGTACACAGCCGGAATGTTAATACTGTGTTTCTGTTCTTAATGGTAATTAAAGTCACATTCGTTTCTTATCATTATTTTCTGATAAGGAAGTACAAAAATGGGGATAAGAGAGAGAATGGGGTGAGATTGGACTGCTGCATGTCACTACCTAATCTCTGCTGGCTGCCCAAAATTATGATGGGGTGATATGATGCGGCCGCATGATAATGGAAAAATTGGGCAGGGGTCATTATCAGTTTTCACTCTCTCACCCGTCAGATTTTTACTTCCCCTGCGGCAGGAATAGCAGGATAACTCGAAGAAAAAAAACATTATGTGAAATGTATGTGGTGAATATCGGGCTACTGCTGCGCATTTCCAATATGATAAATAGTAGAAATCAGCATGTTTCAAAATCCAGATGATTTATGATCAGAGGGAAGTGAATGGCTAATCTGTGTAAGCAACCTCCTTTGTCAGTATCTAGAAGGATTAAATCATTACTGTCATGCAACACGGAATTGTGAGTCTTGATCAGTGACAGCATCAAATGAATTCAGCAGGATATTCATACATCAGCTGCAACAAGGAAAAGGCTGTACTGCAGGGTGCAGAACCGAAATAGGACTTAGACAGTACTGTACAAGAGCAATCTGTAAGCTGTATTCGAAAGACCGCTGAATTGCTCAAGTTGTCATTGTAAATTCCTGTGTTCCCAGGTTTTTTACATCACTATAGGGATCTTTCAGATTTCAAACGATTAGTTTGACATTTTGGGATACATGCTCATTCATGTTCTTGCCAAAAGTTAGATAAGATGATTGATGCCAATCTAATGTTTGTAATCAAGGTATGTAGCTGGAGCCAGGAGACGGTTATCTTAGCTTAGCATAAACACTGAAAGCAGGCGGAAACTGATTCAAGATTTAATACTTTATTGCCATTTCAACATAGTTGAAAGGAGTTTGCTTTAGTGGGCTCACATAAAACGACAAGAGTCCACAGCCATGCTAGCAGCTCTGTGAGGCTGTACTTAGTCACAGCGGTGCTTTCCATTTGTGGCTACTTTCAGGCTAATAAATTAAGAAATGCATTAGTATTTCCCCACTCAGTAACATTCCTGATTAGATTTGAAACCAGATTTGGGGAAATAAAATTGACATAAAATGTAATTAAACAGTTAACTGAATTAATAAAATGTGACAAATCGAAATGAGTAGAACATGTTACTGTTTTATTTTCAGTGTCTGATCAAAATGTTTTGAAAGGGAAATTCGTGATCTCAGTATTTCTAAAATCCTAGCTATTGTCCTGAATACATACTGCTTTAAAATATCCTATAATCACTGCCCCCAAAAATCATCACTGCGGCGTTATTCCTATAGCTTTACTGGTAATGCAGCCATCTCCATCTTAAATCATTTATTAGTAACAAGTTGTTTCCTTGGACATAAATGTGTGCGATTGCAATATGTTGCTGCATTTCTCCTGAGTGATTTTATACTGTAGCAGTACAGGAATCAAGTATCTGGGATGCAGCAGTACTGTATGTGCTTCACCACGCAAAGCCAAAAGAATGGGAAAGCAAAGCAATTCCAACACAGAGTGAAACAACCATTTCAGAATCTTTTGTTACTGAAAAACATCTGTGCCTCAATATACTCATCTATATCCATAACTGATGCTGTAAATGGCTTCGTTTCTGCGTAGTTTGCCGCATGACTGGTTGTTGTCGCACTCTTTTATTGTCTGCCAGCGTTAATCGACACTTCACAGCAATTTTATAACAATATGGGGCCTGACACTCAACAAATAGCTTTTCAAGAATGAATCTCGGTGTTTTGAAACGACTAGAGGCACAAGATGGTTGAGTAGGGTTAACATCATTAAAAGGATTCAGATGACAGCATCAGGAATATTGTCAGTTATTAAACTGACTTCTCTGTATGGGCACAGGTGCCTGGCCTACTTACTGTGAATCATCTACACTGTCTGGTGCTAAAGTAGTCCTAAAAAATACAAAACAATCAAAGCGGGATGGTTGGCTGGCAACAGCCTGAGGACTACAGACGCAGAAAATTGTTGCTTCAAAGACTCAGACTATTTGAAATGGGCAGAGAATATTTAATTGTTAATAGAGGGTAAATGCGAAAGTCAAACTAAAAGACACCACTTTAAAAAGTTGCCTTTTATGTGAGCTTGAGCAAGACTATTAACCCCTCGCTGCTCAGTGGTGGTACAATACTATCATCACATTCAGCATGTCTCATGTTTATGATTCAGGGATCAACAAACCGTGGCTGTCTAAATAAAGCAACCTGATATTCCAAGGAGTTTAAAGAATGAGTATGTCGGTTTCATTACAGCTGCAAATTGGATAGTGGAATGAAGGCATGTGCCGCATGCACAAACATATCGCCGACAACTCGCAACCCGCAGAACCCTCAACTGAGGGTTTTCATTAGCGGAAACTCCGGGGAAATCTGCTTGTTGGCTAGGTTCGTCTGACTTTCAGCCATATGCAGAAATGTTTACAACAGCAGAGATAGAGGGGCGGGAGTGCTGGGCTTCATCTCACAATGCCCACAACTGACGGCTTCATTAAAGATAGATCCTGCTTCTGTCTGGGCGCCTAAACTAACAAATAGGAGCTCAGGGGAAATCGGACCAAAATAGCTTCCTGTGACGGTTTCATAGAGATAAATCTTTCCAAGGGGAACGTTTCCGATCAAAACAGAAATCCGACGGGATCATCCGCTAACCCGCTGCTGCTATTGCAACAGATATGACAAGCCTACTTAAGATGGCAATAAAGTTTGTCGAAATGTACGTGTTTGCTTCATTCCATCAAAAGCACAATCATTGTTTGGTACAATTTATATGGAATGCTAAAACAAACAAAAATTAGGCAGACTTTATTTGCCACGAGATGGAGGTGGCTTGCAGTTATATAAATATATAGAAAATATAGAAAACAGAAAAAATACTATGGTCAAAGGCATTGTAAGCTTAAACATCCACAAGTGCGCAGCTACTCTATGTATCACATTGGCATTTGAACAGTTAGAGCTCCTCTTTCATTGTGTACACAACCCGCAGCTCAGGGGAAATCCTTTGACCATCACAGTCATTACAGGGGAGTGATTAAGAGAAATGAGCCGCCGTCGTCCAAACATCTGTGACAGCTCTGTTAGCCGTTTTAGGCCCTGCGAGGGGGAACCTGAGTCAAAGTCATCACGTCCACCAGCTGTCACCACCAGGCACGCACACTCCTGTGGTTGGCTTTTGTGATGTTTATGATAACGCTACTGACATCTGCACCTCAAGTTCAAACAAACACCTCAGATACAGTCATTTGAGTCTTTTCACTTTTGGCTCTAAATTCGAACTCCAAAATTGGCAGGGCTGCAACCATCTTATAGTATACCAACAACACAATCCTATGGGCTTTTACAAAATCCGGATGTAAGACAAGACGTTCCTGCTGACTTGAAAGGAGGATTAAAAATCAGCCCAGTCAAAAAACAAACTGCGATCGGGGTCCTACTTTGGATTGACCAGCCAGTCATTCAGACCTTGAAGAAACGCCATACAAACTAATGGGTATCTTAATGGATAAGCAATGTGAGGCAAAGAACAAAATGTTTTCAGCGTTCACACCTGACTTCTATCACACGCCGTCCCCTGTCTCTGCCGTGCGTTCACAGTAAATGCCTGCAGAAATGTAGCGTACCTAGTCAGGTGGAACGCCGATCCACGCTGTGATGTCTCTCGCCCTGCTGACGCTTTTATTTGCATTTGAAATAGTAAACCGCAAAAAACAAACCTGAGGCAGAATCAACACCAATCTTCTGGCAGCTGCTACCTTGCAGAGTGCTCTCTCTGGATTCAGGAGAGGACGAGGCCAGATGCCAGAGGAGAAGCCCGAGACAAAACACACCCAGAGTACAATGTTCAGAGGAGCAGCAACTGGGCCAGAGGGTGGCCTTTTGTAAAATGCACCTGGATTCTCCCCTTTTGACTTAATATTAAGATGCTTTTGAAATTCTGCGCACATGGTATTATTACCTGTGTTATAAGAATTTGATCTAATAGCAATCAAGTTTTCAGGAATTTAGAAGAAATGCATTTTCAGGCTTTGGAATTTGATCACAGGTTTTGATTTGGCTCTGGGAGAATTTGAGATTGGGAAACTCAAACTGGCCTTAGAGAACCATGGGAACACACTATCATTTTCAGGGTGGTGGGGAAGCCGAGAGCTTTTCCAGCATGCACTGGGAAGAGCTCATGCAGTGGAAAATGGGGAACGAGGAAGAGAATCAGGCCATTATTAACATAAGTAGACACTGATACAAGATACAACATAGATTTATCGATCATTTTACAACACAGGGTTGTATAATGAGATGATGTTTTGTAGTTCCCTTTATGCTACTCAAAACGATTATATACAGTAGATCAGTGAATAAAATAAATAATAAGTAAATAATAAGTCATAGAAATAGAAATGAACCACCACACCTATGCTGTACACAATCTGTTCACTGGAAAATCACCAAAATCTCCATTGTAAGATTTGTCAGATGAACCAGTTGGTATGTTGGGCTGTATCTCTGTAAGAGAACTCTTTTGTAAATGATCAGGAGACACATTACTCCTGCATTGGGGACCTGGGCTAAAATGCCCACTGTATTGATCCGAGTGCTCTTTTAAAGCTGCAATTCCAGGCACATGATTGCATAATTGGACTGACGCCCCAAAACCCATATATAAGACGTGTGAAGGGTGCAATCATGTGAAGTGCAGAACACACCGTCTCGTTTGGAGCCTGTTTTTTTTTGTGTTTTTTTTTTTTTGGGGGGGGGGGGGGGGGGGTTTGGGGGTCCCTTTTTTGCCTTTTTGCGTCAAAAAAAAAATTCTGGCTTCCTCCCTCCAAGCTGGGGACACCCCGGGGGGAATTTTTTTT
>CM022483.1:11443271-11503753 GCA_011952105.1 Coreoperca whiteheadi
TTATGCAAAGTGTGGATAGGAGGGGGGTAAGTGGCAGATGTGGTGGGGTGCGTAAAAGGCGGGGGGTGGTGGTGGTGGTGTGTGTTTTTGTGTTGGGGTTGTGTGGGGGGGGGGGGGGGGGGGGTTTGCGTGTCTCTTTTGAGCTTGCTCGAGTCAAATAAAATATTCAGGCTTCATCCCTGCAAGCTGGAGACACTCCGGATGGAATTTTTTCTGAATGCACACTCTGCCTTTCTCTTTCAGTGTCTTTCTATATCTCCATCATACATACACACACACACACACACACACATCCACATGCACCCCCACCCCGCCCCCATGCCACAAACATACACTGTTTGCCTCTATGCTCTGTGTGCTACAGATAATCTTTATGAGGCAGAGACCCCATTGAGGGTATTTATAACCCAATCAGACGGGTATTCAGCCTTTTCTTCTCCTCTTTCTACTGTTTCTGCCCTTGCTTCTGTATGAATGTTAAAGCTACTAAATCAAAATGAGATCCACGTTAGCCTAGCATGTGTACGTGCGTGTGTGCGTGCGTATCCTGTGTGCCTATGCGGCAGCAGGTGGTAATCCTCAAAAGGAAATGTTATTAAAAGACATTATTGTCCAAACCAAAACTAACTTGCCGCATGATTAACCGCAAACGCACGAATGTGCACGCAAGAGGTGAAAGAGCTGCGTGGGCACAGACATGCATGCACGTGCCGCTCTACAGCTCTTTCCGCCAATAATCACCGTTGTCAACTCAAGATGTGTAACTCCAGATGGCAGACTTTGAGGTGAAATCTTGTTAGTTGCATGTCATTTCCCAGGGAGCTGTGCTGCATTGTTGCTATTTATTTTGTCTGCGCTAGGTGACTGGAACAAGCAGGTGTGTGTGTGTGTCTGATCAGTGATGTTAGAATCACACCTTTGGTGAAATATTGCCAGAAATGACAAGTCATATCCCCAAGCTGCTGCGAATCTTAGTAGGGCAAATAAATCTACAAGGGCGACAGGGGATGAATATTCTTAGACCGTGTTTGTGTTTATGTGTTCATGAAAATTGGCTGCTGACACAGTCATGTCTCACTTGCTTTCATCTGAAGAAGTAGGTGGATAAATCCCAAGGATATATGTATATACAGTGTATAGGTGTTTAGACTTAAATTGACAAAAATAAACAATTTTAACTGGAAGAAAAGAATGATGAAAGAAATAAAATACTGTATGTGAAAAGACAGATGAGTGATTCAGGTAATAGTGCATCCAGCCCGAAAAATTAGGAGTATTTTGATTGTCCAAAAATAAAAGGTTATTATATAATAGAGCTTTGAGAAAGTCCCCTATACCTGCATGATTTTATTACTTTATTAGGTACATAAAATTGCTTCAAATAACCTATTGTGTATTTCAGATCAAAAACACACTGTGGTTTAACTTGCTTACACACAGGTTTCTCCACAGCTTAGTATAGGACAACTGTGTCCAATGCCTCAAGCTGTTGGAGAAAGGAAGGAATGATAGAAAGAAAGACAAAAAGTATGTCATAACAAGGCGGGAATTATCCCACGGCCAACTGGCCAGTGCTGCTCCGGAGTGTGGCTGTAATGCCCCTTTCCACAAGGCCACTTTGGCATGCGCAAAAAAGTCGCGACTTTCCTCATTTAAAACACGTGACGCAGCAAATAAGCTCACGTTTCCCAGTGTCTCCGTCATCACGCTGGACATCGGCAGTAGCGTGAGATTTCTCCCGCTCCCACAAATAGAGCTGTGTTAACGTAAACGTTAGCAGCTAACCCTCCCGTTAACATTGGCTAACAATAAACCAGGCCTGTTAAAAGACAGAGTGATGCAGGAAATAGCCTTTTGGGTGTATGAAAATAAAAGGTTATATATACAAAGTTAATAAAAGTAGCCTGTACATGCGGGGCACAAACAAAGTGTTTCCAATAATAGTTAACTGTAAACCAGATTAAAACAACCCACACACACAGTGGTTACACTGGATATACTTGTCTATACATCACAGGATTCTCCAAAGCTCAACAGTAATGGACAACACGTATAGATCAGCTGTGCCCAAATGCCTCAGGCTATTGGAAAAAGCACTGCCCAGCCAGGCAACCACCCTAAGGATTTAAGTGTTCTGAGCGTGTAAAGTTTGGTATATCATTTGGAGGCTGATCTCTGGAATTTGTTTACTGGAAAAACAAAATTCAGCGGAGGAACTTTTGAAAAGGGGGAATTGTAAGACGCAGGAAAAATGTTTTGACAATTGTATGTGATCTGGGGGAAAAAGCTGTTAGTAAAACAAGAAAGTAAGAAAACAAGAGCACCCTCATTGAAATGAGCGCGCTGTAATCAAACCATGTATTTCACATGACTCAGTCATGTAAATGAGCTTTAGGGTCACAAGAGCTTTCCATTGGCCAAGTGTGCACCTGTGTCATAAGAAACATCCCTCTTGACTGAAGAGTCGTTCAGCTCAGATCTGTGATCATCCCTAAATCAAAAAGGGAAGTGTGTGCTACATTGATAGCAGGAGGGAAGAAAAAAAAGCCAGTGTGTTTGTGTGAGAGAGAGGGAGGAAAGTACGACATTGTGCAAGCCGTGCATCAGGGTTGACCACTGTCATCAGCAGTGGCTAATGGCCCTGTTATTACATGTTAATATGGCTGTCACGGGCTGGGACATTGCAGGGACGAAATATAGCATGTCGTTTCTAAAGAGATTCGAATGTCAGTCGTTTTTTCCCCACCTTTGTTTCCCCACAGTTGAGGTCCCAAACTAAAAAGAAAAGATGGTCACTCCGGTGCCTGAGATCCTGAACCACCCTTTCTGTTTTATGACAACAAAAATCAATGTTGTAGACACACCTCATCAACACCCCGCTATTTCCTTTTTTGGCATGCTACATCAATCAAGTGCTTTAGTTCCTGCACGGCCAGACCACACATCAATCAGGTACTGATTTATGACTTTCACGTAATGTGGATACCCCAGTGGGGAATGCGCTGGAACACTGCATGGAGAATGGGACGGTGTGTACATGTCTCTGAGAGTTGGGAGTGTGTGTAATCCCCATGGTTAACTATCTCGGACACACCTTGTGTGTGACAGAGGGTTCTCATTCTCTGGCGTTAAATAATCCAAATTACATGACAGAATGTTGTTTATGGACTGCGTCGTAATTTTCGATTCTTCAACACAGCATCTAAAGAGGTGGTCGTAAACAAGGTGGTTGTGGCTGATCTGAGGCACAGAGTATAAATCCTAGGAGCTGTAATTAAAATTGAATGACACAGGGATATTGAGGACATGCAGGAAAACAGTGCAGCGGGCGAAATTGGTTGTACTGTTCTTGACAAACAGCAATCTATGAAAATGTGCAATAGGTAGTGTAAGAAATAAATTATGAAAATTTAAAATTAAATTGAAAAAAAACCGGCGAGGAATCTCTTTCCACCTGCTTGATATTCAAAATGGATATAATAATTCCTTGCAGGAGACATATTGCTTGGTTGGATGCTGAATATTTCAATACTCATTGCATTTCTGATGGTGCAAGACAAGCTGGGGGATGAAACAGATGACATAGGGCAAAGGTCATGTCGTTCTGCTGGGGCCAGCAGAGCTGTTCTCAGTCAGTTACCAGTGCTACACTGCTTGCTACTGTGATGCTGTAGCTTGGCTGGAACGCCACGAGGAACTGTTTGCAAACTATCTTGGACTAATAGTGAAAGTTCTCCATGGCTGAAAAGGTTTAAGTTACTTATTTTCAGACTGTATTGAGTCATTAAAACATAGCTTAAAATTGTAATTAGTTTGAGTAAAGTGCTTGATGCTTTTTATTTGAAAGAGAATCGATTCATATTCTAACTTAAATTGCTTAAAGCGGTACTATGTAACTTTTGGGGGAAGAAATAACACATTCTTTATCTTACAAATGAAAAGCTGGATTCATAAGCAATGATACACACCATTGCTTAATTCAATAGACTTGTGAGTTGTGGTGCTACAGCCTAACTTGCTCTGGTATGACCAGCAGTGTGGCTAATGTTAACAAGCCTTGGTTAAACACTGTTGTAACACAGGCAGGAAGAATCCTCCTGAGAGCGAACATGAGTAAAGATGCCGGGCCTGATGAAATCCCTGGCCGTGTACCAAGAGCACGTGCCAGTCAGCTAGGTGATGTTATTACTGACATTTGTAACATCACTGTCACAGGAGAGGGTGAGCCCTGTGGCTCTCGCCCCCAGAGCAACTGGTTCTCCAGCACATAAAGAACAACAGACCAGCCAGCCTGAACCAGTTTGCTTTCGGCATGACGCACATTCAGCGCTATTGGCTACTGTAAACGGCAATCAATATCCGCTACAAGTCCCTCCCTAGCTACCTGTTTTTACAGGAAACATGTAAATAAGCGGACGCAAATATCACTCCGCTGGCCGTTTCATGGGGACTTTAAATGTAAGTTGCTTGGGTAAATAATTTATGGAGGGATTATTTTCCACAGTGCAGCAATCACATGGCAAAGCAAATATTATTTTGTAATGTGAGGCCCAGAAACGCACAAAACAAAAAGCAAAGCCAAGTCAAGAGCAATCCTGTTCTACAGCGCCTCTCTATCTTTACGTAGGACCCCTACTGTGAGTAGTTCACCTCTGTAAAACCTGACTTTGGCAAACAAACCACAAAGAACAAGATGCTTCCTTGTTCCCATCAGACTCTTGAATCCATAATTCATATGATTTTTAATTCCAGGCACTAGCTGCCTGCTTGCTTTGACATATAAAACTGAATGCTGTCAAAGAATGTGGACCATTCTGGTCTAAGGGGCTTTGTAATGTCAGGTGTGTGTGTGTTATACAGGTTTGGGGGTCACCGACAGAAGACTGAATGACATTTACATCCTTTAATGAATATAACAGAATATATGTGTAGTGGCCTATTTAAACTGGTAAAGATGTATTTTTATGTCTACCTTTGAAGAGGGTGTCTGACTCCGTCTTGGCATTAACCTTTGACAAACTAACATTACATATTGATCAATTGCACATTTAACCTTTGTTAAAGATTTTTTACTGTGTACTTTTGGTGAAGATCTTTTTCTTTTTTTATCAACAGTTAGAATTAAGAATTCTCTGTAACAGTTTGCAGATTTGCTTCTATATGAAATACACTATAGGATCTGCAAACTAACGCAATATATGTGTCAAAGACAAATAGATTCTTCAGCACATCCATAGGGCCGAATGCAGACAGTTCTGGCAACATGCAAGCTAGCGCAGCATTTTACAGTAGCTCGGATAGGCTGTTAGCTTGGCAGTATGCTTATTCACAGTTTCCCAAGGGTCAAGATGACATCTTCAAATGTCTTTTTTTGTCTCACCAACAGTCCAAAATAAAGATGTTGTTTTTATTATCACATAACACGTACTGACAGGTGAAGGGACACAATTTGTCTGTAGAAAAGGTTCAGAAACCAGAAGGTTTGCTAATTAGTGGCTATTTGTAAGACTATTGGGACAAGACAGTGATAGCGGCTGGTCTATCCTGACCTGGCCATGGCATTCAGATGATATTGCCTATCAAGCCAGTTGGGCAGCCAATGTAGTTCATTTAGACAGGAGGCATGCAAATATAAGACCTGGTTAAGCAGCTGAGTATCTGCTCTTCAGCAAGGGAACGATTCAAAGTCAGTTTAAAGGTGCGTTAGAAAATGGTTCGTGTTTGTATGGGCCATGTGGTCGTGGTGACACAAACACCGCTGCTGTGTCGGCACAGCGTCAAACACTCTGCAGGGCCTTCTGGTAGGTCATGACATCATGTAACATCACGTAACAGCATTCTATAGGAATGCTCAACCAACCTGTATGTAATATTCAGACTAAATCTAGCTTGTATAGCCCCATTTTCTTTTGCATCAAGGCCTCAGCAGCTTTACCTCGGAAAGGATAGATTGAGCCCCTCCGAAGGCTGATTACCATCACAGGACTTCTATCTTCAATTATACTCCTCCTCTTCACTATCCTCTCATTTTCTTGGTCAATATTAGAATTGACTACTGCCCATGAATGAGGCTGGGGTAAGAGATGCCTGTTAGTAAAGATATTGTTTTATGGTTGGATGGGATCCTCGAGGGGATACCGCCTCTTTCACTCAATGTCAACCTCAAAACGTAGCCAATATAGAGGACGTGAGCGTCTGTCCCCAAAGTTAGTAAACAGAAGATCCACACACAGTTGCTCTTGTTCCCAGAATGCCAAACCACAACCACTGAGAGGCGAGTGTTTTTCCAGCTGAGAAAAAGTGACATTACATTCAAAATGTAACACAAACTGTGGCTGTATCAATCTTTGACTGAGTTGGAAGCTGCAGACATGAGCTATAGCCTACTGCAACACACAGAGGTGAAAAGGTTAAACCTACGAAACCTGCAGTGTTTCCTGCACTCAATAATGTGAACTGAACCAGTGTTCATCGGTGAGGTGTTACTAGCTGATCGGGTGTAGTGGTGTGGCTCAATACAGACTATCCAAATGTGTTTTAAGTTTTGATTTATTCGAGAGCAGACAGTCCTTGTTAGGAGAAAAAAAAAAACTGTGCTTTCTCAACCACCGGTGCACAATGGGGCAGAAGTAGCAGCCTTGTGCCTGGAAGGCCACTTTTCAAAGCCCTTAGAAAACAGAGAAGGGAAGATGAACGGGTAGCACTCTTCTGTCCTTTGGCAAATCTACTGCCGCAAGGTCCTCAAGCAAGGCACCGAGCTCGCAGAGCCACTCAACTATAAAAGCTGCCAGTACACAGTGCTCCATCAGAAGTGCCTGTTGAATGGGCGAACAGCATTTGAACACACACACCCCCCCTCACTCACACACACGCACCTTTTTGATGTCGGAATTGGGGGCGGTTGTGTCAGACAATTGCTGTAACTTTCTGAGACCAACAATCCAACATTCACACTCCGGGCCGTGATTGGGCCGAAGAGTGGAAGAAGTGGGAAAGTAAACAAGGTTTGTACTCTCTCTAGAGTGTGCACCACTACGAGTGCCTGCCAGCAGAGACTGTGTGCAGTTATTTTCCAATATTCAAACCATTATCGCATCTAGCTCCTTTCTATGGCCTTTCACCTCGCCTTTGAGAGTGGCACGCACATCTCTGTAATTGTAGAGCTTTAGTACAGAGGTTAGTTGTCCCACAGCCCTATATATATAGGGTCGCGATCAATTTGCAATGTGCAGAGTTGTATCATACATCACAAGATCACACTGGCGTGATAAAGAAATGCAGTATACAGTAAGTTCACATGAAAAACATTTTGGACTGACAGCCTATTGACTAACCTATTGTGTACGCTTGGTTAATTTCTGATAAATGCTTTCTTTTGATGCAGTAAATAAGTCTTGAATCTTCGAAGCAGTGAATACGATATTTCTATTTCAAACTCCAAAGATACAATTAAAGCCGTTTTTCCCTTTGATTGATGGAAACAGCATGACGTTTCAGTAATTAATTACTTACAGTACCAAGTCATTTGCATAAGAAATGAGGATGTTTTATTATATTTATCAAGAATTGGAGGATTCCTACCCTATCATTGAAAGTTGGATGTCAGAAAGTTTTGGTGTTGAATAATGAAGAGTTGGATCAAACATTTCCTGCTGTGAGAGAAGTGACTGACAGACAACACACTGAAGAGATGCGTGTGTGTGTGTGTGTGTGTGTGTGTGTGTGTGTGTGTGTGGGGTAGTGTGTGTGCGTGCGTGAGTGAGTGCAGGGGCTGTAGAGAAAGTGGAGGGGGTTAAATGGGAGGGTAAATGAGGAGATTGGGGTGAAAATGAGAAGGTGGGAAACAGGAGGGAGCTAGGCGAGCGAGGAAACCGAAATAGAGCAGAAGGATAGCGCGAGAGACAGGAGAGTTGCGAGGGCGATGGCAGAGAGAGAAAAGTCTTAGCAGGAGATAAGGGAGGGAGAGACAGAGGAGGAGGGGGGGTGAGATGGAAAGAGAAGGAAGGACAGAAAGAGAGAGATAAGGGCTGGCAGTTAACATGGGGCAGCCTGCTGATGTGGATAGCTTGGGGAAAGCACGTCCAAAGACAGCAACTCCGCTGCTTGGGGGAATTATTTCCGAAGAAACTCATCTATCCTACAAAGGTAGCCACAGACAAAAAAAAAAAAAAAAAAGAGTAAAATATGTGCCATTACAGATTCTAGCCTTACATTGCTTTTTCAGCTAGCGATAAAAGCCTTTCAGAGCCAGATTTTTCCCCAATCTATCTTCAAAGATAAAAGATGTCATCCCCTCTTAGCTGCTCATCAAAGACGTTGACAGATTAATGTGCCTGAGCCATCTTGATTGCCCCTTTAACCCAGCAGGGGCCAGTTTGTGAAGCCTTGACACCAAAAAGGTTTCTGTCTATCTGTTTTCATGCTTAAAATGAATGTGCGCATAAAGTAGTCTCAATTACCAAATCAGTTATCAGTTTGAAAATTGTTTATAAAAACCTGATGTTCAACTTCAGAAATTCCAAAAACCTTGCTACGTCATGTAAATAAATAAAAATTTGGCTGAAAACGTAGAGAAAAACAATAGCGAATAAATAACACGAGAGAACCGAATCACACAGAAAGAAAAGAGGTGCTTTTCCCCTAGATGTTTTAAAATTGCTTTTTTTGACTCATTGCCTGTGGGACATCCAAAGGTATACCCTTACTGTGTCTGAGCTGAGACTTTTTGTTGTTCAGTGGTAGAAGGCTGATTGGTTAACCACTTCAACCAGCAAACAGCTCTTTGGTACTTTTTAAAAGTAGATGTTATGGGCAAAATAAAGAACTGAATTCATAAATGCCCTTGAAACATTAAAACGAATTGGAACTGGGTCACCTCTTTATGTTTCTCTCTTCACACAGGACATTTTGAACCTGCAACATGGCCGTTGCCCTGCATTTGTGGCTGTAGCCCTGAAGTGTTTTCTTTAGCCCACAATAATTCTCCACTTTGAGCGGTTTTTCACTAAAGAAGACGGCAGTGCTGTAATTTTGTATCTCCAGTGAACGGAACGGAGGCAAGACCAATTAGAGAGGGTTTACAGGAAAATGCATGGAAACACGCGTGTCTGATTAGCTGACAGGTCTCTATGGCTACTATGCCAAACGCTGGCTCACACACTCAGGCAGTGTGAGGAAACAATTGACATAAGATAAGATAAAAAAAGGTTACCGGTAAAGTAAAAGGGTTGAAGCTGAGACAGTGGCACAAACATTCTCTCATGCTGAGCCAGGAAAACAAGGTGTGTAAATGTCTGTATGAGTTCCAGGTTAGGAGAACATGATATGAGCAGAGCATACGTTATATGGCCTACAGCTACTGTAGCCTACTTGGCATTGTGATTGCACTGTAGAAAACATTAGTGTCGGTCAGAGGCTCTAATGGGTTAAGTTTGTTAGAGGGAAGTCTGAGTTTTCTACTAAAACTAGAGCTTCTGTGGATTCCGTAGATACTACTAATAGCGCTATGATAAATACCAGCTTTGTGGTGCACTGGGTGTCTGTCATCATTTATGCATCTCCCTGTTTGTCACCAGAAAAGTATAGACAGTTTTGATTGTTAACTGAGCCTTCTTTGGGAACAGTTCCCCTGTGCTGGAATTACCTTACCTTACTGTGTGTAGTATACAGTATAGTAGTCTTAGATAAGTGTAGTATACAAGTTTTATGTTTGTTCATTCTGTCATTAACCACCACAAAATATATCAAAAATATATCGTAGCGTATATTAAATGTTAGTATCTGTTTGAACTTCTCAGGTCAGCCAGCAACACGAGAGGACAGGCATCCAACACAACAAACAGGCAGAAAAGAAGTGGCAGTGGGTACAGAGAAACCAGGAACACGAAAGGACAATCAACACAGCAAACAGAGCTGAAGGAAACGGCAGAGTCGGGTGATAATTCTCTGGGGGTTCATCACTAGGAGCAACACCTTTCACGGTATACATTGTCATTTGATCAGTTTTTAGTATAAGAAGATCGATTATGCCAGCTAACTCTGTTGCCCTTTGAGGACAAATAACTGCATCCACAAGCAACACCCAGATCTTTGTTTAAGCCTGTTCATAGAGGAACACAGTTCAGAGAAGGGTAGTGTAGACAGTAGCATTTATCATGCGGAGGTGCAATCAGGCTTAGCTCCTAAGTGGCATTGAAACAAAAAATAATTATAGATAATTAGTGGGAAAGCCTGTTGTGTGTGTTTACGTGTGTGTCTGTCTGCTGTTTGTGGGCATGTTAGAGCAGAGGACAGCGTGTCTCAACAACGCAACACACCGTATGTCACCAGTCTGTCATGTTTGTTGCACTCCAGGAAGTGTTTTTTGTGCCAGTGTTGTCATCTACCTACTTTGCATCAACCTGCTTTTTCACACTCCACTGACTCCTTTCTCACGTGAATGTGAATTTGTAGAATTCTGCATGTGCATGGAGAGCGTTGAAACATTGAAAACCGTTACTGCCCCGAGGGGAATTTGTTCTGCACCAAGAGAGGGGTTACAATAGCATCTGCATTAGTAACGTCAAGGGAAGAGCGCTTTTGGTAATGAAAAGTGCAAGTCACGGCCCTTATGGAAACCACCACACTTCTGGTGGCTGTGCAGTTTAGTGCAGCGTGCCGTGTGGTCAACTGAACAGAGAAATTGGTACCTGTGCCTGCTCCGGGCACCGACACACAAACCTGACACTTTCACTGCAGATGTTTTCGGCCGTGTCGGAAACAACCTGCACGGCGTAAGAACAAAATAGACCAAGAGAACATGGTAAATCACCAACAGCTAATAGTTTTACAAAAGTTCATTGGAGAGGTACTCCAGCGATTTAGAATTGCACTTCCATAAAGTCGGGGGACGGGCGAGACACAGATTTCTTTTTTAAATAAAGTCTGTGCCGCAGAGGTACTCCCCAGTATGAGCCATGCTTTTAGGCATCTTTTATCCTGCCTGTTAAACGGCCTCATCTTTCGAACTCCACGCCCCCAGTTTGTAACAAAGTCACGGTTTTCTGTCAGATATTTGACCTCTCAAGTCTAACTCAAGATAACCCCGACGGCGTCATCAGGACTATTTTCTCACACTTTTTTCTGCTCCCTTCAGAGCCACGAGATACACAACACAGCTTCTCTCACAGGCTGAGTCGTACAAGTAAACTGACCTTTATTGGCGGATTGCCCCTTTAAAGTGCTTTATGAAAGGTGGATTTCTATTTTCATTTCTACAACAAAATTGGACACTGGAGTGCAATTTTAATGTTAAGAAGCAAAATTCATGAGCAGATGGATGTACTGTACATTTGCCAAGTCTGAGGCTGGCATCTGCTACTCAACATGTTAGTTTTGCTATTTGCAAGAAAAGAATCTACGATGAGGAGATCTTTGAAATTTCTACTTTAGGAGTCACCCACAACAAAGCTGCATCCGTCTACAACCGTTTGATACATGTTTGTTTCATTTCCTCTTGTATCTCTTTCTGTTCGCCTGCCATGTTCTGTGTTTTTTCTTTTCCTTCTGCGTTTTGTTTTGATTGTCGCCCCCCCCCCGTTAGGCCAGTTTAATTCAATCATGCATGACAACTGAAACGGAACACATTTTCTGGGGAGCAGAGTGATGCTACAGCAGCAGCAGCAGCACAGGAGAGATATAAAAAGTAGGGCTTGTACGTCTTTATTTTGAGCAGTTTTTTAGGGGAGGTATCCGTACTTTAAAAAAAAAAAAAAGGAAGAAGAATTAGAGGAGCGGCGGACTGCGTGATGTTGCTCCCTCATGTAAACTGGTTTAAATAAATCATGTCTCCTCAGAAAGGCTCGGCGCTATTACCCAAGCTTCAGCTGGTCAGAGACAGGACGGCCTCGCTTGTATTCTCTTTCTCTCTCTATATCCATGTATCTAACAACCGTATGTATCCGTATACAACAAGTCATCATAGCTGTTCAATGCCAAACAAAAATGTGGGACAACTCGTCCCCCCTCCTTGCTTTTCTGTCTACCTCCCCTCTTATTGCTGTCTCCGCTCTCTCTCCCAGTGGAGGAGTAAAAAGGGAATTGTTCAATAGAGCACCAGCAAACAAGCTGCCCAAAACGTCACAGAAACAAAACGAACAGAGTGGGCAGCTTACCGAAGTCAAATTTAATAGCTGAGGCCGACTTGCGGACAGTTTTCATGTTCCTGTTGAAAGTTTTATACCCGACACTTAAGTCTGCTGTGTTAAAGGATGTTGTCAAACCAACTGCAACACACCAGCGTTCAGGCCAGTAATGCGCAAAAGACTTGTTTGATTTGTGTGAATCTGCCAATGCTGCAAATATGTGGAACTGGAGGTTGTCCAAAAGGTTAAAGCAGGCGAACTTTGCAAAATGAAAAATGTTAGTTAGTCAGTTAGTTTAGCATTAAGACTGGAAGCAGGGGGAAACAGCTAGCCTGGCTTTGTCCAAAATCTGACAACAAAATCTGCCTACCAGCACCTCTGACGCCTACAAGTTATATCTTGCTTTTTTTAAATCCGTACAACAACTGAAGTGTGCCTGGTCACGCCAGAAAGAGGCACAATGAAATGAATCACCACATCTTTGTTCAAAATGTTAAAGTAATTACAATACATGTGTTCCTACAAAACAAATAACAGGAAAAGACATACTAGGGGCTACATTTAGGCAGCTTTAGAGCAGTACAGTACATTATATTCAGAGAGCTGATGGGTTGGTTCCTGTGGAATTTCTGATTCCGATGTACTTTCTACATTTCCAAAACAAGACAGCAACATCAGACATGAGTCACACACATCGGCAGTCCAGCCTCTCCATATGGTCCACTCTGCGAGCTCTGATTCTACGCCTTTCGCCAAACTTCTTTCCGAAACAGAGCGGGCGTATACCTTTCTGCCACTAAGTGTAGTGCATCAGCAATGCACCATGTTGCCGCCCTGTAATGGAAGGAGCAGGAATAGCTAAGAGGCCTTCCTACACTGTGTGTGTGTGTGTGTGTGTTTAAGATTAGAGGAGAGCTGAGGTACTTTTCGGGATATAAATAAATCTCGGGATAGAACATATAACTGTAACATGTTCTGTGTTGTTGGCCTGTTAAACTGTGTCAGAACCTGGGCAGCAAATGTTTTCCTTTTGTTTTTATCCCGCTCTTGTATGTGTGATTCTGCTCGTGTGTTTATGTGCTAAAAAAATTAGTGAGTCAGAGAGGCAGTCAAAAAAAATAAATAACATACATGCACATACACATGCTTGTATTTTTGGATTTAATGGGGTAGTGAGAGCTTTGAAAATACTTATTGGGAGCCAGGAGGGGTGAGCGAGGGTAGGAGAGCAGGTGTTAATTGCTTATTTTCTGAGGGTTGAGCCACAGTGTGTGATTTTTGCCAAGCGCCGCCTGTCTTCCGTGAGTGCAACATGCCTTAATTGCTCATTCTTGTTGGCAGGAGGAAACATGCAAATCAAAATGCCATTTGGAAACCTTTGGTATATGGCGCTACGACTGGGTGCACTCCATGTTTCCGTCATATGCTGCTTTGGTGCTTGGGGGAAAGTAAATGCCAATTAATTTAGTTCCCAGTGTAAGTCTGCTTGCTTTACTAAAGCTTGTTTTTGTATTTTTGCAGCACTGACCCAGAATATTTAAAAAGGACAACAGCACTTTGGATTTGGTAGTGTTACACTCCGAGGTCTGATTTGAAAACATGTATTTATCCATTCCGAGGTCAAAACATACTTGAGATAATAACCTTGTCGAGCTATAAATCACCTTATGGAGATGGTTGCGCTAACATGTTAGCAAACAGTTGCTTATTTACATGTAAATCAGTTAACGAGCATCATTAGCATTCATCTGGAGTCGTGTTTCTGGCCACATTTCACACAATTTAACTCCAATATGCACTCTCTTTTACCAATTCCTGAGGCACAATATCTGGCTTTCTAGCTGCTAAACTCTTAACGCGACTGGTTGGTCTTTTCCTGGGAAGAGTCCTCCAGCTTACAGGAAGTGATGCATTTTATGTTTGCCGTTTATTTGGAAGAAATTAAACAAATAATATAATGAACAGCAACACTACAACAAGGAAAGAGACAAAGACATATCAGCACTCATTTTTTAAAGAAAAACTCACTTGGTTTTTTCAGCAGTTTAAATTTTACTCCTCTACTGGAGATGGCAGGTTATAGCTGCCAACAAAGCCTGCGCCGGTCACATTGGTACAGCATTCCCATCAGGTCTATGGAGCCATGCTCATGCGCCCAGAGGCTGAACTGCTGAGTAAATAACAACTAAATACAAGAGACTGTTGAGCTGCTGATGATGTGCTTACCCACTTCATGCTGGGATTGCATCACGAAAACATCAGCTGTTGGGTTTCATTCGCCCACCAGATTCCACCAGCCACCACGAGCTGCAGATCTGTAGCCAGCGAGCAAGACTGAAAAAGGCCGATTGCCGTTCAGGACCTGCATGCAGAGCCTCGCTTCTGCAGGAACAATTCCCTCAAAGAACTTGGTGTTGTGCAGACAGCGCTGAAACTCCTATTTTGCACCCGGAAGCAAGCCAAATTATAAATAACAAGTGGCAAAGTGTCTCAAAGGAAAATGAGCGGATGTGGGGGAAAAAAGAAAGGGAGGGAAAGAAACATCCCGGTTGACATTCAGGAAACAATTACTTTTGTATCGATGGCAGGTTTCACGCAGAACGTGACCAGTTTATAAAATAAACCCCACTGTCCACGCCACAAGAGTTTTAAATGGATATGGGCAGCGGTTATATTTAAAATTATATACCCTCACTTCATAGGCAATGAGGGTATTGAGTTACATACAAAGGGCCTACCATACTATAAATATAAAGCTTGC
Source organism: Coreoperca whiteheadi (assembly GCA_011952105.1). Classification (NCBI taxonomy): domain Eukaryota; kingdom Metazoa; phylum Chordata; class Actinopteri; order Centrarchiformes; family Sinipercidae; genus Coreoperca; species Coreoperca whiteheadi. Next base: position 11,458,155 of record CM022483.1, read on the forward strand.
TGTCAGTCCACTTGAAGATAATTGACTAGGTGCTGCTGAACCGTCCAAACAATAATGGATTATTGAAAATACAAGACAGAAAACAGCAGGCGACGCTATTTGTCATACCTTGGAGAGCTCACACCGCAAACAGCATCCCCCTCTTGACGTGTGCCAAGTATACATTCATTTAAACTTTATATTTATCCAGGTAAATGCTGTGTTAGCATTTACATTCTTATATATTTCAACAGAAGTCTTCAACAGCTGGTGACTGAGCAGGGTTTGTGTGCTCTGATCAAGGGCTTCTTGATTGTGGTCGTGGCGGTTAAGGAGAGGGTCACACACTCCTTGATCGTGATAGAGCTGGTGAGAGTGTCCACAGCAGATAAAAGGCAGCGTTTGTGGTTTGTTCAAGCAGCTCAAGATGACCACAGTTTGGTATCAAATCAGAAAGTAACATAAAGTTTTGACTGCAAAGTCACAAAGAGGATGCTGGAGGTGGATGGGCAAGCCCGGAGTTTGCATCTCACTTCCCAATAAAGTACGTTTTCTAGTAAAAAACAAACAGTTGTGATTTCATTCAGGGTCTCTCACTAAAACCAACTGGGGATGTTAGCAGCTAAGCTGGTTAAGTTACTTGAAACACAGTTGAACCATGTGTGCCAGAGGTTTAAATTAAATCTCTAATACGGGGACTTCTAGAAAAGGGTTGTTCATATTGACGAAACCACAAGAATTTTGCATCACAGTTTTGCATCTTTCAGCACGTTGTTTTGGTTTTACGGCCCATGACTTTACTGTTTTGGCTCTCATCAGTGTTGTTTCAAGACGCAACAGGAAACTGTTTTGAGAAAAAAAGCTCAGATAAACCCACTTTACGCTACCTGTTAAGATACACATACTGTATAGACTTGCTACAACATAACGGCTATGCTGTACGGATGTTTTGGGTAATTTTCAGCAGGGTTGATTCAGGCCCGTGAACTGCTTCAATGGGAATCCGGGAACCACAAGCCAGCACCACCGGCCAACTGTCTCTCTGCCTAGCTTTAAACCTTCAAGGACAAAGAGACGTTCAACACTGAAACGTCCAGCACCGGCCCTGTTTTGATAAACAGTGGCCTGCAAATTCAATAGCAGCCTCCAGAACCAACAATATGTGATCCACAGTGGACAAGCCAAACATTGTTCTTGCCTGTAGAACCAAAAAAAAAAAAGCAACTATGAATTCTTGGCCATGCTAAGCTGCACAAAGACACCAATAAGTATGGATGAATAGAGAAAGTGAAAAGAAAGGTAAATCAAACTAAAATATGAAAAGAATAAAAAACAGAAACTATACAAGAGCATTTGGAGACAAAATTACAAGGTAAAGTGACAGTGGTGTGATTAATAGCAGCAGAATCAGCAAGTCGATGTAAACAGTGTACACCAGACTAATGATTAAGTAATGTGTTTAGTATTTGTCTGTATTAATATGGAGAAATAATAGACATATGAATATATAGAATATAGTTCAAAAGTCAACGTAACATATTAACATAATATATTATAATATGGTAGATTATATAGTATGGCATATGAGATATAGTATACGGTGAAATGTAGTAATACAGCATAACATAATATACAGTATAGTTCAGCAACTGGGATGGTGTTATAGCCTGTGGTCTCCACCGCTGTTGTACAGTCTGATGGCAGCATTATTGGCTGGCAATGTCGGTCATTCGGCCTACAACTTTGCTCCTGATACATTTATACAGTCTGTGGTCCTGACCCAATCCTCTGAACGGACTGGCACGGAAGTTTCATAGTTCCCTGTCGATGTATCCTAATGACTTTGGGGATATCCTGACTTTTCCTGTAGCACCACCATGAGGTCAAAATATGTCCAATATTTTGGTTTTATGACCAAATATCTGCAAAATTAGTCACATTCCCGTCAGACTCAGCAGTATCTTTTAGTACAAAATTCTAAATTGTCCAATACTTTGATTTATGACCAAATTCCTGACATCAGCCTCAGCTATACCTTGTGTTTTAGGCTAATTCGCAAATCTTAGCATGATAACAGTCTAAACTAAAATGGTGAACATGGCAAACATTATAGTTAGCATTGTTATTGCATTTCACCATTGTGCCTAAGTTCAGCCTCACACAGCCGCTAGCATGGCTGTCGGCTCTTAGTCTTAATGCATATATGAATATGAGATAATATGGTGCATCCTTTCGATCCAATTTCTAGCAGCCATTTAGCCAGGTTGCAGTGGAAACAAAATTAGCAGAGCAGGCTGATGTCTTTTTCCGCAGCAACTCCCTCCAGCTCTTCCCAGGGGAGTCCCAAGTACCCCCAGGCCAGCTGGGTGATCCACCAGCATGTCCTGGATCAGTCTGCGCAGAACACCTACAAAGGGAGGCGCACAGGAAGCTTCCTTCCCAAGCACTAAAATAATCTCAACTGACTCCACCACAGTCCAGGACAGCATCCATATCACTGCAGCTGCTCCTTCATATGATTTAGAACCCAAGATACATGAACTACTGCCACAGTTTTCAGAGAGCGAACCAGGACCTCAGACCTGGAGGTGCTGATCCACATCACATTCAGCTAAATAACTGCTCCAGTACACATGAGCGCTCACAGCTCATGGAAGCCAGAAGGAGAGTGTCATCAGCTAAGAGCAGTTACCACCCTAATGTCAGAGAACTGGACTCTCTCCAGACCTCAGCTGCACCTTAATACTCTGAATGTTACAAAGAGAATAATGAGCTTAAGGTGACTCTGTTGTCCACCTTAAATGTGCTTTGCCTCCGTGCCAAGGAAACACATCTTCCTTAGAAGGACCAAATTGCTTGCAGCGGTTCCCCTTGCAGTCTGCACTCCCATAGGATACATTGGGCAGCACAATCAAAAGCCTTTACCATATCCACAAAAAAAATAAAAAAAAACATGTAGGCAAATTCTGTGAGCCCTTTGATTGACCAGGACAGATTCCATAAAGTTTTACGGTAAATATAGACACAAACAGCACCTGTTTCTCAATAGTTCTTCGAGTAGAGTTAAACTAAGCATTCCTCAGGTCCAATGTATCTCTACCTGTCTACTCTATGAGAAATATGGAAAACAGAAATAAACCTGTGATGAATTAGTGCAGTCACCACGCACACATCATTTTAACGGCATACTCTATGACTCTAAAGTAAACAGAAGCTATAACATGGGCTGTGAGGTTAGAGTTATATTAGGTGGGAGGTGTGTGTGTGAGAGAGAGAGAGAGAGTGCGGTAGGGAAATCAATAGTTCATCTCATCAGGTGTTTATCTGAAGGGCCATGCAGTAAATATCACTGATGGATGGTTAGAGATGAGGTGGGAGAATGCACATTACACTAACAGGTCTTTCACACATAGTGCGCGCACACACACACACACACACACAAACACACAATTGCAGAGAGAATGAAATAGAGATAGCCAGGGCTGGCAAAATCGACAGCCTCTAAATCTTTCTCTTCTTGTGAGGACTTTGGTCCTCGTAAAGACAGAGCCCCAAGAACGCACACACACTCACACACACACATGCATACTGCAATAGCAGTGGGTAACCCTTAGTAATCCCCAGCCTTCTCTGTCTCTCCCAAGCAGCTGTGTCGCTCATCTCTTGTGCCTTTGAGTGTACGTGCACGTGTGTGTGTGTGTGTGTGTGTGTGCTCACAGAGGGATTCGACAGCACCATAGCTGACAGTGATGATAGCCGACAGATTATTACTAGCCGTGTGCACTCAATAGGCTAAAGCGACCCACTGTGTCATTTACACTCCAGATATTGAGGGTTGCCTCAGACTACCTGGGAGGAGTAAAAATCTTTTTCAGTGATTTCAGCCAGTTTTTATGATGGCTAAATGCTTTTGAACAGTTGTAAAGAACTCACTTGATTGAAATGAAACCGACTCAAACCGTGCTATGGCGATAAACAAACTGTGAGTGTGTGTGTGCGTGTGTAGGAGTGAGTGAAGGGATGCGGGTGGAAGAAAAACATGTCAGGCAGTATACAGTTGCATTGACAAGTGCAGTGGGACTCTTCCGTGTGCGCCGCAGTGTCTGTGCTCATGTTAAAATCTGTGTTGCATGCAGTTCTACACGCATAAATACATACTTTGCATACTGTACATGTAACCCAACCTGTTATTAGCCTGTGTTAATAACATTAGAATCTGCACTGAATATTAAAAATGAGACTTTGGAAGAAAACATAAACTGCAAAAAACTATCTGGACTACATGTTCAACTAACTAGAACAAATATATTCTTGAAATGTTTTCAGTTGCATCCATCTATAAGGGTTTTGTGGATGATCTGGGCTGAGAATTTGAGAGTGGACCATATTTTAGTTGGCTGACCAAACCAAAGGCAAGAAAACAGTCTATAGCCATGCTAGCAGCTCTTTGAGGCAGAACTTAGACACAGCGATGCGTTGAGCTAAATGCTAACATCAACATGCTGATGTTTAGCAGGTATGATGGTTACCCTGTTTGCCATTTTAGTTCAGCGCCTTAGCATGCCAACATTTACTAATTAGCACTAAAAACAAAGTACAACTGAGGCTGATGGGAATATCATTAGTTCTGCAGGTATTTGATCATAAACCAAAGTATTGGACAAATTAAAATTAAAAAAACACTTGATACAAAAAACTTATTATATTCAAAAGTCCATGCATATAAAAAAAATTTTTTTAAAAATCATATATAAAATACTCTAGCAATGCTACAGAGGGAAAAAAACGACATAAAACAATAAGCACTAAAATGAAAACTATAACTAATAATATGTACAGTAGGCAATACAATCGCTAAGCTTTGGCTTGGCAAACAGAGCATTAGCTAAGCTTCGTGCCCATGCTATGGAAGCCAGCAGGTCAGCCTGCACTGAAATCCTTTTGAGTACACTTTCATCCAACCAGCAAATCTCTATACGCGGTCTGGAAATAGACTTGGGAGCCTGAGGGTTGGAAAAGTGGGCTGGTGACAGGACAATAACTGCTCTGAAGCCCCGGAGTGGCAGGGGAAGCCTGGGCAGGTGGAGGGTATGAATAACACTCTCTGCAGCAGTTTAGCAACTACTGCTGACATGTCTTTGAGCAAGGCCGAGCACCGACTGAGCTTTCCAGTGGCCCCCGATCCCTCAGAGGGGAAGGTATTTATGTAAGGGGGGCCTTTCTCATGGAGATGAAAACAGTAAGAACAGCAGCTACAAGAACATCGAGACAAATAAGAGCAGATTGCATGGAGCAAGAACAATAAATCGAACAGAATGCAACATTAAGACTGGCGCAAAAGTACCAACAAAATAATAAAAAAGTAAAGAGATGAAAAGTTTTGACAACAGGTAGGTACAATTATAAAATGTTGACAAAATGTCAAACTCAGTTCAATATTATATAGGAAAGTGGTGAGTAATGCTGCGCAGCTCCCCGCTGAGAGTGTGTAAATGTGTGAAAATCTCCTTGAAGCCGCTGCGAAGAACTTGTTAACAAGAACGTGTTAATAAGGGTTAAATATGAGTTGAGGCTGATGATGTCTCATCTCTTTCACCCCTCTCCTGTCTTTGTCACGTCTAGGTGTTTGGTTTGAAAAGAAGCAGGAGGGCTTTTTAGAGATATGATAAAAGAAAGAATCCACATTTTTGCATGTTAAAAGCACTGGCCACGACGTAAAGATAAGCAACGAATAACTCTGAAACCAACGGACATCTACTACCACTGAGTCTGTCTCTGACAGTAGTGGAGCCTTTCGTAGAAACCCGAGTCAATAATCTGTATCAGAGATTAAAACTGTGCTATGGGCCTTAATCCTTCCCGGAGCGCATACACACACTGATGAAGCCCGGCAGCATAAATCCCACTTAGGCAGCTCTAAAGCGCACTTTAATTGAAAGCATTGCGCATATTTAAAAGGTGGCTGCCGCGCCGTAGCCTGCATCAATGGGGCTCTTCGGCACAGTAACGTGCAAGTTTATCTGGGATCAGGATGAGACAGAGCACAGGATTCCATACTGAGAAACAACACAACTGTCTGCAACTGGAGCAATATTCAGTGTCAAAATGGTACGTGACACAGCTGTGTCTTTAATTTAAAGAGTTAAGCTCTAGCGTGCATGGCAAATTTCACACACGAAGGTCCAAAGTCAGCCGTGACACCGTCAGCACATTCATGTCTGTTCTTTGCCCTTTATTACCCTGTGTTGTCTTTTTTGACTTCTCCATGACCTCTCAAACCACTTTCTCCTTCGCCCGAGGTCACCCCGCTAGCATGACCAGGCGACGCGCCAGTGAAATGTACCATTAAGCGTGTAGCTTCACAAGATTGAGCTCCCCATCATCACCTGACTCAACATATTAGATAATAGCGAAACTGAGTGCCAGGGTTAAATCAAGTTGTAGGCTGGTTTGGCTTGTTTGTAGCCGGGCGACGTCCGCCTGAGGCCACGGAGACGGAGCTCGTGAGTAACACCCGCTGTATCTTTAAATAAATCAGAAAGGTGCTGAGAGCAGAATGGGATTTAATACACAGCGGGTAGGGAACATAACAGAAATACAACCTGGGCGTCAACTCTGAAATAACAGTGTAATTGCAGAGGTAGGTGTGTCATGTTACACTGAAAGCCAATTAGCAGCATGTGACAGAGGTGTGAAAATTATAATGGCCCAAGATTTCACAGCTATATAAGCATTAAAAATGGCAGTAAATATTAGTTAACAGCCAAAACCACATAGAAAATATTTTAAATTCTGCACTTTGTCTACCTTACAAAATAATAAATGTGTTTTTAAGAGCAGTAAAATAGCATACATGCAAAAAAAATCATTGAGTTTGCATAAAACTGAAATCTACCAAAGGTAGTTTTAAAGGTGCTCGTGGTTCAAGTGTGTTGTACAGACCCCCTACTTTGTGCGATGGTGTGTTATTGTCGTAAATACAGAATCATATTAACCTTCACCTTCAATATTATTAGATGTACGCTTATTTTATCCTACCTGTCTTGTCCGTTTGTTCACTGCATTAATCAATTAGTTCCACAATTGCTGAGAAGTTGGATTTATCCTCTTATATTTTGCCATATTTAATGTCATCCGGTCAGTTCTTTATCTTTCTCAGTTGTTGTGCGGTTTTGTAACTTTCTTATGGAAAGTTCTCTATGTGGGTCATGGTTGATCCTGGAGACATGGCAGAACAGGCATTTCTGCAAAGATTTAGTGGATACTGGGCGATATGGGCTTGAGGTGTTTGCCTGCTGTGACAGCATATGTGAAATGCCACAGAACAGGAGAGGGCAGTCCAAATTTAAATGAAAGGAGTCCAGACTCAGTAGCCTGTTGATACCTTAAGATGATAATGCACAGGCATAGCTGCCCTTCGTGACGAAATCAGCGAAGGGGACTATCAGCCCCGGGCTATTTGTCTTTCAGTCCGTCTGTCCCTACATCGCACATCCAACCTCGGAGGCATGGACTTTCACCGAAACGATATAGACATTTGTTAAAATCTCATTGAAGTATAAACAATATTCTGAATAATCTAATTTTGACAAATAAGAAAATAATACATGGTATTGCTCCAGTCATACATTTTTCACACTGATTATTCTAAGGTGGGCACTGCCAATTCTAATTGCACTGATTAGCTCACATACAGTGTGTCACACACAATGGATTAAATGCCGGTAAATTTGGTCTCAATAAAACTGCATTATTTATTATACCTTGTTTTGACTTTTAAAAAAACGGAGATATCAAAAGTATCTTTCTAATGTACAAATGTGTGACCATGTTTTTATCTTTAAGTTAATTTTAATGAATTGGCTCTCCTTGAGAAACAGAGACTATTTGCAGCCGCTACAGCAGTGATTCCCAATCAGGGGTACTTGTACCCTAGGGGGTAATTCTGCAGGGGCACGTGAAAAGATTGTGGAATAGCTCAGAACATTTGATAAAATAGGATTTACATCCACATTTATATCCACAGTGAGTCAAGTGTATAAAAGTAATGGATAAACAGTTTATATAGCTAGCTAAAAGTAGTGGATAAACGGTTGAAATAGTTAGCTGTAAGTAACGGACAAATGGTTAAAACATTCAGCTTCTGCTACTCCAAATGGTAGTAGTACAAATTCAAGCTTAACTAAACCGACCTTAGTTCAACTGTATGAAAAAAATATTGTAACATCCATTCTTATTTCATTTATAGTTCAATTATATCCTGTTTGAAATCACTTGACCACATTTGGAACATGACGGGTAGATGGAGAAGTACCAGTTCATCTGACAGTTGGGAACCACAGCTCTACAGTGTCCTAATAGTACAGCTGTACAGCCTGCCAAAGGGAGCAGCCCCTCTATGTCAGTGAGCTATGCGATAAGTAGAAAAAAAATGGAAAAAGTAACCAGTAAATCTGGCATTTTGTCATTCTGGTGACAAAGTCTGTATAAAAGCCAAGGGGGTGTGCAAGAGTCCATTTATTTTATATTACAATAAAACAATCCACAGTCTTATTTGCTGCTTTCAATTTAGAATTTCTGAAAAATAAAAATAGTGACGTGTTTACTAAAGCTGTGCGGGACACACACAGTGTGACAGCACTACACTGCAATGTTAAAAAACATTATAGCTCAAATTAAACTTCTATTTCTCACTATGCGCCCTCCTCTGGAACCACAGTGCGCTCAAACTCCTTTCATTTTACCAACAGTTTGTGCTCTAATTAACTCTAATTTGGGCAGTTTTGATAGCTGGAACATTTTTGCTATTGCTACTCAAAATGAGAAAACACATTTATTCAGTCAACTTCTTTAGTTACTGTAAAATCAATTATAAGAATATGAGTCCAGAATAAGGAAAAATACTCATCAAGGTCAAGTTGAATACAATTCGGCAGAGAGAGCTCAAATCTCGCATCATTTTCTAACGCGCCTCTGCTTGATAAAAATCTAAACCTGCTCTCACATAGGTGGAGAATGTAGTTACAAAAGGCTCTGAGGTCCACCAAACACACTGATCTCTGATCACAGCAGAATTCCCAGTGCATAGCAGGATCCACAAATCTGGCAATGGTTAAAATGAAGCTCTCTCGCTCAAAAAATGTCAGATGGAGTGGAGAGGAATGGAGCCAGGCAAAAAAAACAACAAACAGGCAGCAAATAGTCAGTTTAGTACCGGGCACACAACCAAGATGCTCGGGCTGACTAGAGTTTATTTTTCACATCATTTTAAGGTTCAGTGATTGCAATGACAATCATCACTACTACTTGTGCATTTTCCATGATGATCAGCGGATCAGATGGTGCATTAAATTCATTTTGGGAATATAGCTGTCTGTTTTACACAGGCTGGAGGAATATTTTAGCATTATAATACCTAATAAGAATATGGGAACATCTGTAATTTCCATTGATAGTCTGTGCATTCTGTGCGTGTAGTGGAGCGTAAAGTATATGTCATACTAGCAGTAGAACCAGTTCATGCACGTAAAAAAAGCTAATGTGAGGCCATGGCAATCAAAAAGAAGCTTTATAAAAAATATTATTCTTGATTAATGTTTTTGCTGCCAGCACTATATAGGGGCGTATATGGATGTAATGGACTGTCCTTGAAAACATCTAAATTTCAAAAACCGTACATGCTAAAGAAATCACACTGGCCCCAGATCAGGTGTTCAACATATTCAAGCATCGTCCACTTATGGTAAGCTTAATTCATCTTGAAAACATACTTTTTCCGCGGCAGCAGCTGGAAGCAGCAACATCTGGCAGCGGTCACAAACATTTTTGGAAAATGCACAAACTCTGTTCAGCAAATTCTTCCAGCATGCTGGGGTGGTGTGTCTAACCACTTGAAACTAACTCCACACATTCCCTGCCTGGTTACAAAAGTAATGCGGCCAATACTAGAGACCCAGCCAAATAGAAACTGGACAACACAGAGCAGCAGCCGGCAGGAGGTTTTCTTAAGGCGGACTAAAATGTGCAGCAGCAACATGCAAACTCTTTGAAGCATCCAGATGTCTGCAACAGTGGTAAAGAATGAAGTGTGAGGCGAGTAAATGCTACAACAGTATAAACTCTGAAGCACAGTTTAATTGGAAGGATTCCACAGATCCCATGGTATCTGTTAGGCAGTAAAATGTAGGTACACAGTGGAACGTAATTATGTAGTGAGTAGTGTTAAGAAGACCAAGGAGGATGAACAGACTGAAATAGATGTTGGGCCTTCCCTAATTGGAGAGACATCGCAAGCCAAGCAAAGAGATTTTGAGCTTCAAGAACAATTTACAAATGTGAGTTTTATTCAGCTGTTATTAGGGCAACTGATGATGAAACCGGGAAACTGCTGAGGTTTTGATCCAGCCAGTTGTCTCAAAACCACTGACTAACCGGTTTTCTCTCAGTTTTCTTGCCTTGACCAGGTCTCCGTGGGAAGCGAGGCCATTCTCAAAAAGGAACTCACCGGAATACAACAAAATCAAATAAGAATGAAAAAAAGATTACACTACAAACACTCACTGGGAATACCGTTGGCTACAACGGGCTATTCTAGCTCAGTAATTGGATAGATAGCTTGGAGCCGGTAAAGCTTTTTTCGCTGTGGTTACTAAGCTAATTAGCAGTAAACAAGCAGCTAGTAACCGCCTTTCTGATTCCTTTCTGTTGTTTTGTGTCTTACATAAAATACAGCTTTTCCTACAGCACTCATGCATTGGTAACTGTTGTTGAAAGCAATACTTCCCTTTAGGCTCTTTTCACTGGAGCGATCTGGCGCTGACTCTCTTGGGTATTACTGTGAACATGTGTGAGGGTTCAAGTCATATGGCTGAACAGTGCATGGAGTCAACTTGAGTTACTGAGGGTTGGCTTTAATTGAAAGAACTCCGCCGATGTTAAGCCAATTTAGGGTTGATAATTATCTTACACTACAACGGCACTGAAAGCAGTGCTTTCACACCAAGCATGATATTGATAAGTGCAGCATTTCTTCTCCCTATCCTTCCGCTCTTTGGACAGGATTATCCCTGCCGGTGGCACAGGTTCTGTGCTAAGAATTGCAGGTTCAAGTCCCTCTAATGACCTGAATTAAAAAGAGATATCAAGGATATTACCGAAACATGACAATGATACTGTGCCATTGGATAGAAAAACACAACTATAATTAGAGTCCTCGCTTTCACCAAAGCACACTATTAAGCTGCTATTAATTATTATTATTATTATTATTATGGACACTGGGGGCGGTTCCCCCTTCCTTCATCTTTTCACCTCTTACTCCTCAACTGACATTGCAAATTCTTTCATCTCACACACTTTAAATTACAATTCAACTGCATTCAGTTGTAACATCTTGGCGTACACGTCAGCCGCTTTCATCTCTGACTTTTCAAATGACAATGCAACTGCTTTCACCGCTTACTCATCAACTGACAGCTCAACTGCATTCCTCTCTTTTTCTCTCTTTCCCTTTTAATTCCCACAACTTCAACTGACACTTCCAGGTCACTTTATCACCTACACTCCGATTGACATTTCAGCTCCTTTCAGCCATTTCACTTCAACTTACACTCAAATTGACACTTCAACTTCGTTCAGTGCAGACGCCTAAACTGAAACTGCACTTCCGTTTTTAACCACTAATTCTACTTCTACATTTTCAACAGTGAGCACACCTACATTTTTCTTCAGGAAAAGTTGCCTTTTGTAATCTTCTATCTTCACACTGCTTATTCGTATCATCAGGATTCTGTTCATTACATCCTTGCTTAAATGTATTTCTTTTGCTTCATTCGAGCTCTGAATCCATTTTCTACAGTTTTACAACGGTTCTGTTTGATAGTCTTTATAATTTGCTAATTTGGTCATGCAACATTAAGATTCTGCTTCTTCATTATTATCATTACATTTCCTAATCTGCGAGGTCACTACATGGTAGTGATCATTGGTTATTCGATGATACTTGGGATCGCATTTAGAAATAAATACCTACAGGCTTTTATATTGAGGTCTTAGACGAGAAAAGATGCACCACAGCTCTCACACTTTCTTTTAGGTGGCCGTATATTGAAGTGTGAACACTGAAGTATCTGCTAACACCATGATGCTTTGAATACTTTGCATGTGCAAAGACTCCACTTGCAAACTGGATTAACTAACACATTTTAAGTCAGCGTGCCTGCATGCTGCTTTTATCCTCTATCACTGACTTTATTATTTCATTTGTGCTTAACTGTCTGTAAAAGCACTTTGTAAACTTTTTTAAAGTGCTATATAAATAAAGTTTATTACTGCAGCCCTTTATGTTAGAACTGTGTGCGTCTGCTTCCCTGTCCCTGCACTGTCTTAATAAAACGTTTAAAGGATAGCACAAGGCCCGCTGTGAATCACAATCACTTAATTTGCCAAGTATAGGAAATAGATAGCAAATTGCCTCAGGGGCATAAGACGGGGCATATTTTGACAAAGCTGCAATTTCACTCGAATACTGACACATACGATGCTAGGAGAACAGGAAATTCTCTAATAAGGTAGCAGGATCTGCTGCACATGCCTGCAAGCAACAATGATTTGGGTCTTGACACTGACATCTTAAAGCTCGACCTTAAATAGAAAATATGCTCACAAGAACAGCTTAAAATAGCTCCAATTTCCTTCCCTGGCAAATCTGATAAAGATGCACAGCTGCAATCAATAAATGCAGATGGCTTGATGAACATTTTCCTATGTCTAAAGGTTTGTGAACGTTTACATATAGTAAATTAATTAAATGAGATACTGAGAAACGTTTTGTAGTCATGAAATCCAGTGGTACAACCTTGAAAGCTGCTGCATCTGTAGCCAGAAATACCCAAACCCAAGGCCTGCCCACTCTCATTGACAAAAAATGATTTTATTTGCTGTTTGGTCTTTTCCCATTAAAAATAAACATTTGTATTTCCGTCCGCAGAAATGTCAGGGGGATTTACGTGTTCCCTATTTAATGCTACAGCGCACACCCCTCACAACCTGAAATGAAAGCATGGCTCTTCATGAAGCCAACCATGTTCCCTGTCAATCAAACTGACAAGGAAATTCAAATTCTTGGGTGGTGCATCTTTGGAAAATACATTTCCAGATACTGATAGGAATCATATTTCTGGTCTGTCGTACCCTGATTACACCCACTAAAGACCAGTAACAGAAAAAGTGATGTGAAATGTAAAACAAAATGGGACTCAGGCCTCACCTGGGTGGCAAAAGTAGTTTCCAGGGACTGTAGTGCCACTTGGTGGACAAGTTTGCAAGCAAATAATACTTGTACTGTAAGTGTCAGATTTTTTTAAAGACTCACTGTAATCCTTTCCAATAGTTTCAATTTTAAAGCACTCAAAATGTACACATAGCATCCGTACTTATCATTTGGTGTCCTTCAGAGACAAAAGCTCAGCGGAGTTTACACTGAAACAGACTGGCGAAAGAAAAACCCTTGGCCTTGTTACAAAATTATACTTAACAGTACCCAGATTCCATTTAGCCTTTTTTCTCAGAATCCAGAGTATTAGTCCCTCTGTCAAGTGCTTGGATATTGTGACGTCTGCCTGATGGTTTTTCTTATTTGGATCCTCCTGTTATTCAGTCATCTCCACTTTGGTGTTAACACATGTGGTGTTAAGCCTAAGAAACAGCCAGCAGTAAGCTCTGTGACCTGAGTTCTTAACTGAAGGTAAACTCATACGCACTAGATCACCCACACAGAGTACAACGTTGTTTGAGATTGAGCCAACACCTACAGGTCATCTTTTACCTTCAGCTCAGACTATCCCCCTCTGGCTTAGCTCTGTCCAGCGCTACTTCGATTAGGCTAATCAGGGCAAGGTTTAAGTCTTTTCGGGAAATTGAATTCAACATTTGATGGTGTCTTTTCCCCGCAAAGACATCCGAGTGGAGAATCTATTCCATCACATCTCTGCTTCTCTGCCTTGAGGCCATGAAGCCAGGACATTTTGATGCAACGGCAGCGGGAAATATTTCCTTAATGAGAGATGGAGATTTGTTAATGTGCCAAATCCAGTGTGGATAGAAAAGTACAGTGACTGGTTAGAGCTTAGTCCAAGACCAGGGCTTTCATTTAGTCAGGCAACTGAGAATCCACCGTAACTCTTTAAACATCCCCACTGCATTTGCAATTCTGCCGCGTTATTTGTAGCTTTTGCATCTTTGACAGTCTGACACCATTTAGCAGAGGCTAGAAGTAATACTTTTATAAAGCCAACAGAGACTGATAAGCATCACACACACTGCAACCACACCATTTCAAAATAAAACATTAACAAACACAATTTCGTCAGTGACGAAGGCTATTAAGTGCAATTTAGAGTACAAAAAAATGTAAATGACATTCAAAGGACAGGTGCCTGCTAACAGGGCGACAGAAAATCATCGTCTTTCCCATTTTTACTTTTAACACACAATAACTCGAGCCGAAGTGCGTCAAACAAAGAAACCACAGCACATCCACTTGGCTCACTCTAAGGTGACTCATAATTTTCGCAAGATTATGACAAAAAGCTGCAGCCTATGAAGAGAAGTCAACTCTGGCATTTCCAAAGGGGGGAAAAAAAACAAAACTGTCTTTTCGCACAATGATGAATGTGCGAGTGAGAAAAACATGCAACATGCTGGGTCTGAGTTATGCTCCTTATTTTCTGAAGACGGCAAAAACTGCTTTAGGTTTGGAGTTTGGAAAGTGACTGTAGCCCTGTTTGTTTTTTTTAAAGCTACAATGTTTTGAGCAGTCACTGAATAATATGAAACCACTGAATTTCAAGTACTTTCTTCCTAATTTTTTCTATATTTAAGTTCTTTATTTTGGGGCACAAGGCAAACATACTATAAATACTCTACTGTACCTTGTCTATGCCTTGCAAAGGCAGAGAGCAGTAACTATATAAGCAGTGAAGTTGAGAAAAAGGGTTTTCAGGCAGACTGAAAAACTGTGTAACAAATAAAATGCTCTAATTGTATGTCTTTTAGCCTGATTATTATTTTACCCCAAGTAATCTTTGCCATAGAACCACATAATACCTAAACAAAATGCAGATACTTCGCCTTTGGTTAATTTACAATTTAATATATTTAAATATATGTGTTAAATGTAGCTTAACCACATAAAATAATAAGAATTCCACTAGACTCAAAGCTGAGATGGTGGTACTGCTACTCTGCTAAGCTAGTTAGCATTAGCAGGGGTCGTGCAGGGTTTTTTTCATCCGTCATGATTCGATATAGCTACTGCCTCTTTAAGTTATGTGGAATTACAAATTGATTTCCCAAGATGTAGGTTTGTTTAAAATCAATGTTATTTTTAACTTACAGATAACAGGCATAATAAAGCCGGATCCTGGTCTTAACTCAGCTCTGAGCAAATATGTAGTTACTGCTTTTTAGCTTTGTAGGCCTATTGGACGGAATGATATTGTTCATTAGTGGAGCATGTAAAAAATATATTCCAAACTCTCACGCTTAACGTCCTCTAGTATCTGCAATCAGAGCCTTGAGGAAACTTTTTGATGGAGTTAATTATATGTACGAAATGTAAGAAATCCACTGAACACCTCTGGAGTTCTGATTTTTCGACTATAGGCGTAAAAGCATGACCACAGATTCAGTTCATCTGTTGCTGCTTCTCTGATCCGCCTCCATTATAAGCCCGCCTGAGAGGGCAAATCACAGACATGTCTGTGTTGCGCCGGCTCGGCCGTGCCTCCCACTTCAACGCACTCAGTTTTGACAGAAGTAGAAGCCACTGCTTAATTTAGACAGGCCTTTCAGTGGTTCCGCTCTGCAAATGGTTCAGGGCACCGTGCCACTGCCATTATGCCTCTATCATCAAGGACAAAACGCAGAACAGATTCAACATTTGCATGACCCTCAGCGGAAGTTCAGAAAACGTCAGTGAAGATGACAGGGCTATTATTCTGAGCAAAGTTGTTTATCTTGGATAAACAGCTGACATAGCATTATGGCTGAGGAGATTTAATGTTCATTATCTCCGGCTCCCACTCTGACATACACAGTGACCCCCAATCCTCCACATATTAATAAACACTGCCAACTTATATTCTCTTTTTGGTCGAAGACACAGACTTGAATGAAGCTCAATCTCAATTCAAAGTTATTTCCAAAATTAGGAAATAGGCTGTTTTCCTTTTTAAAGCCTGAAGAGTTAGTGCTTTACATTCGAGGCTAAACAAATCTCGCATGCCTCACTTCTTGAAGCCATTCAAAGCTCCACTTGAAGCCATTCCAAACACAGCCTACGCCGAAGACTTTGTTCAGAGTCGGACCAAATGTATTTCTGCTTTCCACAGAAGTTGCTGGGTTCCCTGTCAAAGAATTTCAGGGAGGATGTAGTATCTCTGAGGGGCCATTCCTCTGAGGCGAAACCTACCAAAACCGCGACACCATTTCCCAGGAAGTTGCAGGGAGTACTTCAGTGAGAGGTGTGAAGTGAACAGCAGACGCGAGGGAGAGGGGCAACTGCAAGTATACTCCAGGGGTGGAGTGTGTTCGAGGGAGAGGGATGGGCAGAATAAAAGGATGCGGTTAAAAGTAGCAATCACGTCTGTTGCTGTAGGTTATTGTAGGTTTGTCCCAGGAGACGTAAATAGTGGCCGGGGGAGTACAGAGACAGCAATAGAGACAGATTCTGACCTCTTGTTTTAGTTCTGTCCCAATTTTTTTTTTTTGATTTTTGAGGATCATTGTGGCAAACCAACTGGGCGGGGCTATCATCCAATCAGGATTGAGAAAAGGGGAAAAGCACCTGTCTGTACATTCATGGGGTGAAGCCTTTAGTGTCGAGTGAACTGTAAAAGGAACAGCGGTAGATACGCTATTGTTTTTACTGGAAATGGTAGATGCTGACTGCTGGGGGAATGAATGAACCGACTGTAAAAGCAATATGCTGCTGCACCGTATCTCTTCATTTCCTCTTTCTCTCTCGGTCTCTTCACACACATCAAACATACACTGTCTCTCTCTCACACACATTTCTGTTACTATTATTACACTGTCTAATGTATGTCATTGCAGTGGTTTAATTAAGTATGTGGCTATAGTATTGCTTCCTTTGACGCATATATTCCAGGTATCAACCAGTACAAATGTGCAAAAAATATAATTACATGAGCTCAATGGAATTTGTCTTTTTTAAGCTGCAGTTAATGCAAGAGCTCTGTCCTTTAAAACCAGCCTGGTCTCACCACCCACCCTCTACTGTCACCTCAATGTATTCTGATGCTGAAGTGCTATAGGCTTTAGTATTCCAATCCCGTGTCTAAAAAATGTAACCTTTTTTTATAAAAAGTGTGTGCATGTGTCTGTAGAACAAAGTTCAAATCAGCACTGTCCTTTTACTCTATTTTTCTGAAGCACACTCCCATTAAGTGAGCACGCACACACACGCACACACAAAATGAAGGACAAATAAATGTGGAAACCTCCTCTAACTGTAAAACTCAGAGTTGGAGCGCCCTCTAGGGGTGAGAGCAGACACATGACTGTACTGGACTCCGCCCAAGTGGGTTCACAGGATGTCCGCTCTTTTGAAAGTTAAAATCTGACCTAAGCAGCTTTTTTTCCTCACAACTACATGAAGATAAACTTTTAAATGTTGAATTGATGGTTCAAATAAATGCAGGTATAATACCCAATCCTTTTTTCCCCTGGATGACACCAATAAGCATTTCTGACAAAGGAAATATCTCCTAAAACAGCAATCAAGACTCCCGGTCATAGCTAATGACTTTTTAATCAAAAAGGGTCAATCATATTCAACTGTCACCAAGGATCAAGTTTGACACTACTGTTTGCAACATAATACAGTTTAATAGTAATGAGCGTTGTGTGTTGCTCACTGGCATCGACACCATAAACTACCGAATGCAGTTGTCAGCAATGTGATGTAGCGTGTTAAAATATACTACAGCTGTGCTTATATGTGGATCTGTGTGGGTGGAGGGAGAACGAATTTCCAGGCTTTGTAAGAGCATAGGAGGGGAGCTTACTGGTAAATTTGAGTGGGTGGGAGGGAGGCTTATAGGTGGGTGAGAAAGTAACCAGGTTTTATTTTACAGAAGTGGCAGGGCAGACAATGTAGAGTCTCGTATGGTTGAGTAGGATGGGTATAGTGCTCAGTTGTAGCCCTGCGATTCTGCTTTTCAAGTGTTTATATATTTGTGTGCACAGAGCCTATTTTGGAGGTTTTTGTGTGTTTCTGGAAGTGTGTGTGTGTGTGTGTGTATGTGTGTGTGTGTGGGTGGGGGGTCGGTTGTTTTGCCTATTCACAGTCGTCTCCCGGTGGATGAGAAGTTCTGTCAGTGATTCCAAGTTGCTGCAGCCTGGTCATCACTCTTTTTCCCATCTGATTGAACTCAGACCTGTAGGTCGCCTCCAGCTGAAGCTCCCTCTGGTGCCTGTGGCAGAGCAATTTAACATGACGGATGGAAGAACTGAGGAATTAAAGATTGTTCAAAACAACTGATTGATAAACTATAGCCCTGATTCAGGAATCACCTTAAGGCATCCAAACCACAATAAATTTAAGGTCTAATAAGCAATATTGTTGTAAAGTA
Source organism: Coreoperca whiteheadi (assembly GCA_011952105.1). Lineage (NCBI taxonomy): Eukaryota > Metazoa > Chordata > Actinopteri > Centrarchiformes > Sinipercidae > Coreoperca > Coreoperca whiteheadi. The sequence continues at coordinate 11,476,790 of CM022483.1, forward strand.
GTCCATGTAAAGTAATCCTAGCCACACCATGTACTACTTTGTCAAAATATTATAAAATGTTCCTCTGAAAGGGTTGAAAACCTAAAAAACCAAATGATGAAACATGATGAAAACAGGTTCAAATGCAGCATAAAACCATGTTTATTTTCTTAACTGCAGTTTCAAATTAAAGCAGTCTCACATCATGAAATAGAGTGAGTCATCAAAATATGATGTCTGTCTGAAAGGGTTAAAAACATTTAGTAACAATGACAAATGTTTTCTTTCTCTATTGCAGTTTCAATTTAAAGTCATATATGCCACATCATGAAATAACTTGTTAAAATCAAATGACGTGTGTCCATCTAAAAGAGCTGAAAACGTACAAACAAAACCTTGAAATTGTAATAAATTCTTACACACATTACAACAAATTCTGTTGTAAATAAAACGTGTCTTTAAACATTCGACCCATTTGTAACTACATTTTAAATCACGTAATGAGTAGCTGTTACAGTATGACTTGAATTAAGATGGATTTATGTGATGAAAATGCATGTTAGCTTAAAGGTGAGTAAACGGAGTTCATACAGTGCAACCTCAGTTATGAGCCTTTGCCCAAACCTCAACCAACAACACGATCTTGATTAATGTTCAAAGATAATGATAAAAACACGTTAGATCTTTTTTATATTTCACTGCTATGAAAAACTAGCATCATGCAGTGTGGTCCAGCTCCCTGGAAGCTTTTGTTTGAAGGCACTCCAGGTAAAAGTTTATAGTCCATTCCAAAAAGCACTATGTGTAACGTGTGTGTGCATGCGGATATACTTGAACATTCATCCTATTTATTGCAAGAGAAGTGCTTCCTTCGTATAAATAAGCATTCATTGTGCCTAAAAACTGTAAATGCGATCTCTTGCATCTCTACTTACCTTGCTGTTGCTCCTCTGGTGAGGTTGCCATTGGAGACGAGGGCTTCCCCAGACAAGAACTCTGCTCGGATCATCTCTGGCGTGAGTTGGACTCCTGAGCCGTCATACCTGCACACAGACAAACGCACATAGTCTGAGCAGGGATCTTACTTAAAACCTGATACAAAACGCTTCGAAACAGGAAGATCAATAGATGAGAATGTTGTATGTGCTTACGGTTTGTCCGTCATTGGTGCCAGATCATCAGGTGGGCCAGTGAGAGGAGGAGGAGGTGCTGTGAGTGGAAGTATATCTGTGCTGTAGTCGACAGACCTATAGGGGACACACACACTACTTTTACCCCCGAAGAGCCAGACCGCACATTACCGAATCGAGATAACGGTCAGAAATCTACTCCACCGTACCTAGATGCAAGGACTGCTTAGGGTTGTTTGAAATCTCAGTTTGAACAGGAAGGATAAAAGTACTCCCGAGTGAAGGTTACTTACGGGCAAAATAGAATTAAAACACTGACAAGCCACACGTTTGCTTTTGGAGGCAACCCTAGGCTCTGAACAGACACGTCATGAGTCCCATTGTGTGAACGAAGGTGTCACGGCCTGGACCGGGCTGCGCCAGCCATTTGTAAATCCATCACAAGTTTGTGTGTAGTGCTTCTGAAGTTCTTACTACTACTAGCTAGTTTCAAACTATTGATTTACTACCAAAATAACGATTTCAGGAGGCCAAACAATGTAGTAAAAATAACAGCAGAAACAAGTTGTGAACACAACACTGACATATCATCTCCTTCGAAGTTGATATGGCAAAAGTGTTAGCAAACACTTGCTCATTCACACATGCAGCAGTTACGGAGAAACTTTATCAATCATTTGGAGTCATGTGTCTGGCCACCTAAGTCTAATATTCACTCTCTTTCAGTTTTGTTTTTGTCTCCACCAACTCTTGAGGGAAATATCTGCTTCTTTAGCTGCTAAATGCTCCACTATGTTCACCAGCTAGTCAGTAACTGTGTCTCTCTGCTGTTTGATGCTGGGCAGGTAGTACTGACCAGTGGGTTCTCCTTCACCGAAAACAGCTGCCTGCTGAGGCCAATCAAACGCTCATGTATAATGGGTTTCCGTTACAGTTACAGTAGTTCTGTCTTTCTCCTGCTGTCAAGTTCATTCTCATCTTTTATAATGGCCAACTGACATAAATCGTATTGTTTGTATTTGTAAGATAACCGGAGAGACTGATTGTAACCACTGAGGCAGTGATAGAAAATTAATATGACTGAGCAAGGAGGCTGAGGGAAAGTCATCTCTTGCATGAAAAAAAGAAGACTACATCTACAGTTATTCTACAGATCAGTGGTGACAGGCGCAAAGAGAATACTTTGCCTTGCCAGGCATCTGATTATGTAACATAGGGAAGGTGAGGAGAAATGGGAAGTCGACAGAAATGTGAGGAGAGAGCGTTGAAGCAGAGTAAGAGTCAAACCCACGCATTCACAACTACTCGGGCATTTTGTCAAATATGGACCTGAAACTGTTTCACATCTCACGGGGGAAACATTGCTTCATTAGCTCTGCACCTTTACATTTCTGTCATGCCAGACAAATTACAATGTACATGAGATTATTTCCTTGAAAAGGGCCAGAGTTGTTCTGTGCACCTGAGTGGTATTTGTTTTGACGGGCTGCAAAGAGAAGCATACAGTGCACCACATGGGACACTCCCACGCTGTGTTCACTAATACACTACATCAAAATATCATCATTTATTCACTGTCCATTTAGGCTAAAGCCTGAATAAATCATTATTTCACAGTGTAACTGACGACTGTGCACAGGGCTCTTTGCCTCCATGTGACCTAGATTCTGCACACACAGAAAGTATTTCACGTGATGTACACAATAGTACTACAGGAAAGAAGGGTTTTATAAGAATAAGTTTCTACATATCCATCCAAATGATAGATTTTGAATATCACTAGGTTTTAAAATCATATTTTAAGTAAGTAAAGATAAAATAAGTAAAACAAGCTGGAACCAAGGCAGATCACTGCAGTAGAATCAACGCTCATCACTTCAATCCAAAACTACTGGAATGTGGTCATTTGCATTGCAATCAGGTAAAAATGTGTTTGTTTTTTTTGTCAGTGTTTTGATGAAAGCAGAGGTTCTAAAACCTGAGGGAGGAAACTAATCTCAAAAAGATTGATTTCAGAAATTTTAAACTTTAGGGACTATTTTTAACAAACGTTGCACTGATGAATAGAAGAAGAACACACCTACTGCACAGCAGTCTTATATCTTTAGCAAGTCCTAATATGATATAAATAAGTGGAGATGATTTTGCAAAAACTAAATGAAATCAGACCCTGATAGAAAATGATCCCTGTGGCTGGTGGGAAATACTGTACAGTCACATAGGCAATTTGACATCTTGCAACCTGGCAGGTGCTGGAATTTGTGTGGACGTGGCTATTACACGTGTATTTTAGAAGACTGCAGGGAGCCATGTTTCTTTAATACTGTATGTGAGATGATGAATGGACTCCCAAGCAATTAAATACTCAAGCCGTGCCTTTGCAATTTGACAGGGGGCGCCGAGAGGATGAATATATGAGCCTTGTCTTGCAAACCTTTCTGATGTAACCGACATGTAAAGGATCTCAGTGTAGCTACAGATGAACAGTTTTAGATCAAGCGGTACAAGGTCAGTTATTCATTGATTGATGTGTGAGGGGAGGAAAAAAATCCAAATGATTATCAATTACTTATTTTGCCCATCAGTAAGATGCACACTCCCCCACTTTATTGTGCTATATGAAAACGCTACTTCTGACCATGTTAAAGGCTGGAGAAGCTATAATGAAGTGATGTCATGAGTTCAAATTCCTTCAAGGGCCAAAAAGATAAGGATAGCGGAAGTGAACAACTCAGTAAACAAGTAGTGTAAACATGCACTAGTTTTTGATCCCACGATTGTCCACTTGGAGCTTCTCAGTGATTTTTCATGGGAACCTCTGGGTGAATGCACCCTCTCTTTTAACTTCTAGGTGGCTGCTGTCAGTAGGAAGGCATTTTTATTGCCTTGTTCAGTGAATCAGTGGAGTAACAAGAACTAGCACAGCTTGATACTGTGCACAGTGATAATGCTGACCTACCTGCGCAGGGCCCAGTCACTGGTGAGAACAGGCTGGCGGGACAGACAGTTTGAAGTAATGGAATCAAAATTCCTCCACGTCATGAGCCCTGTGATCACTTCCTGTTGGTCAAGAAAAGAGAAGCCCCGTCTGTATCAGACCAAACAACAGGAGCTAGTTTCACAAGATTAACTTCCAACTGAAAGGCATTGCTCATATTCCAGAAATTCCTGTTTGAATTATTAGACCCTTCAGTCCGGCGACAAAATGCCTCCATGTATGTCTATCCAAAAATGATAAAGATGATACTGCAACAACTTGGCTCAAGTGCCTTTTAGGATCAGGATAGGAAACTCCCAAGTCTCTGAAAGCAAATTACCTTGCGGTCCAGAAACGTCCTCTGAGTGTGTGGGGTTTGTGGCCTTATGCCACACATGTTGCTCTCAGCGGGTGTATACCTGCATACAGAAAGCACTTTCTTTCTGAGTATATGGGCTTTTTCAGGTAACAATCAGGTCTATAGCAGGATTTACAGCATATTACCATAAACATTGATTTATTAATTAATGTGCTGTTGTTACCTGGGAAGGGGGCAGAGGTGGAACTCCAGATCACTCTCCAGGTATTTAGGGGTCGGTTTGTAAGTCTGCAGGCCGGGAGCTGGGTTCTAAAGCATATAATGACATAAACACGGAATAGTAGTTTAAATATACTGTCATACTGGTATGCCTCATGTATCATGTTTGGAAAAACACTTAAGGTTCTATTTCAGACTTTAAATTTGGATTCATTACGATAAATGTCAGCCTTACAAATATTCTGAGTGGGTTTGCTGGTAAAGGTCTGAGGAAAGCGTCCGGAGCACTGAAGGTGAGACTGGCAGCCTCCTTTGCTTCCACATCCCCCTCTTCATGTTCACGCTGCTGTCCCTCCCACGCTTTGGGCTCCATTGTTGTGGGATGATGGACTTCGACCGCATTGGCCAGCAGCTCGTCCTAAAAAGTGACAACGACACAAGGGAAATGTTAAAAAGCAATGAAAGAACAAATGATGAGCGTAGCTTAGATTATATCATATGAATGAATTAATAAATATCTTTCTCGAATGCTGGCTAAAGCTTTTAGTCCAGGTTCTGTATAGTTACCGGAGCTCCAGTGCGAAGTGGTCTGGCCAAAGTAGTGGGGATATAAGAGTTAAATGCCTCCCAGGCTGACACAGGCCGGTAGCCCATAAGCTTATAGCGCTGAGGAACCTAAAGTGAAAAAGCAATAGCAACAAATAATATGGTTATAATAGAAGTATAAGTATCAAAAATAAACATACTTTTTCCACAGGAAAATAGCCCCTGTGACTAATTTATATTATATATGACATGTTAGATTGTTATTACTGATGCAACACTGCGTGAGTAGCATTTTACTACTGTAGTTGGCCAAGATTAAGCTACTTTTAACTTTCTTAACTTCGTTAGGTAGTGCAGTTCAGTAGTTTATTCCAGTAGTTCCCAAATTAGGGGTCGGGCCCCTCCAAAGGACCACAAGATACATCTAGTTGGTCATGAGATGGTTGAGAAGAAGACAAGTTCTGCTGCACAAATTTGTATTTCCCAAATCTTTGCTTTTTTTTTCTAAAATACTGGATTTGACCTCTTCAGGCCTCCAACAGTTATTTTCATTAAACCATGTGAGACATTTTGAGGGGAAATGTCTTTGGTGGAAATGCCAACAACTCACAGTCATCTGAAACGTGACAAGGGGCCCCAACTAGCTTTTTTGAACGGGGTTACAAGTCAAAAAGGTTGGGAACCACTGGTTTAATTTTTAACAATACAAGTACTTATTGTATTAAGTTCATTAATTGAAATGTGTAATGTAAAGGTGTAGAAGTACAAGGTGACATAAAATGGATATACTCAGGTAAAATACAAGTGCATCAAAATTTTACTAGAGCCAATATACTTAATTACTTTCCACCACTGCTGCTAGGTACATATCTATAAGTGCGATGTTCAGATGACCAGGTGCTGCAGAAAACACCTACTTGAAGCTTGAAGAAAGGAATATGTGTTGTCACGGTCACATCGATAGGATCCACAGGCACTGGGACCACGTTACTGTGAGCCTAGAAATATCAAGGAGACAACTGGCATTATTTGTACAATTGAACACCGAGGCCTCTTCTCTGCAGGGCATCAGGAACATAAAAGATTTAATCACAGTGTGGGAAACTGAGCTTCCTGTTTGATTCCACAGTTAGATCAAAGACATCTTTTAATAATGAATGGAATTTGTTCCATGTGTAGGACTATAGTCATCTTCCATATGTCAGCCCCCATGTAGGTAGTTTTCATTTCAATGGGCTTTGACAAGACAAACGGATTTGCAAAGAAATGATTAAACTATTTTGTTGACAGGCTGCTGATTACATTTTTTGACACTGATGTGTAGGTATATGTATTTCAAGCATAACTAACAACTTGTAATCTGCAGTAAGTACGTAACGTACTCACCAGCGAGTCATCTTCGTCAGAGAAAATGGGGAAAGCAAATGGAAAGACTCTGTCTGGCAAGGTCTTCAGATCACAGGTTGTCTCCTCTTGAACAGAAAAGACAATTAATAAAAGAAAAAAAGTTCATTTCTACAGCTCATTATTTGTGAGGGTCAGTGAGAAATGTATGACTAAATGCACACAGCACTATAAATAGTCCTGGCCCTGAGGCATGCATGTATGTTCTAAGAGCCTCATAAAAAGGGGACTTCATTTCAATTTTACCTCCACGAATACATTTAATTAAGCATGCCTTACTGACTTGGCATAACGAGATTACTTCTGAATGAGGAGCTCATAAGATGATCAAAACCGTTCTTTGCCAGGGGCAAGTTCTTCAGACCGACGGACAGTTTCTTCAAACAGGTCAGTCTCCGGTTCATGCGACACCGGATCACTACCTGGAAGGGAGAGAAGAGTACAGGGTGTCACTGGTCATTCACATCCACCTCTTCTAGTCGCAGCGGTAGTGATTATTATTTTAACTAACTTGGTGAGATTAGTTAGCTTTTCAATGTTCCTAGTGTTAAGTGATTGTTCAAATGTAACAGTGCTTGCAATAATCCTATAGTATTGTTTAACTAATCTGTTTCCCACGCTGTCACAACCAGGACAAACTAATGTGTTTTGATACTCGCCACCTTGATCTTCCATCAAACATAAAGTAGGGCACGATCTTGGGACATAGTCATGTAAATATCTCTTCTTTGAAATTGGCAGATTATGATAACCACATCTAAGTATGACAGATTAGTTCTGTGCACAGGGGTTATTACAAACCTCATCCTGCCCATCCTGAAGGTCTATATTCCGGAGTCCGAGATGATCCTAAAATTCCAGAGTTATTCTAACTAAAGAAAAATGACCGTTATTTTACTTGCCACTAGGAAAAGAGAAGCATGCTCTGTGGCTTTAAGAAGCCATGTCAGATTACTCTGCTTTTACTGGACTGCACTGTATCCAGGAAAATCAACTGTACTGTAAAGAATATTATAGATTTAGTGTGGGGACTTTACACATGGCTGAACTACAGGGCTCAGGGACACTCCGCCCTCTCCTGAAGGAAAAGGAAAGCGTGTGTTTGTGTGTGATGCCTTTGTGCATCTAAGCAAATGTTCGTGCATGTGTGCATTTGCACATGTACCTCAGAGACTTTACAGTACTTGGATGTGTGTACCTTGCGTGCTGCCTGCTGGAACAGTCTGAGGGCTCTTTGTCTCAGCTCCCACTGAAAACTGGAGTAAAACTGGAAGGATGGGGCTCCCTTGCAGGCCTAGAAGAGGTTAGAAAGACACTTATTGCTGACTTTCATATGCTCATTTGGCATTGTTACATTGAGTGCATGAAAAGGACCATAAAGTGAAATTTCATGAGGTCTGAGAGCTTGGAGTATTTTAATGACAAAGGATAGTGGGACAATTAAAGATGTTAGATTGAATTAAATTGCAGGAGAGGCTGTGAGCAACAGATTAAATTAATCTATAAGACCATTGAGAGCCATGATTTTTAGTGAAACTCCCGATCTGCAAAGAAGAATAAAAGAAAATCTATCATCCAGATGTGTTATAACTTGGTAGAGACTTATCCACACATTAACCAAGACAAAAGTGAACACTGTGCGTATGTTACGGTTTGGCTGCCGGTGAAGTAAAGGAGGACCCAAATGCAGACCGTACTGAGGGGTGGAGTCTTTACTGTTTCTTACCAGATCGTAGATAGGCGAACTTGACAAACAGGCAGGAAGACGTGAAAACCGAGGTGCATAACAAAAGAGTCCATGGCAAAAGAGGAAGCAAAACCACAGGGGGCAAACACTAGGGAAGGTAAGTACATCACGGACTCACAGGGCAACACTGACAAGGCTACAAGCGAACATGCTTACGAGGCAACACGGATAACGCGACACCAACACTGACAATGAACCCACACCGAGACAAGGAAACACGTGAACTAAATACACTCCGGGGAGGTGAAGGCAACGAGACACAGGTGCAGGTCAAACACAGGTGATCACAATCAGGGAATCAGGGACAGGAAATAAAGAGACAGAGACAGGGGGGAAACAGACATCTACCAACATAAAACAGGAAGTAACCAGAAAACATGACCTACATGGAAAAATGCAACATAAAACCAGACACCTAACAAACCGACAACATAACAGCGTACTGTAATTTTGCAACTGAGGTTAGTCCCATTAGTTTCAGATTTTGATGCAGAAAGACATTGAGTGTGACACGTCATGAAAGAAGAGTTGGTTTAGTAACCCCCCACGTGGGAACATTTAAAATCAACCAGCAAAGTTCTTGAGTTTCACTTTATCAGAAAGGCAAGCTGCGTGAAATGTAAAAGTTCTGCGTCTCACTGGGAAATGAGTAAACACACAGAAGTTTACCTGTCCTGCTTCATAAAGCACTCGTCTGGAGGAAAGTTTGGGTTGTCCAGCAGCAAAGTCCTCCTCATGTCTTACGTCCCCCCTTTTTATCTACAACAAAATCAATTAGCACATCACAATGAAGGTCTGTAAAGTACACATACGGATAGTAGAAGAGTACATGTTAGTGCCTCTGTGAGGATGTACACAGCAGTGCTTTTTTAGCTAAACGCAAACATCAGCATGCTGATGTTCAACTGGTATAATTCCTACCATGTTAACCATCTTATTTTGGCGTGTTAGCATGCTAACATTTGCGAATTAGCACTTAACACCGGTACAGCTGAGGCTGATGGGAATGCCATCATGGTTTTGCAGCTAACGATCAAAAAAGGCCATGTTGTCGTGTTGCTTCTTTTTTATCTTACAGGGTACATTTCTTCTGAATGCACAGCATTTAAAAGTGTGCCACATTGTCATAACTGGCAAGCAATCTGCAAAATAAATGTTAGAGTACAAAGAGAGATTAGTACTTGGCATAAAAGCGAAAGTAGCTGCTGTTCTTTCTATTTTTGCTAAACCCTTCAGAGTTTTGGCAGTGACTGATGGTGCATGGCCAATGGGAAAAATAAATTCCAACATGTTTATCCTTTACAGTAAGGACACCTTGAAATCCTTTGGCTGAGGAGGCAATGTTCTCTTTGTCACAGGAAGAAATAAGCTTGATGGGGTATGTCTTATTTCTGTGAAACAATAGCAACCATGACTACTAATCCTGTGGAGCATGGTCCCATTTGTTTATAGGAATGACATATCAAGGTATCACAAAATGATTTGACAATGACATTTTGGTTTTCACAACAAAAAAGTCAAACCTAATTGCAATATCCCAATTCTTGTCCAAGCAACTGTATAGCAGCGTATGTTTAACCAAATGAAAAGATAATGTTGCAAACAGAGGAGGACAGTTTATATAATTTCTGGCCTGCAGTAAAGAATCCAAAGAGGACCTATGGAGGAAGAGAATAGATCTTCCATAAAATAAAATGTGGCTGTAAATGAAGAGTGTATGCATTTGTGTGTGTGTGTGTGTGTGTGTGCATTTCTGAGGAAACTCACACACACACACACACACACACACACACACACACACACACACACAGTCTCATATTTCAAAACTGATGTTACTTTGGCTGAGTCTGCATATTTCCTCAGTGACTCTCAATAAAATCAATCACAAAGGCATCATTTTTTTAAAGGATGAAAATCACAGTGTGGATCTAATAATGTGACAACTGAATCAGGTTATGACATTGGCACGCATATGGTGTCTAGCATAAGTGATTAGCTACCAACACATCCAGTAAATGTCATGTTGTATTAAACAGGAAAACAAACTCAAACGCCTGACGTGGAAAGCCAGGAAAATACTGACCTGCACAAATTGCCCTGCACACACTATATAAGATAATACTTTCCAACCAATACTCAGTTCTGGTCTTTGAAGGTCTGCGTCCTGCAGGGTTTTTGTTCCTGCCAACTGTACTTGTTAATGAATGCAGACCCTAAAAGGACCAGAAGTGAGTCATAGGGGAACACTTAAACACGGAAGGCAGTGGTGAAAGAAGATTTGAGTTCCCACATAGATACACTTTACATCAGAGGTTTTCAAACTGCGAGGCCCGCCTCCCCAGGGAGGGCCCGCTGATCTGGCCCGCTCACCGACAAGGTCTACAGGAATGGATGTGACACACAGCTCATGGAGGCAATTTAGTGCCCGACTGCTGCAATTTGCATAAGAAATCACACTTCTTCTCTGAGTCATGAATCAGTCAAATCTGAACACAGAGACACATATTTTTTCTATGCAGTTTGACTTGCACTCTCCGGGAATAAACATCCATGAATCTGCTTGTAAATCATCACGTTTTCTGATAGCTTATTTGGCATACTAGTGCCAATTTGCCAAAATGTAAACAAATATAGGCACAAAAAAAAAAAATGGGCTCAAGTTGTAGTTCCAAAACTTAGAGCAAGATTATCACCCACATGAAAGTAAGACAAAGAATAATAATATGATGGGGGTTGTTGAGGGGCTGCAGTTGTCTCAGTTTTGTCTGAGTGGGGGCCCACACCGTCAGACTGCTGTATACACTTCTGTAAAACAACTTGCTGTAAGAATATCAATAGGCAGACTGTTTCGATATGTCCACACTGAGTGATAAATCTTACCATGTATTCATGTAGTGCAATCTCTCTCTCCTCCGCTATCTGCCTCCTGGTGGGCTCTGACACAGGGTCCTTTCCAAGATGAACGTGCCTGAATGAAATTCATTTTAGTTTTTTACTAAGTCGTCAACTTGAAAAAAGAAAAAATATGCTAAAATAAAAGTATACTTTATGTGACAATATAAGCAAGCTCAAAGAGTACCTTTTATAAAAATCCACATATAATCATGAAAACAATCTTCTTTCATTTACCTCTAAGTTCTCTCTTAACTTTCCAGTTGTGGATGAATGGACATTTTTGTTTCATTGCAGAAAACCTTTTTAATTAAATATATATCATTTTTACACTGGACTTGTCCTGGTATTCTACCAAGTTACACAAATTCTACAACAAAAACAAGAAGCTTTCTAATATTTTTTTTTCAATTTACCCATTACCTTCAGCCATTTCAACCATTTCTTTTAGCTAGTTCAATCATTTATCCATTACTCAGCTAACCATTTCAACCGTTTATCTATTACTTTTAACTATTTCACAATTTATCCAATATTTTTCAACTGTTTTAGCTAACTATTTGAACTGTCAATTCATTATTGTTCGTTATCTATTTAATTCTATTTAACTGTTTAGACCTATCTGCTCACTTGCTAATTCGTTTTCACAGACTCTCATCAACGTGTTCTACAATTTTATATGCTTTTGATTTGAGTTTTAACATTAGTTAGTTAGCTCATGAGGAAATACAACTATCCAACCATTCACAGGGATTTAAAATGACATTTTACATTTTAGTTTGACCTACCATCTGAGGTGGTTGGCTTGTTCCTCCTTGATGTTTTGTTGAACCTTTTTTATAAAGAGGGCCTCCTTTATCTGCCTGTTTTGAGGACCAAGCATACTGCCACAGGATATGGCTGAAGTGAAGGGGATATCGGCAAAGTAATAGACATGAGACAATCGGAAATGCAGTTTACTACACGGCAACAAGTGCAAAAGAAGAATCTGACCCTAACACAACGTCGTTAATTTATAAATAAGAAAAAACTCCAACACAACTAAAAGAGTCAAATCATTGGGTGGTGTCTACCTTCCCTCAGGTCTTTAGAGCAGAGTTTATTGGTGTCTCTGATCAGCATCTTCGCCACCCCTGCTGGGGTACAGACATCTGCCGGAGGCTTCAGTCCGGGCCCAACTATACCCTCATCTCTCAATGTCTAGAGGAGAGGTAAAGAAATAACAGCAAGAAATGAGGGATAAGCACATACAACTGTAAGAAAGCATCAGCATTACAAAAGAAAGCACTAACGGATAGTTGTAATGCCGAGAATGGATAGTGTTGCTCTAACAAAGCACCAATTATATGATAGCGGATAACAAATCAAAGACAAATGTGGAACCAAAACTAAAAATGTTCCCAAATGAACCAATTGTGTCAGATTGGGTGGGAAAGCTGCGCACACTCAAAGAAAACTGTGAAAAAGAAAATTAGGTTCTTTCTTCTCTTGTCTCCTTAATCAAAAACGAAACGTGAAAATGAATTAATTGACGTAGCAGACTAATAAGCACGTCTTACATTGTACAAAAAGACCTTTACATTTTTCATGATGGAGCAAGAAAGCGTCTCATAACTATTTTCAGCATAATAATGAATTCATTAGCCCTTTGACGGAGCACCCACCAACTACTATTTGACTGCATTTCAAATTAAGCTAGAAGATACTGTGATACTGTGAGTGATGTCAAATAATTTGAACATTTTACATAGCTAAATAAAAACTCATCCAGTACCAGACTGTTATTGAACCACATACACTACCCTCGATTTGTCAGCCTCCTTGGCTGACCTGTATTTGTTTTTACTTCGAGGAGGAACTTGGGTGGCAGGTGAAGGTCCTCTGTATTCTGCAGGCACTGTATCTTCATAACCCGTCTTTCTTCCCAGCTCACTATCATGCAGAAAAATAAGTGGATAAAAGTGCACCTGATGTAAAATGTGCTATAATTATGACAGAATTGTGTACATCAGTGAGGACCAAAATAGATTCATTAGTATGTAACACTAGCTTGACTGCGACAGACATTTTTGCAACTAATTTGAGGTTGCAAAGTCAATACTAGTAGAAAAATCTAAAACAATAAACATGGTGGCTGGGAAAGAAACAGTGGAGAGGTGGTGGTGGGCACAGCGATTGGTTCATTTTTGTTTTACGGTCCAGGTTCACTCCTGGAATCATTCCAGGATCAGTTCTCATACTGTAGCAGAGTACGTAAGGCTCTAAATTAGGTGTTTATATAATGATATGTAGACAGCGGGTGAACTTGAAGGGTGTGGGGGTAGCAGGGAGGCTGAGCAGATAAGGATTTTGCATTACATTTACATTTTTCCAGCTGTCATGTAGTTTTTCCATGTACGTAAAAGGGGTTGAACAAAACACTATAAACACATGTCAGAACAGCATCACTATGGCCTTAAATGACCACAGCGTTGACTCAGCACTTCTCTGAAAACAGTGTCAACAAGAGCCGAACCTTATGAGCGTCACAAAGATTTACTAGGTTGATTTAAAGATTCATTGCAGGGCTACTGTGTTAAGACGGTATTAGATTGATGGAAAATGCAACGCAGAAGCAAAGTCATTCAAGATATTAAAATGATCATCATCTGTTTATTTTAAGAACAGCCTCTATCTATGTCAGATAAGTCGGACAGGGGACACTCGGCAACAAGCCAGTGTCATTGCATTGGTTCAAGCTGCAAAACACATTGGCTCTATTATATATTCCTTAATCTTTCACTTGCACATATCTCAGCTGTTATTTGGTTCCACTGTGGGGAACAACAAACAGAGGGAGAATGTTTTATATGCTAAACATCCATCGGGAGGCATATCCATCTTGATATCACTGCTCCAGCAACACAGCTATTTTCATGAATTATTAACTTTCGGCCGAGATAACACCAAGACAGCGCAGTGGATGAAGCTTCTGCCGTGTGATGGATAGCACCCTCTTTCTCATGGGAACAGAAATAAACATTAGGGTTTTATACTGGCTGAAAAAACAAATGGGAACTTCTAATCAGCACACAAGGCCGTTTTCTCAGAAACCAGTTGGGTGCGTGTTTTGTACCCCCAAATGAGCCACCTAGTTGGGTAGTTGGCTTGCCCATACAACCTGAGAGGAGGGAAAGGCTCCAGCTGATTATTTTTTTACCATCATTCAGGGTTTTCATTGCTCATGAAGACTAAGTGAAGCACCATGGGGAAGAACTAAGTTAGCTGTATAAAGTGGATTGACCAGCTTATGTATGTCACTTAAATTAAAAGGTCCAACCTATAATATTTCCCCACTGTTACTTAACTGCAATGCGTGGTCGAACTGTTATGAAGTATTGTGATGTACTGTCAAACCCAGAGAATGTGAACAACACATCACCCCACCTTGAATAAATCATTTCTGCTGGCTCCTCATCAGGTGACATGCTGTCAGTGGAGATACTAGTATATGTGCTATCTGTGTACCTCTAATGCCAGTGGGGAATCGAAAAAGAAGACCTAAAATCTTAATAATATATTTAGCTTGTAATTTTGTTTTTAAATGTACGTAAAAATATTTCAACACAATGTCGCATTGAACAATGTTTAGTGTTGAACGGAAGACTTTTGAACGAAACAATCATCTGCTCTAATTACCTGAGGGCCAGGTGAGGGGCGCAGCTCCCAGTGATGGTACAGAGGTAGGGTTTGGTGTTGAACTGTGAGATGATCAGCTGGATGGTGACCTGAGAAGTCTCATATTGGAAAGGACTAAAGGTCACAATGATCCTCACTTCACCATTGGCTGGTATCACACCTGGAAGAGCAAAGGTAAAACTATGGGAATGAATGGGTATATGTGCATGTATGTGGCTTGTCTACGTCAATTATTCCCAACCGGGGGTCCTTCAGCAGTAAGATGCCAGCTACAATAGGGTAAATGCAGAGCACACCATTCCCGCAAACTAAGTCAGTTGGAACACCTGAACACCGTGTGTTGCCATTGAGAGTGCATGGAAACTAGTAGGAACTAATAGTTGGCTAAAAGTAATTCATTAAAACACAAGTACTGGATAAACAGTGGAAAAGGCAGTTAAAAGTATTGAATAACAGTTGAAAAAGTTAGCTAAAAGTAATGGATAAATGGTTGAAACACTCAGCTTCTGTCACTCCAAGTGGGAATAGCAAGTGCAAACTTGACAAAACCAACCTAAACACTGACAATTCAGTTTATAAATGATTGCAATATCCACATCTATATAAGTAATAGTTTTAACTAATAATGATGGGTGGTGTCTGGGTACTCATATGATCAGGATGTGGGTGTACGTCAGACAAAAAAGGGTTGCAACAGCTGGTGTAGGTTATCACGTCAACTGTGATGAAATCTCGTCGATTAATGACTTCAAATACAAACTAAGCATGTGAGGTTACAAATGAGTGACGATTGAACTTAATAATGACTGATGATGCAAAGAAAGTGTTAGACTTGTACCAAAAAAAATAAAATTAAATGTTGAGTTGCCACTGTTGTCTGCTGTGTGGCTGAATGTTTTCATATTGTGTGCTGTAGGAGTTGTAAGGTGGCCATGTATGTAAAGGGGGAAACAAGGCAAAACACAAAAAGCAGTTCCAAAATAAGTAACTCATTTGTATCTCTTCTCATTCCAGATTGGTACCACGGTAAAAGTATAGCTGTAATTCAAATCCCAAGTGCTGGTTCCGCCATGTGTTATGATGCTTCCCAGACCATGAATACTGCTTAGTGTCAGTGTGTGGAAACTGGAGGCATCCTTCAAGTTCTGCGGTGAATTGTTTAATACACACCACATACCAGTCCAAGGGTTTGAGAAAACACAGCACACCTGCTCTCCCGAGGTGTTATGTTCTTAATCTGGTAGGCTAAATGAGAACTATCAAAGGAGTAAACTACTTTATTCATCCATTTCACCTCAAAGGCAAATTCTGAAATGCATCACAGTTCAGTAAGGAGTCAAAATAATGTAGAATGCCAACATGTTATCTTTAAGACAAAAAGCTAAATCTGCCAGAAAAATGTACTGCAGCAATCATGCGCACTGTAGTGATAAGGCAAGCTGCATTCTAAATTCATCACCATTTCCTGTGTTTATTAAATGATTTCGCTTGTCCATACCTGTAAGGGGGTGGATGGAGAAGGCCTCGTGGGGCTGAATAACATGCACCTGAAACTCAAAGTTGATGGGACAGCTGCATCTCAAAGGAATAGCATGGCAAACGCTAGAGACAGGTTGGGGGGGGGGGGGGGGAAAAAGAAAAGACATTATTTTTTTAGGATTTGACACCAACGGGTGAACGGATACATGGTTGGTTTTATGGAAGAATAGAAAGAGACAGGCAAGCCCTCGGGCAGATAGGAGGTCAGAAAACAGTCCATCAAAAATCCTAACACACATGCTGTAATACAGTAATACAAACACACACACACACAAACACACACACACACACACACCTTTGTCCAAGTGGTACGGATGATAGGTCGATATGAGGAGGGATGTGCAGGTCATCGATGACAGGGTAAGCATGAACTGGAATTAACAGGTTCTCTTCCCCCTTAGAAAGGGTGTAGGTGGATTGAATGAACAAGACAGAGAGAAAACACGAGAAAGAAGATATGGAAAGGGTGAAAGACACGAACAGAGATGAGAGAGCTCTCAAAGTAAACATAGGAACGTATCATCAAAGAAGATCAGCAACTTGGAATTGTTCCTCACGGTTGTCTGACCGTTTGCTGGACTGTACGCGACTATATGCTACACGAGCTAGCTTTGGTGGATAGTTGTATCTTTCCAGTAATTGTTAATGTCAATGTAAAGTCCTCTGAGAATCATTTGCGATTAACAGCTGTCACTGGGTGCCTAAAGATTCAGGTGTAAAAACCAAGAGAGCTTTAGCACACTTGCAGCTGACACAGTGGCGTACATGCTGTTGGCTCCTAACCTTGCAGTGAACCCGTACGCAGTCATAGAAGTAGCGCCACTCGTCAGGACAGAATCTGACCCTCAGTGTGTAGGCGAGGCCTGGGATGAGGCGATACTTGAGAGAAAACAGATGGAACAAGGTTGAATCATCAGAAACAGCACTCACTGCACTAATGAGAAAGTGGAGTCATAATATTATATTTGCCGCAGCAATTTGTAATGAACAGAAGTACCTTTTTGGTGTAAGTTGTTTGGAAGTGCTTGGTTTGGGTGGGAATTATATGAATATTCATTACTTCAGATGAGATGTTGATTAGTTTCTGAGGGAGAGGAAGAGGAGAGAAAAGAATAATTTATTTCCATCCAATCATGTGCACTTGAGAAAACTATCTCCATATTCTTGCTGCTTACATGCAGTCTGCAGTGCTTCATCACTCACATAGGGGGTCAAATTAGCGCCTATTCACTTAAATCAATCCTCGATGGAAACCAAATGAGAGTTTTATGACGGGGTAGGACTTTTATAAATAATTTAATCCATCACTGCAATGCTTTAAATACACAGTTGCTTTTGGTGGCTGCCTAACGGCTCTGGCCAGGCTTTCCTATGCAGATCAATTGTGTGCCACCGTCTTCACCAAACATTTATTGTAAAAGACACAATATTGCTACCACACAACCCAACCTCCCTGCTTAAAGCCCTGGATGCTGCATTCAGCTCTGGTGACAAAGAAGTACTCCTGCTTGGAAACAACCATACCACTTGTCAAGAGACCTAAGGCCATCTCAGCGTTAAAAAACGCATGACACTTAAGTTTGTCTCCAAAGACCTATGTTATGGCAGGGCTGTCAGAGTCCAGACACCTTGAAAATGTCTGCTCATGGATACTTTGAATCTCCAACAGCTAAACAAGCTGTGCCCCCAGCGACTATGCACTGAACTATTAGCTTCGCAGACGGCGTCAACTTCTCCTTGGACCAGCCCATTGTCCTCACACGGTCTCCAGTCACATGCTTAAACGTGGCTTCACACATCACAGCCGCTCCAAACGTGTGGATATGATGCACATAAATTCCTGCCACAATGGACCCCGATCAGTATAATAACAGCCACTGTGAATGCATCCAACGTACACCACATCACATCCTGAGAAGGACTCACACAGTGATACAGCAAATCCCGATAAACCAACACCCCAATTCTGGACACCGACCAAATATCGAGGCCAGCGTTGTTTGCTGATGGTACTACAGTACCGGGGGCTCATTTCGGACTATGATAAATCAGCCTGGCGCATGGACAACTATCTCTCTCAGCTTTAGGGGGGCAAAGTAGATGATTTTTGTCTTGAAACGCACACAAGTGACCCACATCTCTCTTCAAATCAAAAGAACAGCAGATGAATCAGTGCGCAGCAGAAGGTACACCTATGCCTGCCAATGTTTGCTGCCAAGGACAGCTGGACTGTGTAGACCATATCATGGCCACTCAGCTTTTTATAAGCCCACCTTTTAGTTTTATTCACAGGGCATGATAAGGCACTGACCTGTGTCACGTTGGAAGGCAGGCTAAGCACATCCTAACATAAACTTCTATTTATCCTGTATTTATTGTACTGTATTATACTGTGTTTTCTGTACCTATTCCCTGGTCTTTATTTGCTTATATTTCACACCAAGCACTTCATAAAGGAATGACCGAAAAGCTTACAACAATGATAATATTTGTTGAAATAACTAACAATCAGCAAATTAGCTGTCCAATGCAGCCAGTGAATGAGACAGTAAACATTTCTGGTAAAAAAACTAAAGGCAGTATTTTCCTCACCAGGATCTTTACGTAATCCTTCCCCAGCTCAAACCCACTGAAGTGAAGCAGTGCGGGCTCTGCTTGGATCAGGCTGTTGCTTTTCAGTTTGGCATAGATTTCTATGAGGGGAAAAAAAACCAAAAACAACAATTACTGAAATGTAATAAGCTTTTTGCATAACACAAAACTGTTTGAATGCAGGATTTTCGCCTCTGCAAACACGTTTTCCATACATACAAAAAATCAAAAATGGGAATGTCAGCTATTTTCGATGGTTACAAGGTAACACAGACGATTCAACCAGTCCAAACTAAGCAGCAATGTAACATAACAGTATTAATGCACCCTATTAGAGGGTTTCAGAGAGCATGCTTAATATGTAGGCTACTTGATTCCAGTGGATGATTGGGAACGGTGGCTCCGCTCCTGCTCTCCTCCACCAGCTGGCTCAGAGGCAGAGGAGTCCCCTTCCTGTGGGGCTCCGAGAGTATCTGCGGGGCAGAGAGGGCCACCTCCATCCTGGCAAAGGGTCAGCTCTGGCTCCTCATGGGAGCGATGACAGAAGGCTGGAGGACAGTCAAGGAGACAGCGGTGTGTTGGGAAATGTTATGTCGCTAAACCTATGAATTTATAATCTGAATACAAAAGGAAAGACATGGAAGGACAACAGGTATTTTCATGTGTGCAATTTGTCGAGTTACTTCAATGAGTTTACGTGAGTAGTTAGATACACATATACACATATGTATGTGTATATGTATGTATACATATACACGTGAGAGAGAGATGCAGAAAGTATGCACAATATATTTATCTAGCGTTACATATTTTAGATACAGTCATTTTGAAGAAGAAGCTATAGTAAGACAGTCCCCTCAGAATTGAAGACGTAGCATAGTCCTTTTAGAATACTGAGACGTGTGGCAACGTGCAACGTTAGCAAGGAGGCTAACGATAGCAAATAACATGGCAGTGTTACCTATTAACGCTAGCTTCATTTAACTAGTTAGCGTGAAAGTTTCGTAGCAAGAGTTTTTATCAGCTTCTCATGAAAAACCTTTTGAACACTGACACTTAAGACCTTACTTGAGTTTTAGACACTGGGTTACATTTAGTTGTACAGATAAAACAGCCATTTTTCATCTGTTTTCGTACCAGAATCACTTCGTTCGGACACCGTCGCTTGTTGTTGATGGAAAGGACCCCACTAGCAAACACTGGTGTTGCTATAGTAACGCGGGTGCTCTGAAGGGGGCAGGACCAACGTCTTGTGGGCGAATATGATTTGTTGGCTGCAAGGCGCGTCAAATCACCCAAAATAACACCACAGAAGCTAGCCATGCCACCTTCAAAATAAAAGCCCAGACTATTACTTGATTTGGTGTGCACATGAATAAAGACTTTATTTTGTAAGTCATCATAGGAAGTTTCCATTTTATTATAGCTACCTTGATGCACTTATTTGCTCAGGTTGTCCAGAATAACTATGCATAATTATCGACACTCAAGCCTATGTTTGATTTTCAGACCTCATATATCTACTGCATGCCTGGATGCTTGCTTTCCATTGTAAATCAGATATGCGGCTTGAGGTTTGGACATAGGCCCCTATCTTCATGGGAAAAAGGAACCTGTGCGCCACAATGAAGAAGACTGGACTTATTGGAGTGCTACTGTTACCCCAGGTGAGAAAGCAGATGCATGTTTGATTTCAGTCAATGAAAAATCTAAAGAACAAGGGCATCATTGTCTCCTTATTTACAGGTAAAATCGTCATCAGGGTGTCATCCTCATGTTAATCTTGTGAAAGAGGAGGAAAAGTGCGTGAAAGATCTGCTACTTTTAAAGTCACACAAAGCAACAGGTGAGTTAATAGTTTCTGTGTATTTTAGACCCATTGTGTTATCTTATACTTATATCTTATTCTAATAAATATTTGAGAAATCAAGATTGCTGCTCAGTGAAAATTTCCATTGAAAAAATGTCAGCGGTCTTTGAAGTAAATGAAATCTTAGTAAGTAAGCGTAAGCCGTTTTAAATATACAGATTTTATGCAATGTTTTAGTGACACCTAGTGGTCACATAAAATAATGCACCCTGAAATCCACAGGCACAGGACAATCTTTAAAATTAGACAGAACGCATTTTGTATTGAAGGAACCAGATGAATCCAGATATGTTTGTCCTGCAATTAAAACATCAAATCAGAGCCATCATTTTTATTTGTCGGTGTCTTTTTGTAATGTGTCTATTTATATGGAACCCCAGCAAAATAAGAAAATAACAAGTGTAATTGCTGCTCCATCTATTAAGAAAACAATATCAGTGCACACTGTAAGGCAATGTGGGATGACCTGAACTGCTGGCCTCCTGCTTCCCTTGGGGAAACTGTCTCCCAACCATGTCCAGAGTTTTTCAATTCAGAAGGTGAGATACTACTGGCACACATTTCCAAACAGACACCCATTATCTCTGCCACATCGCACTGGTTCATTATTTACCAGGAAACTAACTTGTTTTTATAGGGACGTGACACAGCTTCTTCCTCTCAGGGTCTCTATCCAAACATTCAGCCGCAAATGCGTGTGTACACAGAGACACCGGGTAACACATTGGAGTACTGCGTTTACATGAGGAGATGAGGATGATAGATTTCAGAGTCGTTTATCTGACGAAGCAGAAGTTTTTTTTTTGAAGCGCCTGAAGAGAGACAGTAATAGTTTTGCAGCTCTTTACTGTGCAATAAATCCAAGTACGTGAACACAGATCGACATGCCATACGCAGCAGGAGACACATCCACATAAGACATCATTCTGCAGGATACGTTTATTTTTGGCTCAAACGCAGAGCTCAGAGAACAGTGAGAGACGTAGGATTGCTGTTTTGCAGGTGAAGTGCATCGCAACTGCACCGCCGACGGCTGGACGGACCCGCTCATCCCACATGAAGATGCATGTGGCTACGCTTTCAATGAGACGCTCCACTTTCTCGGAGAGGTCGGTGGTAAACTAACATGCGTATGCATAGTATGTGTAGTTTGTCCAATATGAAGAAGAACTATGACCAACAAAAGCACCCAGTGTGAGCCAGTGGGAAGAGAGTAGGGTCCCCATACATGGGATGCAACACTTCCTTTTCAGAAGGGTAAAGGCAAATAGGCTACCACTTTTACGGTTCATTTAACGCCCTTTTCGCTCAGAATAAGAGGCCGACATCTGCTGCGCAAAGATTCTGCTGTAAGTGAAATCAAATGCCGAGAAAGTCAAACAAAGAGTAAAATGCTGAAGTATTATTGGGCAAATATAACGATATCTAGAGTCTTTTGTTTTGCACCTGATGCACAACTAGAAAGAAAATTTAGCTAGTTGTTTTTTTTACCTGACAAAACATTACATTAATGCTACTTAAAGTCTTGGGAAGAGAAACGTGACTGTTTTAAAAAAACAGTTTTAAGTGTGACGCAACAGAGCTCATGTCTACTCTCTTCCCATTGGCTCGCAGACCTGGGGTTCGCAGTTGCACCCTTCTCTAATCGGATGCTAGCTCTAGCCACATATTTCACCCACACTATTGTAAAAGTGAAAAATGGACTGCACTCACTGCAGGCTAAATTTCTTCAATTCAGATCCGGGGCTGAAACAGCATATAGTCGGACAACACAGTCGCCAACTTAGCATCAACTAAATCATGCGTATGTTACAGCTTTCCCTTAGGCTTCTCAAGTCCTCACACAGTGGCTGTTTGGTGTTAGATATTTTGTTAAATCGTACTGTTTTAGAGGTGATTTAGTGATGTTCTCTTTCCCTTGTTTAGTCCTCAGATTCCCATTTGTATTTCTCCTACGTGAAGACCATGTACACAGCCGGATACACACTCTCTCTCATCTCTCTCACCATCGCCATCACCATATTCTGCCTGTTTAGGTGGGGAACATTCTTTCTTATCCTTTTCACTCCCCTTCCACCATGCAGACTCTCGTGGAAAGCACTGGCCCTGTCTTGCCTCTGATGGATGTGCACGGAATCGCGGGTTGAACCTGCCACGAAAACCCAAGAATTATACAACCGCTTTAAACTGTGAATGTCGATATCTCTTCAGAAAGCTGCACTGCACCAGGAACTACATTCACATCCAGCTGTTTACCTCCTTCATCCTGAGAGCCACCTTCATCTTCATCAGAGACTCTCTCCTGTTCACTAATGAAGAGCTCTACCACTGTGACTACTACCCGGTACGGACCGATAGACACTTTGTTGTCATACTCTTCCACTTTTACAAGACCGGCTGACACTCCGATAGTCACTTCAATTTATTACACACACATGTATACATATGATATATATATATATATATGTGTGTGTATATATACACGCACACACACATATCCAGGGCCAGATTAACCATTAGGGCAACTGGTCACTTGCCCTGGGGCACAGGACATCTAAGGGGCCCTGGGCACTGTCAAATATTATGTTAACTCACGTTATAAACACAGTCCTCCTCACTTTCCTAATTATGTTCAGATTTTTGCAACCCGTTCGAACAAAACATTATGTTAAATCACGTCAAAAACCGTGTCTGTAGCTTCCTGCGCAGCGAGCGAGGGCGAGCGGTCACGTCGAATCACGTGACCTGACGCGCTGAAATTGGAACTCGGTGGGAAGATGGAGAAGCCGTTGAGCGGGAGCGCTGAAAGAAAAGGAAAAAGAGAAAAGGAATTGAAATGAATCGACAATGCTAACGTGCCGGTGTCGGCAAATTCACCGCCTCACTGTAGCCCAGTGTTAGCATGCAAACATTTGCTAATCAGCACTAAAGACGAGATATTGCCGAGGCTGATGGGAATGCCGTTAGCGTTGCAGGTTGTTGGTCAGAAACGACCAATGCAGTGTTTGACCTGGTGGTGACGATACGTGGGAAGTCCCAGTGTCGCTGGGAAACATTCTTTGGGCACCGTGAATGTCTGTGAAACGTTCATGCCAACCCATCCAGTAGTTGTTGCGACACTTCAGTTTGGACCAAACCGGTGGACCCACCAACCGCATAGCTAATGAAGGTAGATGCCACAAGATGGTGCTGGCTAACTTCATTGGGAATCCTCAAAAAGCCCCTGTCCCCTCCCTAAACACTTACATAGGCGTGCCTGATTATTAACTCGCCTTCTGTCCTGTGTGGCAGGTGGCATGTAAGGTCGTACTGATGTTTTCCAACTACTCCATCCTGGCAAACTACAGCTGGCTGCTGGTGGAGGGTCACTTCCTCTTCACCCTGGTGAGCCGCTCCTTCTTCTCCCTGAGGAAACACCTCACCGGGTACATCGTGCTAAGCTGGGGTAGGGACCTCTGGTCGTTCTCTTTGCTTCACACTCGTACTCATAATTCACGCGCGCTGACTATGCCTTTTTAGATTGAACCAAGGTTTATTTCATTACACAGGTTTACCATTGGTTGTTATTGCCTCGTGGGGGTGTGCCAAGTATTTGTATGAAGACGAAGGGTAAAAAAAACCAACCTGTTTCACTAATTCATTTGCATCTACGAGATAATCAAAGTGTATGATTTTCAAATGATCTCTTATTTCATTGCCAAAGCTGCTGGGAAACCAGGAGACATGAATGGATTTGGTGGATACTTCGAGTGCCAGTTCTTCTGACTATATTTGTAAAAACTTTGTTTTCTCTCTTACTTAAAGTTCGGCATTTTTTTAAACGTTATTAAAAAAATAAATAAAAATAGCTCGACATTTTGGGAAATGCACCTAATGTTGTTCGCCTTCTTGCCAAGCGTTAGGTGAGAAGATCAATACCACTCATGTCTGCCCGGTAAATATGAAGCTCCACCCAGCAGCTGGGTAGCTTAGCTTAGCATCAAGTATAAATAGACCGTTACACTACTGTTAAACCACAACTTGTCCTTTTTAAACTTCAGTTTTTGTTCGGATTAAACCAACATGATATGATGTTAATTACTGAGCTTTGGAGGTGCCGGTCGGCAGATGTTTTTACCCTCGGGCAGAACCAAGCTAACCACTTCCCCTTGCTTCCAGTCTTTATTGCAACGCTAAGGTAACCGGCGGCTCGCGCTAGCTTCATATTTAGCATACATATATGAGAGGGGTGTCAATCCTCCCATCCAGCTCTTGCCAAGACAACGAATAAGCGTCTTTCCCAAAATGTCGAACTTTTTTCATCACTAGCGTTTACAGGTTTTAATCATTTCAGATGAATCTCATCTTTTTCTTGGGCATTTTGAGGATACTGGTGAACAAACTCCGAATGCCAGATTCACAGAGGAATGAATTCAGCCAGTATAAGTGAGTATTGATCACACTGTGGTATTGTTGCACTGTCATACTGCATATCTGATAAAGTTGAGCCCAGTGTTTATACTGATCTCTCTAATTTGCTTTGTTAATCTGGGTAAAAGTACTCACACAAGCTGGTTAGTTTTACAGCGACAGAAATACAGGGACATTATGTAAATGGCTGTTAGGTAGTATTCTACTATTGTAAGCCAAATGTTAGGTGGTTTCTATCTTTCAAGCATTCTTGTAGAGAGAGTTTTAGTCAGCAGATTGGCTGCTATGGCAGAAAAAAATACAGCTGGGAAAACTCGATTCTATTTAATATTAATGAGGAAAAATCCTGTTTCTTCCACCAGGAGGCTGATCAAATCCACATTTTTTCTGGTGGCTCTCTTCGGCCTGCATTACATCCTGTTTGTTTTCTTACCTGTTGAAGTCAGCAGCTCAGTTTTTAAGATATGGACCTTTGCAGAGCTGGCGCTGTCATCCACACAGGTAAATTAGGTGTATGATTGAGAGAGACCGAACGTCCAATCATCTCAGAAAAATGACAAATAAAACGACACTCACTGACCTTTCTCTCTTCCCATCTCCAAGGGTTTTGTGGTCGCTGTGCTCTACTGCTTCATCAATGGAGAGGTAAGAACTGGTTAGCCAATTAGCTCCTAAACTCATAGCTCCAGACTTGAATCTGGGTTTTGAAAAGTGTGGAGCAAATTGGGGATCTATGGCGTGTACATTTCCAGGTGCAGCATGAATTTCAGAGGAGGTGGAGGAGGTGGAGGCTGACTCAGCACCTCCCCAGTCGGTCCCGGCAGCATCACAGCTCCATCAGCCACAGTGGGTCTCCCCACACACAGGTCTCCCTGCTGCCCTGCTCTCCAGGCAGCCCGCCAACCAGTGGATTCCCCGTGGATACTGTGGCGATGTGATTCAAGTTGGGGTCCGCTCGTTTTCTCACTCCCCTTGTCGATACACTATGGTTCCTGGCTTAGTGCTGACAGCCGATTAGTCCACAGCTGCAGCCTGGGTGTGTAATACAGCGGTACTGGCTAATGCATATTTTTCTAAGCCCTGGATTGTTTTTATTTGGTGACATATGAATGTAAAATGGACTCTCGAGGCACATATATATATATAAAATACTCACCTCTGCCCACATAATCACTGAATTCCACATTGGTCAGACTAAAGAAGAAATAAAATAATTGAAAAACGTAATATTAGTGGTAATAAAAAATAGTCATAGTAAATTAAAATTACTAAATTATGAGTTAGTAGCTCAGCTTTGACTCAGTATCTCATACATTTGATTTAGTATGTCATAGTTTTGACTAATTATCTCATGATTCTGACTTAGTACCTCATAGTTCTGACTTACTAAGTTAACATTTTGATTTAGTAAGTCATACTTGGGCTAAATATTTCACAGTTTTCAATTGCTATCTAGTACATTCAACTTAGTGAGTCATAAACTGGCTTCCATACATAAAAAACTTCCTTTGACAAAATATACTAAACATTAGTGTTAAATAAAGACCTTTGCCTAAATGAAATATATGCTAAAGTTAGAAAAGGAAATATCTGAAGAAGTTAACAAAACTAAGAATCTGTCCAACGTCTGACACTGGACTCCCCCGCCCCCTCCACCAAATA
>CM022483.1:11504365-11514566 GCA_011952105.1 Coreoperca whiteheadi
GTTTCATTTCTTAGGTTTTACACATCGCTCTTGTCCATAAAACGAGACATGTAGGGATATGTTCCTCTGAGTCTCATGTTCAAGACGCCAGCTACTTGAGTGAGACTGGTGTCAGTTTTCATGCATATATGATCTGTATCCAAGATCTAAAACCACATTTGTGGTCATTCAGGTTGGCAAAAGTACAATTAAAGTTACATTTGTAAAGTAGCACAACTTTTAATTTGTGAAATAGTATGAAATGCTATGGTAGTGTTTCTTGACGGTTAGTTTCAGATGAAAAAACACAATAATACCAAGGTGTAGAGAAATGGCTGCCCTCCATTTTGCTGATGAGGCACTGATGACAATATTACCAGCTTCAACTATAAACAGAGGTGTCAAAAGTATTCACATTCATTACTCAGGTAGAAGTAAAGAAACTAGGGTTTAAAAAGACTTCTGTAGAAGTCGAAGTATCAACTCCAGCTTTTTGCTCAAGTCAAAGTGTAAAAGTACTGGTTTCAAAGCTACTTAAAGTATAAAAGTAAAAGTAACGTAAGGTAAAAAATGCCATTAAGGACAAATGCTTTGGCCCCACAGGGGCCTATAGTGCACTACCCCACCTCCTCAAAAAACATTTCTCTAAAGGCCATAATGACTAGAATGTTACATTCAAATGTTAATGTTGAAAAATGTGGGATGCCCTAGGCTGCCTGTTTCAGCCGCATATATGCCCATTGAAAATGAACACATTTTAGTACAATGCAAGTATATTAAAGAACCATATAGATGAGGACATCTTCGTACTTGGCTTCATATACAGTCTGGTGTAACTTATTACTTTGTTTAAGTACACACACATATATACACCTATATATTATATACACAAAGGTTAGAACGTTCAGTTTTTGCTGAAACTGTTTGATTCAACTGTACGATCATTTAAAAGGCTTCAGTTTGAGGTACTGTTGGATTGTTTGAATTGACAGGTGTTTCTGTTATTTATGTTTCTAACTTGTTGGATGCCTTAGCAGGTTTTTTCTTGGAGAAGAACAGAAACAAATTAAGTCTGAGGCCCAAAGAACAAGTCTTTATTTTTAATAGCCAGTTTTATACAGATGCTCTGTATTAAAATTGCTTTTATACCAAAATGTACATTGTATTTGCACTCAAAGGAATAGTTGGACATTTTAGGAAACATCTATTCTTGACGACAGCAATTAAGTGTATTTCCCCAAATGTTGACCTGTTCTTTGACAAACTTTTTGGTTTTAACCAATGTAGAGTACCAGAAAGTACTCCAAATTGCATTGCTCTCTAGCATTTGAACCAATCATGTCTGACAGTAATATATAATAGCATGTAAAATCTGTGTCCTCCAATTTGTAGATTTTTTTGGGAAAAGGGAGCTCTGACACTGAAACTACTGCAGCATTTGAGAGAAACAGACTCTAGATTCCATATTTTGCCTTCAGCTTCCCCACCACATCAACATATGCAGCCATTGCATCATCTTTGGCCATACCTGTTGGTTTAGAAAGAGAAACAAGCCAGTCGGTTGGTTTTTTGCAGTAAACATGGATCATCCCTGTAAAGTTGAAAACCTGACACAACCACGCCTACATTTATGCTTTTGGGAAGTGTAGACAATTTTGTTAACACATGTTTCACGTCTGGTTTGTTGAAGAATAAGCTTCCCTTAAATTACATTTTTTTTTACATTTTGTCTTTCATGTAACTGTCCTTAGTTGAAATGTTTCATAAATTTAAAAAAACGTCTATAAATCTGACCTTTCTTTGCTTCCCATGCATCCCATTTTCCTCGTCCTGCGAGGTCAAAAAGCCCTGGACGCCCTGTGGATGAAAAAGCCACCATCAGTAACCGGGCATTGCAATAGGCAACATACTTTGCTATTGTTCTTGTACAAACTGTAAAGCCAAACAACTGTCTTATAAACAACAATACAGATGCAACACTTGTTCCTCTTCTTAAATGTCACACAGGTGAGCTTTAAAGTCCCTGATAACAACCCGTTTCTTACTATAATGGAGGAAATATTCCAATCCATTAACTAAGTAAACGGTGTAATGCCACACCGAAAAAAATACTCCATTACAAGTAAAAGGTCTGCATTGAAAATGTAACTTAAGTAAAAGTACACAAGTATGATTAGCAAAGTGTACTAATGTATCAAAAGTGAAAGTACTCAGTGCAGAAGAGTGTTGTACTATTATCATGGAGGACACTGAGGTCATGTCCTTTGTATATTCTCTGGCAATTTGGTTTTAAGCTACTGAAGGGGTGGGCTGTCACGTTTTACAATTAGAAATGTACACATGTTGGGTATTTTATAGGCTGATTCCCGTCATTTTAGAAGATACTCACTATGTTTCAATCTGACATGTTCTGGACCAATGAATAATAATAAAAAAATAATAACAGAACCCTTAACTTAATAGATCAAATACGCCATGGAAAACATAAAAACATTTGCAGTTTGGGGGTCTTGGACTCGTGATCTCAGTATTTCTAAACTCCTGGCTATTACATCTTATATTATTGGATTATTATTATTACTGAAGAATTCATATGTAAGAAGCATTTCACTCTTGGTCTTGGTGGAGCTAACTGAACTATTTTGTATCTATAACTTTAATCTTTTAAGTCACTAATGCTGTCAAAAACAAATGTAGTGATGTGAAAAGTACGATATTTGTCGCTCAACTGTAGTGTATCAAAAGGTATAAAGTAGCAAAAAATGGAAATCTTGTATTAACATAGAGCGACGGGATCCTACATGAGCCAACTATTTCAGTTACAACAGATTTGGTTATTTGACATTCCTGTCTTTGTCTGAGCTCCTCTCACTGGTCTGAAGTGGACGGGGCTCTGTTGCGAAAAAGATGACGTCACATACTCCTGTTATTTTACTGTTATACTATAAGGATGCTTTTTCCCCCCCTGACTTGAAGTTGGATGTCTGCTCATTTAGTCATGAATAGGTAACGGTATAGAGAAATACTGGAGAGCTGCAACAAAGTTTTCAGGGGCTTTAAAATCCTCATTTTGAATATTCATGTTAGTAATAGTGCTTTTTGTTGGCATTATGTACACACGGTCCAACACGCTTTCTTCTATAAGACTGTAAAAAAAGAAGAACATAAACGGCTGTGTAATCTAATCAGTTTTGGCATCATTTACAGAATGACACAACTTGTCAGACCTGATTTTTCAGGACCCCACCCTACTAGAAGTACTGGGTGACTCAGAAAAGCAGTCACAACAGTCTTTTCTTAGCGCCTCCATATGAATTCCACAGTGTTGAAAATCTTTACAAAAAGGTTGCGCTGCAGCTACTCACCTATGTTAATATCGCCAACTGTGGCTTGCTTATATAAACCATATAGTACACCGATTTCATCATAGTTTGGTCTTTGTTTAAGCACCTTCACCTCCTCTACTGCTTTTTCAAAGGAGTCCTGGTAGGATGAAAGAACATACACGCTGAAACAGAAATCTTTATCAAAGTGTTAAACCATCTGAACTTAAAACCAGCCTCACACTTTACAAAATGTGGTATGATCTGAATAGCACTTATTCACTGAGTCTTAAGGGTGCTTTCACACCGGCCTCGTTTAGTTCGGTTGCATCGCACTAGAGTTCGTTTGCCCCGTTGGTGCGGTTCGTTTGCTCAGGTGTGCAAGCAGCAGTCGCGCTCGGGTGCGCACCAAAAAGCGGACCAAACAAGCGAACTCTGGAGCGGTTCGTTTGCGGTGAGAACGCGAAACGATCTCAAACCGACCCAACTGCAAAAACATACTGATCATTCTTGGACTAAACCAGCTGCCGTAGTCAAAGAAGAATGAATGCGCGCCTCCATGCTTGGTGTCGGAGCGATGCGCCCACACTCGCCGTTTGCATCAGAACGTTGTGCATCCGCGCTTCATTATAGAAATGTATTGTTTGCATATTGTGGTGTGTACGACCAATGTAATAGATTATGACCGGGGACAAAACCAGCCCGCGCAGTCGTCTCTCCATAGCTGTGTTGTTGTTTGCCGGCTTTTCCTCTTCTGCTGGAATTTTCCTGCGCGGAAATTGTGACCAATCGAAAAGCAGCTTAGGAAATACGCCACGGCCAATGAGTGATGTGGATGTTGTCACGTGACTGCATTTTAGTTCGTTTCAAACTGGTCCCGACCAAAGCGATCAGTGTGGTGCGAAAAGAAACCCAAAAAAAGCAGAAGAATGCTACAACTGTTTGCCCTCAGGTTCGGGCCAAATGAACCGAACCCGAGGCGTGAAAGCGCCCTTACCGCCTCACTTCGTTTACATAAGACTTCACAACTAGCAAAGTGACTGCTGCGCTGCCACAACTTCATTAGTCCCTGTGAATCTGAACAAGTCCAACTGCCTGCGAGGCGACTTAACACCATGCATCGTTCACGTAACGCTGTAGGAAAGGCTTCAGTCCAGCAGAGACGGTACTTACGGTCATGACGGCGGCGAGAATCAGACACACCTTGCTGCTGCTGCGGAGCCCGTTTCACTGCGCTCGTCCGACTCGTCCAGCAGTAACCTTGTTCGTCGCTGTCGGGACTTGCTGAGGAAAATAATGTGGGAGGTAGTTTCGCGCACGGCCGGTGAACACAGCAGCAGAAGGCGTGCTATTCACTCCCACAATTCTTAAATCGATAGTAAGGGGAAAGAAAAGTTTGATTTAAGAACTTTTGTTATACATTATATCTTGAATCTTGAGGTTTTTAAGTATCTTCTACCTGCCACTTGAATTCCACAATAATCACGGGAGTTGGGAGTGGTTGAAATAAGATGACTAGAATAGGCACTTTGGAAAAGTGCACCACAAGATGGCAGCATCGCCTTATTTAATGATCCGATGGGTTCACTGTTGAGCACACTTCGGGTCAGCCTGAGATTAGATTGACCTTTTATTTGATTTTATAATGGTGGACATCAGTCTAATCTTTAAATAATGAAGAAATTATATTGGATTCCATTACATTTGGACAATCCAATGAGCCCCACATCTACAAACGTATCTATTTCACTCTATTGAAAGACATAGATACAATAGTGGGCCGCAAATGTTGTAGGAAAAAAATGCTTTATTCTATGTTCTAGAAATTTATGTTTGAGACATCTACGTACGCCTTGGTGGCGTGCTCTGCTTGAATTTCAGTACACTACTGTGACATTTTAATTTAGATTCAGCAAACATCTGTAACGCAACAGAGAATCATCTTTGGAAAGAACACAAACCCATGTAACACAAGACAAATAGCTGAAATCAACAACGGCAGCACAATGAAAACTGTTCTGTAACAGCCTATTGTTAAGTCAAATATGTACTGATGGGTACTTATCAGCAGGTAAGTTTAGTACAACACTAAATAATATTGTAAACAATAAAAAAATAAAAACACAAACACACACCGATACTAGACAATGCAAGCAAACACATCGCAGCTGACTTTGGATTTTCAGTTGGCACAAGTTTATAACCACGGGAGTAAGGGACTGTACAAAACCTATCAGGGAGGAGGGGCGGTCAGAAGGGAGGATGTTGTAAGCTCTATTTTAGTGGAAGGGGGAGAGGTCTGACTTTTTTTTGAG
The DNA here is from genome assembly GCA_011952105.1 of Coreoperca whiteheadi. Lineage (NCBI taxonomy): Eukaryota > Metazoa > Chordata > Actinopteri > Centrarchiformes > Sinipercidae > Coreoperca > Coreoperca whiteheadi. The sequence goes on from CM022483.1 coordinate 11,509,983, forward strand.
GACGGCAGCGTATGGTCTCCTTTTTCCTTCCCCTCTGTTTAAAGTCTAATTCAGCCTTCCCTTTTAGATATTGTCAAAAAAATGAGATACAAAATAGTTACATAAAAAAAGATGGCGTCATTTTGCGCCGTGTCTCCTAAAGGGGCGTTTTGCCATATGCAGACGAAAACAATCCTGCCTCCGTACCAGGGATTTGAGAAACAGAACCGACGTGGATAATACTAGTGGTTGAGCGTTACCTCTTGCACAGAGCTGACCAGCCTGCACAGCGGCTCCTGCACTCTGCATCCGAACAGAAAGCAGAACTGCAGTGAAGTTAAAACGTGTAGTGTACAGCTAAACTATCATTCGGTGCATTTTCAGCAGCCCACGTTGCCAGTTGGTCTGCTAATCAGCGTAGTGAGATGAACCATGTTGACTGTGGCTGTTAGTATTTTGGAACATTGCTAATATGACCAGTCCGGGACGCGTGTTTTCTGTCCGCAACCTCACACACTTACTCATCTGCTCTTCCAAAGTTAACTAACCGGAACCAAGACATTTTAAGCCTTCTTAGTGTTTAGCAGCCCTTGGTTCAAACTTAGAAATTGGCTAGAATATAAGGGAGACATGATTCGCCATAAATTTGGTAATTGCTAATTTCACTTCTAATTTGCATAATGGCAGAAGCCATAAAATGTTCAAATTGGGGTATAACATCTAAAATTCTTGCTTTTTTAAATAGTGAAACATAAGGTTCACACCACGCCCACCCCAATAATGTTTATACAGTCCCTAACAGTTTGAATGAATGCGACAGCACTTCGACTTTTCAAAGTACTTGCAAAATGTCCAAACTAAATGAAACACCATTGTCACAGCAAAGAAAAAACTTCATAACAAATATTAATAACATGAAACCATGTCAGTTTGATTTTAGCATGTGGACAAAACAGGACGATGGCCTTTGTCGAAGGCTGGCTGACAAAGATCTGTGCACTGTGTGTCTTCATGTGCGAGCACAAAAACAAATCATCCAAACCTGTAACAGACGGGAATGCATGAGCCAAGAGGGAGGCTTGGACGAAATCGTATTTCAAAGACTTAATCGTGAACGGATGCAGAATTCCGCTGTACTGCTTCAGTTACGAAGTCTTCAGCAGGCTCATTAGAAGTGTAACAGTGACTGTTTTGCATATAATTAAACGAGAAGCTAGTATTGTTCTTCATTGGTTCTGGGATGACGCTTCAAATAGTAACAATTCAACAATATATTGTATCAAAAAGCACAGGGACCAACTAGATATTCATTACTGACAATGCGTAGAGCAATAAGGTTGACGACCACGGCTCTACTGGTCAGATTCCTCATAGGAATTAACCAGCTAATTTGTTGTCATGAAACTCACACAACTCTGAAAGCTCTCAGGTGGCCTTAGAGATGACCCTGCAATACATTCCAAGGGCGTATAAATCATTTAACTTCTGTGTGAGTGTGGTTGAGGGGTGAGGGCACACATAAAGAGTTCTACTCTTCTACCTTTTTGGCTGGCTCTTCACACGCACATCTAACAGTCACACATCACTGACATCCTCCATCCCGTTGCGGCCGTCACCGTCCGGCAGGGCGAAGCGGATGTGTCGGCTCTTCTCCCAGCCGCGCCGGATCTGTCCGAGCCGCCGGGCCACGCAGGGCACGAAGAGAGCCAGGCGGCCCAGCAGAACCGTGAGGGGAAGAATCAGCACCAGCATGAAGGTGGGAGGCAGGTGGAAGCGGTACTGGGCTGGATCAAAGGCACGGTCCCAGCCAAAGAGGATTGTGTGGAGGGCGGCCATGGACAAGGCGCAGTAACCGAGTGTGGACTGCAGGAGGTGAAAGAAGGGTGTCACGGGTTGTATTTGGAAGTGAAGACAATGCTGAAAGCCCCAGAAATGTACCACTGTTTTCCAAATATATATGACCCACATAGTTTAAATAAATAAATAAATAAATAAAAAGACACTGTGACATTTTACCTCGAAGTGACTCCTCTTCAGTTCATAGCAGTCCAGCCAGTCCACTACATTAGCTCATTATGTTACAGGCTGATGCAGACCCTGAGGAAACACACTGACCTACCACTTATGACCTGAATGAACCCACTAGTGTATGCATGTGCCTGTGTGTGTGTGTGTGTGTCATATACCTTAGCTTCAGGGCCCACTAATTACAAAAACATCCCAAGGTTGTCTCGGGTAGGGGCCAGGGGTTAAAAACAGCTTAATTTTTCCTCATTCATACACTAACTGGGCAGGGTGGATCATAATTAACTTCCACTTGACAAGAGTGATGACATTTTACTACAGGTTAGAGGAAAAACGAACAAAATAATCATTGCAAAAGCAAAAGCACTCCCACGGTGAGAATAGAGAAACTGCAGTGGACATTTGGGGATTGTGGTACTCGAACAACAGCAGACTTTCTGACTTGTCGCAGCAGGAAAGGCACAGGTGGAATTACTAACATAAAGTGTCGCAGGAAGCCTCTCCAGTGAACCCGCATGTGCAATAGCAAACACTGGAATCGGCTCAAATAAATGGAATACAACCGTCATCAAAGTTATTAATTACGCCTGTGCTTTTCCTGCCTCGACATGACCAAAATGTCTGCCGCGAAAAAGGTGAGTGTGTGTCCATCAATGCAGAAAAAAGTCTAAAGTAGTAGATAGATCTGTGGACCTGTATTAATCCGCTGTTGAAAATAGTCCTCCTGTTTGCTAAACCTACAGGTTTGTTTTTTAAATATATTTGTGACCCATTTCTAAAGATTTATGTCCGCGGCAGAACCAAGTGGGCTTGGGGCTAAGAGCCACGGACACGCTGGGGAATTGGGAAAGTCTTGGTGGTTTTGGGCTTTTCGTGAAATTTGCTGAAAATAACCAAAATAAAGCAAATAGCCAGCCTTATCCCATATTTCTGTGTACCTTGGAACACTTAATTCACTGAGTTCCTCTGCAGGTCTGAGATTTTAGACTAACCCACTGCACATTTGCAATTGTAAGCAATTAATATAACTATAACTCTCAACACAAAATGCTATGCTTATACACTCATTTTGGCCACAATGTCTTACATGGCACCCAGAATGAAAACATCCCAATCCAATTAGGTCACCTTTATACCTGTAGTTTAATTTTGTCCTTTAGTTCTTCAGTTGTTGCGCGGTTTGGGTTAACGCTGACTTTCGCATTCAAAGCGAGAGCTGCAGACATGAAGCCACGCGGACTGACAGGCTATTAATTGACTGGACAGTTTGGTGAGGTCATCCTGCATCATCGTCGTCACACAGGACCCACGTGGGGAAATCAACGTCTGGTGACTGACAGCCCGTCATGCGGCACAGTACTGAACCATATTATGTTCGCTGGTGTCCCAAAGAGCTCACCAAGAAATAACAAGAGTATTGTGAGTCCAGACTGCAACTGGGAGCTCGGGTCGCAAATAATGACGACCAGTAACAGGACGGAAAAAGAGGCCTCTTGTACCATAATATTACAGAGCGGTAGTTACTGTGTGGTTACTACGTTTCACATTCGTTTTAAAGGGAAACTGTTAAAATACATGGAGTTGGACACAAGCTCAACACAGCTCTTCTATACAATATTTCAGAACTGCTTTTTTACAAAAAGGTTTCAAGTTGCTAAAATTTCAAACACAACATGTTGTACTCCCCAATTAGCCTTAAACTCTCCCATGGCACATAAAAAAAGTATTTTTCAAGTATTTGTAATGATGTAGATAGAGTAAGAATGACTTTTGAAAACTTTCATCCTATTTATTAAGTATTCCGTATTACTGTAAATATAAAGTCTAGAGCCTGACCTGCATTTATACAAGGCAAAATTATCATTTCACTGCATCAGTTTACTTTTTCTGTTCTGTAATCACCACAGAGTTTGTTTTTATTCACAACACCAAACTTTAAATATCTCAATCACTCAGGTTTTCAGTAAGCTACAGTAATACTGTAATGTATTAAACCATAATTCCCACTACTGTAGCAGACACTCAGTACATCATTTTGACAGTAACAAAAGGAAAGCAATCATGTTTTAAATCTTACATTTCTTTTCTTCTTTCTGCTACTGCCATACAGTTAAAATGCATTGCAGTGGTGATGAGCTAATTAGCATTTATGTTGGTGATGCTACCTAGAGCAATTCTGTTGAGGACTTTTGTCCGTTGAAACTCTACCGTAAAAGCTGAACCATACGATCATAAATAGTTTAATCTACATCAATTATGATCTGGCAATTCCTGATTCATTCTGAAGAGGTCAGCTGACACATGTACATTTCACACACACACACACACACAGTTATTTCTGTACACATAAACACTTCCTCATCGACACACAAGGCACATACAGAAAATACACGACACAGCAGCTGCGGGCAGCAGGTCTAGATGTGCTGGGCAGAAAGTTGCTTTTCATCGCGCCGGCTGTCGGCACATGACTAATCTAACGGCCACCGGATTAGTTAACTGAAAGATGAAAGGGAAAAGGCAGCACAGACAGACTGCGAGTCCTGGAGACATGGAACCCACGATCGGGTGGGTGGGGGG
>CM022483.1:11514591-11545354 GCA_011952105.1 Coreoperca whiteheadi
AAAAAAAGAGGGGAAAGGGACAACACGGACGGTGGGGGTGTGGTGGAGACGCAACCCCGCGGGGGGGGGGGGGGGGGGGGGGGGGGGTGTGTGTGTGTGTGTACTGAGTCACAACACTCACTGATGGCTTTGTCACAGCCCAAGTTTAAAGCTGTATCTGGAGCAGCTGCAGGAGTGCAAACCCTGTTTGTATATGTGACTGCAAGACCATGTGGGAGACAGAGTGTGTATCTGGCTGCACTTCACGACTGTCTGTCAATCTTTGGCCAGCATTCTGTATTAAACGACTATCTGTCATTTACCCTGTATCCAAGAAGAATATCCTCATGGAAGAAAATATATTCATAGGAAAGAGGGCATTTTGGGGGGGGGGGGCATTCAAGTCTACTTTTCCTTTTTTTAATGTAACTACATCACATCACTGCATGTATGTGTGCTTGTGTTTGCGTGTACCTGTATGAAGCTGAACTCCCTCCAGTTGACAGTTGTGGCCACCGAGGGCAGCGAGGTGACAGCCAGCAGGGAGAGCAGCCCGAGAGCCATGATGCCCACGGAGAGGTACAGCTCCATCCTCCACACCTCCCCGTTGTCCCACGGGTCCTCCTTCACCTGGACGACACACGACAAACACCAAAATCCTCAGTGCGTCCGGGGTAGCCTCAACTCCGCTGGTTCCATTTAGCATAGGCTACATATGTAGCGACAATCTGGGTTTGTATTAAACTGGCCCAGCAGTTTTTGGCCGAATGCACAAACACACTGATTTCATGTATGTGGACACGTCACTGCTGCTGCAACAGCTTCGAGATGTAAACTCTGATCAGTCAGAGGTGAACGTGCTCCTCCAAACTAAACACAATTCACAGGACTTGGTCTTGAAAATGTAATTTGGTACAAATCATGCCCTACCTTATAAATGCAATTATTTTAACTAAATCCTCACACCATGTGGAGATGTATCTCTCATAATGTCTATGTGACATTCAGAGTGATAAATGTTTTTTGGGATTTTTCTGACATGAAATTTAAGTGCCAGACTGGGAGTGGTATCGGTGCATGGACGTTATACCTGCAGCCTACAGCATCTGAGCAGATACTGATCAACCGGTGCAGTTAAAATGACCGGCAGGCTGTTTTGGTCAGGGGTTCTGTTGCCTTAGACGTGGCCCTCAGTTCTGCTGTTCATTTCTGCCTGGCAAACCCTCAGCTTGCTCGGACTTTTGGCCACAGAGCTGCACATTTAGTTGCTGTTTGTTGTCAGCATTTGTCTCAAAGCGATGAAGGACAGTGCCGGGAGGCTTGAGTGTTACGCTGCCTCAGTATGTACCGTATTCTGCATTTAGCGCTTTATTGGCCTACGATTAGCACAGGGCATTCTAACCGGATGTGCCAGTACTGAGTGGAAGTAAAGCAGTTTATGTTTTATTATTCTTCCAAAAGTTGCAGGCTAAATAAAGCAGATATCTTACAAAATCATTGACTGCTATACTTTACTTGTTAGTAAGTGTATTTATTCTAGTGGTGGATTATTTTTCCAGTAAATAAACAAAAATCTACCAACTCGTATGGATGTTGGATCATGACAGTAGCAGAACTAAGAAATGAGTTGGAGAAGATTTTAGTATTCAAATCCATATGCAAAGTAACTATTAAGATTAATAGGCACTAAAATATATCATATTTCATGACTGTGTACATCAGTATGGTTCTGTGTGGATTATGTGCTGGCTGCGAAAACAAATCTCCCTCTGAGACAATAAAGACTGTCTGTCTGTCTGTCTGTCTGTCTAAAAGTTGTCGTAGCATCAAAGATAATGGGAAGTGTATCCACAGGCAAACGAGCACCGAGTCTACGGTCTCTTCAGCATACAGGTAGCGGTTTCGGCATGAGCTGGTGTCAGCAGCAGCCGAGTCGGGTCAGGTTTGTAGTACTGAACGGTCTCGGCAGCGAGCGCATACAGCTACGGTGAGCCCAGGGAGGAGAACGTGTCAGTCCGTCACCACCCGCACTGCCTAAAGCTGACAAACTTTGCCACGCAGTACTCCGTTTAAGGATGTTGTGCTTCTGTTTTGATCGCTGGCAGTTTGGTAATACGGACAAGCCGAGTAGGTGGGAGAAGGCCAGAGCTTTTGTCAATGTCGGACCCAGAGAGCAAGGATGCGGCCGTTTCCTCGAAACAGCGCATACCCGGCCAACCCTGGTACTTACCAAATTTGAAAAAGTCTCAAAGGAGAACATTTCATTTTTCAGCACTAGATGAGGAGAAATTCAGACCCTCACTGAGATGATCCAATAACACTTCAACTCGCCCGTCCGTTAGGCCCATGAAAACAACAGAACTAGCTTGATGAATTCATCTCACTCACGCACAGACACTCCTGCTTCTTTCTCTCACCTGTTTAAACGCGAGGCCGAGCAGTTTGTAGCGGGCAGACTTCCTCATGGGAAGACACAGACTGTAGATGGCATGTAGCAGCGCACACAGGAAGCTACACAGCCCAAACTGCTTCCTAGTGGTTAGCCACCGGTCCAGCCAATTAGGGAAGCGTTTGTACTTGGTGCCCCACCACAGCTGGAGGAAAGCGGCGCACAACCCCGGCAGGTAGACCAGTGTTAACATCACCAAGGCCACGGAGGGAAGAGTGACGTTAACAGTCTCAATGGGCATTTTGTAGAAAACACTCTTCCCTGCTGTGATGTAGGGCTGCAGGACGTCCCGCGTGAAGTTGTACAGGTAGAAGAAGAAGAACAGGGACAGGGTGCAGAGGAATGGGATGCGCCAGGAGGGAAATAAGTAGAGGGGGAGGTTTTCGATCTCCAGAGAAGAGGAGAGGAGGCCCATATCGACGGGGATGAAGCCCATTCTACGACAGAGCTGCATCACAGATCTCTTGGCCTTGCTGCTGTCACTGCACAGGAACACCTGGAAAACAAAAGATACAGTTAAGCTCAGAGTTCTTTCTCTTCCGAAACTCCTAAATCGGGACTCCTCCATTTCATTTGAAGTCAGACGTATTCATCATTGGACCTCCACGAATCTAAACTACACGGGGCAGCTGATGCATCCTACCTGCCTGCTTCCATCCCGAGGTCCCATTTGGAGCGTCCAGGCTGATATGGTGTTAAACCCTTTGACTACAGAGCTCTCCGGAAACAGGTCGGCCAGCTGTTCGGCATTCGAAGGCCCATCCTGGTTGATTCTCAAACCATTGCTAACATCCACCAGTGTCTTTCCGGCTAGTGTCGGCTTCAGCTCCGCCAGCGTGGAGTGGTGCTCAGGGTACACAGCGACAAACACCAGGTCGGCCTGGCTGGCTGCCTCCATCTGGGATGTCACCTGGAAGACAACGACAGAAATTGTCGAGGAATGGCAAAGGCAACTTCTGTACATGCGGTCAAACTCGTGTTACTCTTAACACTATGCGTTATCCCTAAACATATGCAGCACTTTTGATTTATTATATTAATTTATATATTTTTGTTTTTATCCATCCTCATTGGAACTCTTACCTGCATTGCAATGCATCATTAGTTAAAGGAACAGTTTGACATTTAGGGATATACACAGTCGCTTTCTTGCCAAGAGGTAGATGAGAAGAAGCCAGTAGTCAGTTAGCTTAGCTCAGTGGTTCTCAAACTGGGTTTTTTTTTTTTTGGGGGGGGGGGATTAATGTACTAAGAATCGCAAATATTAGCTATTCCTACATTAATCGCATAAGAACATTAAGTGCATTATAATGTCTATTATGAGAACAGTTTACCTCTGTTGGGACTTTGTCATCAGAAAACTGTATATTTAGTATATTAAAAAGAGTTTAGTATATGAACTGGACTATATTTCATCACATTTTCCCTCAAATGTCTAGAAATATACTGTAAAATATTCTTTGGGGGGACAAGATCAGGCAACGTAGGCTGACGCGGATGCTGAATTGCAAAAAGAAAAGGAATTTGTAAGAATCCTTGTGGGTCCAAAACTGGAAAAGCTTTGCAGAAAAACACAACAGAATGCAGCCCACGCTGCCAGTTAAATATTGGACTTCTGATAGAGGGAATGATTTTCCTGCTGATACTGACTGACGATATCAAGGGGAAACTTTAGAAATGTCTGATTAACTGTTTCATTCTGTTCCCACACCACAAGGGACTCGGATCTTTAACGGAGATGATCTGTCCGGTATCTATTCAGGATAATAACAACAGTTATTATGCCTTGTGGATAAAGGCAGAGGGAATATATAATTATCACCACAGGGTGAGAAACAAAAGCATCAATTACATGGTGAGCGTGATCGTGGGTGGCAGTGTCGCTGTGTGTGCGTCACCTCGGCCTCTTCAGGGAACAGAGCGACGGCGCGTTTGGGGGTCCGACTCCCCACCACCACTTGGTAGCCGGAGGCCACCAGCCTTCGTGCCAGTGAGCGGGAGAAGTCGCCCGTACCCAGAATGCCAACGACGGGAACGCCAGATTCCGACATGGAGGCTTCAAGGTGTCTGGAGCCTCCTCCTTCACCCCTGCCTTGGATTAAAGGCCTCGACATCTCATCGGGCATAATGCACTGACAAATCTATAGAGAGGAGACGTGGTCATTATTTTTGGTTTATTTACATCCATATTACACCCCCCACCCCACCCCCTCGCAACTGGTTCCTAGAATGCACAGTCAAGAAAGAGAAAGGAGAATAAAAAGCAAAGAACTTTCAACTAGACATTAAGATGGTGTTGATATTTACTCGTGGATCTAACGTTAGTCTTCCCAGCTGGCTCAGGAAATTAGACGTAAACTTAGCACACATTTAACGAACAAGGCTGACATTTATGCAAAAAACTTCACTCCCGAACACATGAGCCACTGTGCGCGCCTAACTGTTAAGAAAGTCACGCGGTTATTCGTGCGGCGAGTTAACGTTGCTTCCACTAGCAGTGGAAATCCTTAAAAATTATGTTTTTCAGAAGTGCTGCTTTGTTAATCATCCAGCCATATGCCGAATTTACCAGAAATCCGCGACTATTCACAAACCTTCTCAAGTAACGTTGTGTTGTTCATTAAAGCTGACCTATTAGCGGTAAAACATAAATTGCCAGAAATCCATATTGAGATCCTCTTCAAAAAAAAAGAAAAGCGAGTTGAAGCCACCTTGCTTGTTGTCCTTGACTGAACTCGTGGAAACTTTACCTCCGAATAAAGTTACTCTCCTTAACACACAGGACGACGCAGGCAAACATACACGTACATTTTGATGAAATAATACCTTATACTACATATTTTAGCTTCTGGCAGTAACTACAGCCATATTTCTGTACTTATTTCCAGTTACGCACTCACCCCGCTTCTCCGCTTTCTGTAAACTGACGCGGTTCTTCCTGATAAGATGACGCAGCAGCCAAAGCCCCGCCCTGGCCACGCCCTGGCCACGCCTCCACGTGCGCGCAGAAGATAAAGCCCAGAGAGCCTTTGCTCCACAAACATGAAAGTTCAAGAATGGCATCCAGGAACCCATTCTAGGGGCCACACCATCAATGACAACAAGAACAAAACAAAGTTCATTTATTTAGCACTTTTCGAAACAGTGGGGTTTTACTGGAAGAGGAAAAGGAGGGAGATGGAGGAGACCACATATCCAAAGCAGAATTGAGAGGGTTCAACATGTTAGCATTGTCACTGTAACCATGTTAGCATGCTGATGTTAGCATTAAGCATGGCTGCAAACTCTTGCTCTTTGTTGTGGCAGTGGTTTAGTTGTATTACGCAAACCACACGGCATCATTCTGTTGTAGAAATGTAGCTACAGAAGAAAAGTGTACTAATTTTTCTTACTGTCTCATTGTGAATTGGTTTTTAATAGTAGCCCCCCCCCTCTACGCCATCTGGTGTATTTGATAAACTGGCCTTGGGATCAGAACAAAAAAGCAAAATCGTGTCCAAAAGATGTCTGACCGCAGGTTACACACTGTCAACATGACTTCATCATGTCTGCCTTTGCCACTTGCAAAAGGTTGACTGGGCCTCTTCCCCCTGGCTCGCAGCGCCGCATCAGTGTCACCACACACAAACACACACACACACACACACACACGCCTCCCTTCTGCTCTCTCTCGGCCCTGGCCTCATGTTTGTTTACAACGCTTAAGGTCACAGTCCTTGACATACATATCTGATTTTGAGATTTTTCATTCAGTGGTATTGATTACTGGTGTCTCCCGGTGTGGTAACCCATTAATCTTACAAGTCAAATCAACTGAAGTTATTCTGATCCAGTGGGGACAGATTTCAGTTTACTACTCTCCCTAAAATGAGACATTATTAAACTAACAAATACGGCAGGGTCTCTTAACCTTGTTTTGGCGCTTGCTGCTGTTTTCTGCTTCACGGATTATTATTACCCCCCAACAAATCGGAGAGTTTTCATGTTGATTTGAACGTATATATTTTCTTCTATTTGCAAGACCATGGAAGGAGCTAGAACCACGCGTGGCACTTTGAGGTCACCATGACGAGAACACGTGCATGAAGAAGACAGAACACTGAATCAACCCTAGCCCAACATACATATTACATATTATTGGTCCAGTTGTTGAGGGTGAAGCATATTTAATCACGATTTACAGCATGCAAATGGATTAGATTGGAAATATCACGGCCCAGAGGCAAAAGCATGGTCATACACGTTTAGCCTGGGGTGGACAGGTACAGCTGTGTTAACATCTGACAGGGCTTCACTGTCAAAATGCTCCATGGAGGAAGACGTTTGTTTATGTGCTTTCAAGGGCGGAGGTGTCTTCAGTGCCCTTCATCAGGGATTAGGGTCACACGTTGGGACAGGAGCTGATGTTGCAAGTTCTCATTGTTGTGGCACAGCGAAGGTTTCCCACGCAGATTTACAGTAACACCCTGTGACATTCTACAGTATGTTTTGCTAATCAGGATTTAATGTTATGGCACTGTTTCACGTCTAATTAATCTTGCAATAAACCCATCGTGATTCAAGTCTTTCCTCTGATCACTATGCGGTAGGCTATTAGAGTCTTAGAGGAATCAGAGGGTTGGTGTCACTTTTTTCACACTACAACTAAGGAAGGCCCGCAACTACAGTAAACGACAAAACACGAGTGACTGATGAAAACACCTACGCCAATCCGATAACACATTAGGCAGCATAACAGCCATGCGCCGCAATTACAGGAAACTCGAACAAATACAGAAACACTGCAGGTTGTACATAAGTCCTTTTCAGGGGTAAACACTTGCTGGCGCTAATTCTCCAGTCGGTTGCCATTAAAGAAACAGTTCCCCCGACAATCAAAGAGACATATTTGTCCTCTTACCTGTAGTGATGTTTATCCATCTAGATTGTTTTGGTGCGAGTTGCTGAGTTTTGGAGACATCGGCCGTAGAGATGTCTGCATTTCTTGAATATAAGGGGACTACACGGCACTCGGCTTGTGGTGCTCAAAGTGCCAAAACAAAAATACATTTGACAAACTCAACAGCAACGTTACTTTCTGGAATGTATGACCCGATTACTCGAGATGATCCACAGATTTGTTGTGAGCAGGTTCGTGTAGGAACGGTAGAACGAAAATACTCACACCAAAACAATCTAGACGGATAAATAGCCCTACAGGCAAGAGGGAAAATACGTAGTTTTGATTTTGGGGTGAGCTGTCCCTTTAACCCGTTGCAGTAGAAGAGGGTGCAACAAGATTTCGTGATTAAAAGAGAACCAATTTTCCTCTCTTCAGTGAAGCGGAAGCTTCAGTGGACGTTCAGTCACGTCATGATTTATTTGCTGAGTCTGTTTGGGTTATGCTGTGCAATTGTGGAACGTAACACAGTACATTTCCTCAAGAACTGTACTTAAGTACAATTTTGAGGAACTGTGCTTTACTTGAGTATTTCCATTTTCTACTTTCTACTCCACTACATTAAATTATGATTAAAATTACCTCCCCCTTAACCAGCTACAATATTAAAATCTCCTTAAATGTTTATGCTTCAGAAATAGTAATAGTAAGAGGCAGAGAGGTAGTGGTTTGAGCTGTCAGAGCCACCGTACTTCTTGTCCCTTTCTTCTTAAATTTCCCTCTGTTATTAAACCAAAGCACTCAGTATCCATGTTTCCATTTTTACCGGATTAGAAACAGTTTAAAGTCTGAAGGCTGCTAATGATGGACTGATTCATTTGTCTCACCGTATGCTCCGTGTGTTTGACACAGTAGTCCACTACCGTGCGGCGTGATTAGGAGCATGGCGGCCCCGCAGGGCAGGATAATCTCAGCAGCTGCAGTGCATAATGCGGACAGTGTGTCGTGCATGGCTCACCGTAGCCTAAAGATACAGTTCACTGTACTAATCCCGAGTAAAGGTCATTTCTGCAGTCATGTAGCAGAGTCAGGGAGCACAGTGTTCTCTGTATGCCTTTCTGCATGCTGCATACTTATTTTTAGGGCTTTGTTTTGCGGATGATCATTCCATTGGCATTTCAATGACATGCCAATGCAATGTGACAAAATATGACATAACCATTGCCAGGACTCGTCGTATTCTCGGTTTCAACGTCAATTTCATTTTTGACCCAACTGCCATGACTTCTCGTGCTCTGTCTCACCTTCAGACACGAACAGCCCTGCGGGGGCCATGTTCTGGGGAGTTAAAGCTGGGCTGAGCACAAGTTGAAATTGCTTAGGGGAGAGGGGGTGGGGGTGTGGGGGCGGTGGGGGCTTCTGCAGTGTGACCGCAGGGCTTCAGCTAAGCCTTGTCTCCGGCCTCTGAAGATTTCGCCACATCTCGCTTTAGCTCTAAAGCCTGTGTTGTGGATGTGGGACCTGTCCTCCAATTCCAGGTGCTTAGTTCCCAATCCGCAGTTTTTAAGTATTTTAGTTCCTTCGGGGGAATCTTTGAGCTTGAGGACAAAATCAATAGACAGTTTTATTTTCAACGAGCACAGGCTCTCTTTACTTAGTGTCTTTAAAAGCTTGAACTAAGCAATGGAAGGTATTAATAATAGTCTTATTCAGATAATGTGCTCATAAACCACATGGTTAGAACAAGTGCACAGTGGCCTCACTGGAAAAGAAACTAAAGAGACTAAAGAGGGGTTTAAGACAAATCTGTATGCAATAGAGTAATGATTGCCTGTGCACAGCCAGAATTTTAATTTGTTACAGAGAAATCGAAATTCCAGACCTGTGGCTCTCCACCTCGTGAAACAAGACATCAAATACGTCCCCGCAGCTGGGGAGCTTGGAGCGGAAGGTGTCGACAGTCGTCAGACATCTCTGGTCCATTCCCTGCATATATTATCTGCTCTCCCCCTCTGTCTGCATGTGCGTGCGTGCGTGTGCGTGTGTGTGTGTGTGAAGTGGCCGATGCTGTTGGTCATTTGATGTCACCACAGTGAACCTGCCCCCAGCCACTGGTTCTGACTTTGAAAAGACCCCCTCACGGTCTGAGTCAAATCTTTGGCCATGCGTTTAGCTGCTGCTGTAAAGCTGACTTTAAGCTCCATTTCTGTCAAGGTGGATTCATTCACCTTGATAAATAAAAACGGGCATTTTTAATTCTTTCCTGCTGATTTGGGGAGTCTACTGGATGCGATTCTGGATGGACATTTACCATGCACCAACACCCCCAAGGTAGAGCATCTGGTGTGGCCGCAAATGGATTGCATCACATCCAAACATATTTTAAAAATCAATACACTTTTAACACAGACTTATCATAGTATGTTTGATGGGTTACCTCCAATCTTATAACAGAAGAATTCATGGATCTGTTTCTGAAACTTTTATTTCCAAAGGGGAATGGATGAATACATTGCGTGGTAATTTGGGCCTGTAATGTATAAGAACTTCCATAAAGGGCTCTATGCAGTTTAGACTTCTAAAAATAAAATATGCAATCATTTGGCGTTTTAAGGCTGTGCATATATATGCATGCATTGACACATTCAATTATTTGAGATATTTTTCTACATGTAAAGAGTGAGAGTTCTTTGTTGACTCGTACTAAATATTTAGTGTCATTTTGAAAAACAGCTGCGCAGACTGAAACTTTACGCACCGGCTGTACCTGGTCCTCTCGTCAAGTCAGCCAGACCGAAATAGAGGACTTCCTGCTACACATTTTAAAATTAAACCCTTGTTGACTCTGTTTATGTCTCCTACTGCAGACTGGCCCCTGTCACTGTTGTATTCTTGAATCCCTATTAATTATGAACGGGGCATTATTTTGTATTTTGTAAAGGTGCAGCTCATTTGATCTGCTTCGTGCTGTTGGGTAGTTTCATTTATCACAATGTATCGTACTTTAGAAACTGATCTGTTATGTATGAAACACTCTCAATCTGCGAAGAAACGTGGCCTACACTAAGCTGTCAAGTAGATGCAGGAGCAATATTTCCATCTGTACTGTAGTGGAGTAGAAACATAGAGTGGAAATACTCAAGTAAGGAACAATTGCATCTAAATTGCAGGCCTACTGAAGAGTTGCACTTGAGTTCATGTACTGGAATTTGACATCATGGGAAGTAGGCCTACATCACAGACATGACCCACCTGACCCAGGCAGGGTGCAGCCTCAGATCCCAATGCTTAGTGAAAATTAACTGCAGTTTTGGTTCTGACCTGCATGGCTAGCTGCTCTCGATCCGTGCACATTAAACACCTACAGTGTCATTAACCAGTATCGGTTTCATGCCTCCCTTTTTTTTTTCCTTCATTTACGGCCTATTTTCTTTAAAAGCGCAACCCGTTCCCAACCAACTGTTTTAATTTGAAGGCCATATCTCCTACCTTCCGGTTTTAGCCTTGCTAACTTTGACAGCTGACTGCAGCTGGACGCAGCTGTCCGCGCTCAGCCATCCATCCAGGCAGGACGCGCAGCCGCTGCCCGGTCACAGCCGCTGCCCACGGGCTTGAAGCCACCAATTAGAACCGCTAGAACGGGGGATGAGCAGCCTACTTAATTAACTTTGTCTCTTTTCTTTTTGTCGTCCTGAAAGCCCCTCTCTCCTCTGCCACAATTCCCCACCAGCGCGACTCCACGGATCTCCTGTCTTCCTTTGGTCCCCGAACCGCGCGGAGGAAGTGGTCGGTGGTCTTTCTGGTGACCGCCGTCGCGATGGTTCTGCTGGCTCTGGCCGTTGCCGTCCCGTTACTGCTGCTGCGCGCCCCTGAGACCTCCGCTCACTACTACGAGATGATGGGCACCTGTCGGATGGTTTGCGACCCGTACACCCCCAAGCCGGGAGGCGCCACCGCCATGGAGGTGATCCAGAACGTAAACGGTGTCGCTCCGCAGCCGCCGATGGCGCAGGGGAGCCGCGGGGAGCCGGGGCGACCGGGCAAACCGGGACCAAGGGGCCCGCCGGGAGAACCAGGACCCCCGGGTCCGAGGGGGCCAGCGGGGGAGCGCGGTGACGGTAAACTCGCCTTTCCCGCGTTAACCGGAGCTGCGGGGGCTGAGAACGGCGAAACCGACGGTGCGAACTCCACGGCCAACAGTTTAAGGATCGCTTTTTACGTGGGCCTGAAGAACCCCCACGAGGGATACGAGGTGTTAAAGTTTGACGACGTGATTACAAACTTGGGGAACCACTACGACGCGAGCACCGGGAAGTTCACCTGCCGCGTGTCCGGGATCTATTTCTTCACCTACCACGTATTGATGCGCGGAGGAGACGGGACCAGCATGTGGGCCGACCTGTGCAAAAACGGACAGGTAGGCCGATATCAGGCCGACAGCTGATGAGGAAAGATGAAGTCGACCATAGTTTTAACGCAAATCCCCAACAGTTTACTCGCTCGTTGAAACACCCGAGGGAACCAGGCCACTGAAAAGAAGAAGTCAAATCCCGGCAACACTGGTTTACATTAGGAACACGATAGCAACTGCTTAGCATTTGGTTAAAAAGCTTCGAATATACCACGGGCTACCAGATTAACCGAGTTATCAGAATGTGCCTTTTACGCGCAAAAAGGCGCACAACATGGCTTGATCTTCTATTCTCTTCTATAACACCAGTGATATAACTGCATGTTCTTACTGTGCATATGCAATGCTTCCAAAGGGAACTTCAGTTATATTTTTGGTCAAACCCAGGAGTGTGCATGCTCTGCTTGGCAGTGATGCTCATGTGTGAATCCTGTCTGGATGAGTGTTTCCTCTCCGACGTTAACAGCTCCAGCTGGATGAAGGCTCAGCTCTGAGTTCGTTATAGATGCTTCAAGGGGATGCAATTCAAACCTGTAGGAGCATCTGGGTAAAATTAGATTTTATACTATTATTTATTACTGTTCTATAGTGGTTAGTGGTTTTAACCTCTAAAGTACCCAATTCTGTCCAATACAGTGGGTACATTTGGTCCTTTTACACACCAAATGCTATTTTTAACGCTGCGCCACTGCTGCTTCATTTCCCTCTGAGGCGTACGTGCACTTTTTCTACTCCGTTTCTATTGCATTTCTCTTATAAACTCATGCTTATTGCAGGACGTGTTGTCCCCCCCCCTCCCCCCTCCCCAGGTACGGGCCAGTGCCATAGCTCAGGATGCAGACCAGAACTACGACTACGCCAGCAACAGTGCCGTGCTGCACTTGGACTCTGGGGACGAGATCTACGTCAAACTGGACGGCGGCAAAGCGCACGGAGGCAACAACAACAAGTACAGCACCTTCTCCGGCTTCATCTTATACCCCGACTAAGCACACCACAGCAAGTCCGTGGACAGTAATCATCGCTGAAATCTGTTAAAAGTACTAAAGTATGTTGTCGAATATGTTTCTCCTCTTTTGAAAGTAGGTGGCACAGTGCAGGCTCATCTGCAACTGTGTGTTCTGTTTATGAAGTGACAGCCCTTTTTGTACGTGTGTTTCATTGAACTTCAGTTCGACTGCACTTCCGTCGTCAGAGTATATACACAGTACCCTCCTACCTAATATCGGAAAGATGTTGTTCCAGGAAGGCCCACTGAGAGCATGCCAGAGATCCCACACATAACACCCCGTGAATGCTTTGAGCTGACCAAGCATAATGTTTGATTTAAGGTGAACACATTTCGGCTCAGAGGTTCTTATGAAGCGCTGTTTGTTGCCTATTAGTGGCGTGTAGTATTTCAGGCTCAAATGGCGAGGGAAATCCATTGAAATCACGGAATAAATTGTCAGACGGCGGTTTCGAGCACTTTGTTTGGACTTAAGGCGCCGGCGGTCACACCGGCATTTAAAATGACAAAATGTCTTTGCAAGACCTATTGACTTCAGTGGTCTCCGTCAGTGGATTCTTTCACGGGGGGGAAGAATACGCACTCATTCTTCGTGTCGAGTTCAACTCTAGTGAACTTTGACACGCAGATGTGTGCCAGTGAACCTTCGAGGGGACGGAGAGCCGGAAGAGTCCAAAATGGAGGACGCTATAGTAGCTTATTAGCTGTGTTGCACAGGCCAATTTGATGTCACCTCCTCTGTCGTCGTGTAAACTGCTCCACAAAGTTATGTGACAGGAGTCAATCGTACGGATGAGTCTTTAAAATAAACTATGAACCTATTGTCCCGCTAGCGACCAAGCTAACAGGTTTGTACTTGAACAGTGACTTAGTTAAACACACTGACCAGTTCTAGCATGTTGTTGGCTGGCTAGCGTACGGTTAGCTTTCCAGCTGCAGTAGGGCACAGAGCAGGAGGCATCACATCATCAAGCCTGCACAGCCCAATATTTTGCAAAGCCGCGCACATGGGCCACCTCCGGGCCATTACTGTGGTAGCTTAAATACTGACTCATGACTTTAATTGTTTGTTTGAAAAGCCCATTCGCCAGTTTTCTTTTTCCTTTTTGTTGTTTTGCCCAAAAGCAAAACAGCGTCATCGGCATCCAGAATGATGCTGATGATGGCCCCCCCCCCCGTCACGCACCTGAACTGGCCGAGCTGGGCCTGTTTTAGAAATGGTCGCTTGAAATGGTCTGAGGAGGTCAGTGGAACGTGCCAGGGCCGGCGGACTTCCCATTCGAAATGCAAACAAAAATCTATAATCCGGTAGCCACGGGCCACCTTGATTGCAAACGGCGAGCCAAAACGTGGCGCTTCGAGTAGTGCTCCGTGTTTCCCGAAATAACCACACACGGGAGATACAAATGGATGTCTTGCCTCGACGCTGATACCTGTCACCTTTTGTTCTCGTGTATGCCAATAAATGTCGTTGGACAAGAAGTTTGCTTTGTGTGAAAATCTCTGACCACGTGAATCCAGGTGAAAGCCATGACGGCGCGTTGCATACACCTGAGCGCGCACGGGCCCACTACACCAGAGCGCGGGGAGGAATTCACTCTGAGGATGCTGAGGCACGAGCAAGCGCTCACTGGCAAAAGACGGTGGCCCAATTGTTTGTTGTTTCTGCGAGCAATCTGCGATAGATTTGTCGGTTCGTATTTTGCTCCACGGGCTGCCTTGTCGGAATGTGTTGCGTTGCGTCGTGGCCTACGGACTCCGGTTTGGGGGGGCGCACTCCAGCTCGCAGGTTCCAGGCGCCTCCCTGAATGTCCTTTGCTCCGCTGTGGCTTGCAGACATTTTTAGTCAGTGAACCTAGACACCATTCTGCTCTCAGTTTATTCAAAAAGGTTACACCGAGGGCTTCACAGTTTATTGTCACATGTTGTTTATTCTAGTGCTCCAACACAGTGCTCCAGAGTAAATTCAAGCAACTTGAAGATGTCCCCTCGGGCTCTGAGATATCGTGAGGGTTGTTTTGTTTTTTTTTTCCCCAACTTGTTTTTGACATTTTGTAGACCAAATAATGAGTAGAACAACTGAGGATAAGGAAAATAAGTGCTAGTTGCAGCCCTGGTGCTAAGTTATCACATCGTGCTGTTGCATGAATTCAAGAATATGTAACATTTTTCAAAAGAAGGCTTGCATGACACGCATCGTCACAGTCACCTAAATGCTTTCACTCTGAAGGACAGCAAGGTGGCTCAGCGGCAACAGAGACCAGACTGTGACCCAAACGCTGCCTGGGTGAGTCCGCATATAGTTACTCGTGTGAGGCATGGTGAGGAAACAGAAATAACACGCCACATGCGTCTCTTCAGATATTCTCAGATGGAATAGCTGGGTAGAAGCTGGTGGCTGCCGGCTCCTGCGTTTCACTTTTGATTAACTTGTATTGAGATTTGCAAGTGTTTTACCCGACTCAAATATAGCTGTAAGCCTTCATTAAGACGATGGCTGTTGTGTGTGCTTGTTTTTCTTTTGGGTTGTTTTTTTTTTTTTTTTTTTTTCCCATCCCCTCGGGAACACACACACACACACACACACAAAACAGCTGTTTACACACCCCTCCTGTCAATTTAAATGGAAATCACGGAAAACAAATATTAGCATGTCTGGTTAGATAAACCTCCATTAAGGTGTTGGCTTATTTTCCTGCACTCTGCAAACCAACTCTGTCCTGCTCAGAGGGGATTGTGTTATTCTTGAGCTGCTCGAAGGAGGGGGAAAAGGAAGAGAAAAAAGGTAAATAGTTGTCGGCACAGTCTTACGAGGAAAAATGGTAGAGTTGATGTGCATGTGGCAAAAAGCTATCTGCATACTGTTATGCCATTTAGCCTACTAATAGCCTTTGGTTTGAACATTTGATAGGATGTTACACCACTTTTCCTTTTTCTTGCGCATTTATCAGGAGCGCAAGGATAAAGCTGTCATTGACTTGGTTTTCAATCATCTTCCATGTGTCCTCATTCTCTGCACTTTTTTGTTTTTTTATGATGAACCCTATCTACCAGCAGCAGAATTCCCTCCCTGCTGCAGGATTTCTTTTTGTTTCCGTTTAGGTTTCCTAGTAGGCTATTTCATCCAAATATACTAGATTGTTGTGTCTTTCACATGTTAATTTCACACAGTAAAACGACCTTAAAAAATCCATACCGCATATTTCTTTTCAGAAGAACATGACATAACAACGGGACAACGGGGTGCGTGTAAGTGCAAAAGGGCTGGGTGAGGGACCGGAGGGTGTGGTGATGAATAAATACACCCTCAGCCAGTCACATCACTGGTCTCATCGCTCCGAAACAGCTGAGCCAATCACAGTGAGCCGTCGCGACAACAAACGAAGGGAAGCGCTGAACACACACCGCCACAAGTCTGCAGCCAGACTGCAAATGGTGTGGGGGGGGGGCGTTCATTTACTTTGTACAATGACGATAGAAAGAGGTGGTAAAAATTTGCACCGGTACGCATTTCAAGAGTAAAACTTGAAATGCCCCTTTTGCTCAAAGGAAAGCCGAAAAGGAGGCAATGACACGCAGGTTTAATGAGGCCCGATAATCCGAAGTCTTCCGCATAAACGGCCGAGTTATAACCGACCAGTCCGGTGTGTGTGGTTATTTTGTAGCTGCCTGGTGTCATTTGCATGTGGTTTAATCAAGGTAAACAGAGTGGACGTTTGTGCTGGTCACCCTAAAACATCCCATCATAAACGCTTGGATGCTCAGTCCAAGTTTCACCACCGGTCTACATGACTAAAGACGAACAAATGATCCCCTCAGAAAGACGGCGAAGGCTGGACGTTGTCCATTGAAGAATTTTTGTGTCATTGCGCTTGGCCCCTTCACTGTTTGAGGCGATCGTGGTTGCGGCGGGGGTTCACAATCGCGAATTGGAGCGACGATGTCACCAGCAGACGCCTTTTAAACGGTTTAAAGCTCAAAGCACGATGGTGGTGGAAAGGCTCTCAGCCCCCCACTGCAGACACATTTAGGATGAAAAGTGGAGCCGCTGACACCAACTGAGACATCAACAGCAGTACGTGTCACTGGCTGCCAGATGGATGCTCACACACACACACACACACCCGCACACACAGACATATAATAGCACGATAGATGATCAGGCTGCTCCATCCCCCTAGTCTGGATGACAGTGAGGGATTGCTGAGTGACAGACGGAGTAGTGAAATTCTCTGATGGATGAGATAAGTGGGACAAGGCCTCACAGACACAGACACCCACGCACACACGCACACACGCACACACACACACACACACACACACACATATTGTGTTCAAGGGAATGCAGCTTGACAGGCAGCTGAGCAACAGGCGTCGTATTGGCGTAATGATAGCATGTGTTGCTCTGTAGATTTCGTGTGTGTCCGTGTGTGTGTATTTTTACTGTCATTACAGTAAACTGGGATTTTTTAATTAAACCCTAGAGTCTAATCTAATATTAGAGTTTGCAATGCCAAAAAACACCAGCCTGCCGCCCAAACGCGTCTCCAGCAGTAGGCTACGGAGCAGTCTGCCTCAGTTGATTTCAGCAAGCGTCTGGCTGCCGAATCGACATGAAGAATTGCGGCCGACAAGCTCTCTGCACAGGCAGCCAATCACCGGGACATTTTTAAAACCTCCCCTCATTCTTTCACTCCGCCGATTTCCTCCCTGCGATGATTGATCCACGTTCACGCCCGAGATGCAAATGCCGGCGCGGCATGAGCGAAATGCAAAGAGGAGCCGCGGGCGAGGGCCAAATCCGAATCGGGGCATTTCCACGACAAACTGTCGTCCTAAAAACCTTCAGCTTGTCTTCCTCTTGTGTTTGTTGTCGAAGTCTTGTTCAAGCTGGTGTGCCCACACAGCTGGGAGAGAAGAACATCCTCACTGGGAAACAAAAGGAAGGGAGGCTTCAACTGAAGATGGAACTGAGTACAGTGGAACAATGACTGTCTGGCTGCCTGGTTGATTTAACCGTATTTGATCATTTGTATAAGAAATTGTAACCTTGCTTTTTGCTGAAGGGAGGCTGGAGTCTAACTTTTTGGGGGAGCAGGGAAGGGCCTTTTATTTCTTCTCACCCTGGATTTGTATTTTAGTTCAGCCTTCCTTTGCGAACCAGTCCACAGTTACATAAAAAGTTACATGGAAAAGATGGCTATCCCGTGTGTGTGTGTGTGTGTGTGTGTGTGTGTGTGTGTCATGGCTCATACAGGTGCACTTTCCCATTTTGAGAGCCATTATCTTGTCGCTGTAGCACCCCTCTCATCAGGTTGCCAGGCAACCAGCGGTTATTCCAGGAAGCCTGGCAAAGAAAGATTTCCAGCACATAACTCCCCACAACTTGATGTTGTTACACAACCGTGACACAACGTGCTACTTGGAGAGCTTCAGATGGGGGTTTTTTTGTTACCGCCTGACTGACCCGCTGTTTCTGGTCTATATGCTAAGCTACGCTAAAATGTTCCACCGTGGCTGTTTGCACTCGGATAGGTTTGAAAGTTACTGTGTATGAGCAGTTCATTAACGCAAGCATGTTTTGGGGGTTTTTGCGCGACCTGAACACACACTTTACAGCTAGCTGAGCTGTAACCAAGACACTTAGAGCTTCATTCATAAATAATATAATATAACACTGACAGGAAGACATTTGGTACAATGAATACTTTTGATGCTTTAAGTACATTTAGCTGATAATACTTCTGTACTTTTAATTTAATTTACTTTAGTATGCAGGACATTTACTTGAGTATTTTGAAGTTGTGGCAATGCGAAGTAAAGGATGTGAAATGGAAAACTCTTGGAGGTACTGCAGAGATCTTTACATCTTTGTCTCCAAAGGTCTCCGAAGTGAACCTAAACAATACACAGCAAACACAAAACCAACACTGAGACACTCGCACACTTTGCTTCGGTGGAATTTGCTCTCGGTACTGCGATTCATATACTGGATAATGATTCAGCCAAATGCTGACTCACTTCATCTGTCAGTCTGCACTTTGAAAATTACATATCTTTTGTGGTTTAATCGGCCAAACGAGGGGAAAGAGAAGTGAAACGGAGAGAAGAGAGCGAAAGAGAAGGAAACAGAAAACAGCGAGGGGGTAAAAAAGGAGACCGGGCACCTTTTTTTTTTCTAAAGAAAAGAATAGAAAAAAAGACATGTGGAGAAAATAAATGCACTCCCTGGAGGTTTAAACTCAGGGTTAAGCTTATTTGGCAAATAATATTGTCCAAGAATCTCAAGCTTGTTAATTCTGTGGGACTGGGAGTGGGCGGAGAGAGTCACCTGTCAGTGCACAGGGGAGGGGTTTGGAGAAGGGGAGGTTCTATAAAGGCCCCTTTGTCTCGGAGCTGTTTGATTATAGCTACAATCATATGGAAGCAGATCGTGCCCAATCATATGGAAGCAGGCACAATCATATGGAAGCAGATCGTGCCCTGTGTTGGAGCCACTTAGTATGCTTAACGTTTGAGATGAAGTTGAAACCTGATCCCGAGCAAAGCTTGAAAGATTCCTTTTTAACCTCAGTGGATGCATTCATAATAAAGTCATCCACTCCGCGCTCCATTCACCTACCCACTCCCTCACTCACTCAATGGTTAAACGGCTCTTGGAGTTTAAATGTGCACACCGGCTAGAAGCTCTATGGTCCAGTCATCCTTATACTACCTAATCAGGCAAGAATAATCGAATATCCATGCCAAGGTTAGACACTTGCAGTCTTTTTCAAATATAATGATGTTCTGGGTGTTTTTGCAAAGACAACAAGCTTCCAGGTTCAGGAACATATCTTTTGTCAAATGCTGCACATTGTGAATGCTTACGTGTGTGTTTGTCCATTCTCGTGACTGTGCATGTACCTCAGTGGCCCTTTTGTACCCCCCCCCCATCACTGTCTTCAGAGTCATTAAAATGCGCTGGATTGTCACCCCATGGATATCTTTGGTGCCGCCGCTTATCGTTGTCGCGGAAACTCCCGAAAGAACATACGCCGTTCATTCACCTTTCATCACCGTGAGAGCTATGCTGGTAAATGCAACAACTCAAACAGTCAACCGATCATTTAGGTCGTCCTCTGTGCAGAAAAGAAATGCCCCAAAATCTCGTCTCAAAGATGTCAGGACAGAGGGGAAAATGCCCATTAGAATTTCAACGGTCGATTTTTGACTGCTGGTTGGGCAAAACAAGACATTTCAATAAGTCAAGAAAACATCATGAGTGTTTTTTCCCTGTTTTCTGACATCTTTTAGACCAAGCAGCTAAGAAAAAGTTCACGACAATAATCAGCGGATTAATTGATGATGAAAACAATCATTAGCCGCCGCCATAACATGCCAAAGGGAGGAGAGGAGCATCCCATAACCCTATTGAAAATTAATTCTATTATATATACATACAATCATCCTGATTGCAAGGCAAGAGATCTTCCCTGTAAGTAATATTAAGGACCTGACCTCCTTATTTGTGAGTGTCTACTGTAAGGTGGTGGCACCCTCATGAAGTTATCACTGCAGCATAATGTCATTTTTTTGTTTTAGACTTAGTGTTGTCATCGTGCGTGAAATTCTGAGAAACTTGCTTTGATTTCTGTAACTCAGCCCTGTGAGAGCTTAATGTCTATACATCAGCTGTTGCCGAAGCGATTGACAAGCCCGTTCCAATGGTTTTAACTTCCTTTCTATGCAAAATGATCTAAAACTCGTAAAGCGGCGTCGCACCTGCTGTGTGTTGCTGTGCTTGTGAAAATGAATTACCCTCTAATTTGAAGGAAACTGTTTGACATTTTGGGAAATACGCTTGATTCGCTTTCTTGCCGAGACTTAGACGAGAAGATCGATAGCACTCTCGCATCTGTATGCTGCATGTGAAGCTAGAGCCAGGGGATGGTTGGCTTGCATTAGCATAAAAACCAGAAGCATCGGAGGATATCATGTGGCCTGGACCCCCGAGTAAGGCCATTACATTTCTAGCTTTGTGAGAACATTTGATGGTATGGTAGCCAGAAATCCAAGAACTTTTGCACATGCACGCGCGGATGATTTGCAGGCAGGCAGGAAAATGGCATAGCTGTCAGAAATACATCTCTGTCTTGTTCTCGCGGTCAGGCCATAATGAGAGGCTAAAAGAGACCGTGCAGAGATCAATCACACACACACACACACGCACTCCTTCCCTTATCCCCTCAACCATCAGCCCTCCCTCCCTTCTCCTCACCCCCCTCTTTCTCTCACACATCTATAATGTCATTATTTATGTCCTGCCTCCTCCCTCAGCTTGCCGTGGGGCGGCTGCAGCCTGGAGGTACGGCGCGTCGTCTACTAATCGGAAGATCGGCGGTTTGATCCCCGGCTCCCCCCAGCCCGCACGTCGAGGTGTCCTTGGGCAAGATACCGAGCCCCAAATTGCCTCTGAAGGCTGTGTGTGTGTGTGTGTGTGTGTGTGTGTGTGTGTGTGTGTGAGCGCATTAGTTTCTTTCTGATGAGCAGTTGGCACTCTGCATGGCAGCCATCAGTGTGTGAATGTTGACACGCAGTGTAACGCGCTCTGAGTGGTCGGCAGACTAACAGACAGGAGTTTTAGGGCCTTGAAGAAAGGCTGGGTCCGCCAATCCACCTCGTACAGATTGTAACCTGTTTCTAAAGCTCTTTTTTTATCTCTCTTTTAATATGAAGCCAACAGCCTCATGTGGTGCTGGGATGAAATTCACTTTATTTTAGCTTGATGAAGACTACAGACATTCATGTTCCTTTGGCGATCCACTTCTCCAGTGCAACAATTTTGTGCAAGCAAAATTGTTATTTCCTTTTTCTTTTTTCTAGTTGATTCATGGCCAAACACTTTATACTATAATACTACAATACAATACAGATATTCCCATCGGCCGCAGCTGTACTTTGCGTTTAATGCTAATTTTCATTAAAATAACATCAAAATAGGAGCATATTAGCATTGCCATTGTGAACATGTTAGCATGCCGTCCTTAGCATTCAGCTCAAAGCACCACTGTGCCTCAGTACAGCAGCATAGAGACGTTAGCGCAGCGGTAAACTCTCGTTTTTGTATTTGCATCATGCAGCAGTATCTTGATGTGGTTTCATCGCAGCCATTGCTTACTATTAAGCAAGAGCAGAGAAGTCCACAGTCAGGGCTCTAACGTGAGATTTAGTCACTTAGAGACAACACGTTTCTTCTGCCTGGAGTGTGCACATTTTAACAGCCAAGCCATTCAGATCTGCTTCTGCTCTACTATCACTTCCCTTAGATTACTTAAACTCTGTGAAACCATCTGTCTGCTTTCAAATCTGACTTATCCGAGATATCATTCATTTATCCCTTTGTCTCTTCGGAGGTTTTTTGTAAATCCCATGTCATGCAATCTGTCATGCAATCTGTCATTTCTGAATATAGGGGAGTAAAGGTTAAGGAAATAAGTCATTGGCGCAGGCGGCTTTTATTGTAACAAAGCCAATGAGGACTATATCTTTCATCTCTCCTCTGGCTGATGAGAGTGACAGGCCGAGGATGCCGGATGAGAGAGACGATCCTCAGAGAGTCGACTGAAAGGTTAGAGTGGCCCCAAGCAGCATGGCTGATGAGGACACACACACACACACACACACGCACACGCACACGCTGAGATCCCTTCAGTCACGCATACATACGCTGCTGCATACTCTTTGATGGGTCCCATTAAATAGGCCATAAAACCCCTGATTATGCTTATTAGGACACATGCTTTAAAAGGATGGGAATTCAAAAAGGGAAATATTACATAATAATCATGTATTCACGATATCAAAAGACGGCTATGATGGCTTCCATAGATGGAGGACATATACAAACAATCCCGCATCTGCACACTTTCACAGGAGCCTAAAGAAAGACTGAAGGCCCTTTCACACCTACCTCATTTGGCCCGGGATTTCTGACTTTTCAGTTTGATCTGAACCAAAATAGCAGGTGTGAAGCCCCCCTGGACCACGGACCAAACAGCCGAACAGTCCCAGCGCCAGAGGGAAGTAACTGGCCGGGCGTTTGGTTTTTATGGGCAGGCTCTGACAACCAAAGTCATTTTTTTCCTGGACGTTTTAAAGCGACAACAGATTCATATTGAATAGTTCCATTTTATGTAGGTTATATGTTAAAAGACTACGATGAAATGCTATTTTAGGGATGACACTTAAAATTCGGTTCAATTGATATGAATTAATTGTGACCCGATAGTGCAGCCTTTTATTTATAAGAATGGCAAAGTATGCTAAAGTCTTGGTACAGCGCTCTTGTATTGCCACACTTATGTCTACTAAATGTATGGCTTCTTCTGTGTATGTACAGTTCATAATGTATAGAGCAGCGTAAAACCGGAGTCAAAATCCTTGTATGTGTACACCCATAGCTGCCCAATGAACCTGATTCTGATTAATATTACACATCAAACAAGCAGGACTTCAACAGCGTGCAGCACAGGGGGCATTTGTTTTCCTACTCGCTCACATATTTATTACTCGATACTGGCAAATATACACTGAAAAAGACCCCATATTTTTAACCACCTAAAAGCTGGAAGACAATTTAGACAAAAATGATACTACTAATATCACTGTGGGGTCCATGCTTCGGTGGCTCAGGCTGGGCCTAATAGAGCTGCTGGTGGCGAATAAGGCGACGCCGGCCCTGGGAGCGGTGGTGGTTGAGGAGAGGGGAGGAGGAGCTGGCCGGAGAGATGGCACAGTGGTGGCGGATGGACTTGGCCCGGCTGCGGTTGCTAACTTGGTGGTAATGTCAGCGCTAGTTTCCGTTTCATTGCTGGAATCTACGGAACTGCAAGCGGTAGCGGATTCTTGCAGTGTGGCTGCAGCTTCTCGGTGACCATCGTCATTGGGGGAGCTTTTCTTGTTGGTAAACGACTTTCTTACGTCCATTTCCACAGAGAAATACGATTCCTACTTAAACCAAGCGAGCCAGACGCTGGGCTGGAGAGAAGCGTCATAATGACCTTAAAAGAAACAAATGTCCAAAACTGTGGCGCACACAGCCCATGCTATCCGGAGTTTGAAGCAAATCCGGAAGTTCTATACGGTCCGAGTACTCTGGTGTGCCCTCTCGTAGAATCCTCCAGCAACACGCAGGGTAGATCTGTCTACGGGGTAGACAGACAAGTACGTCACCAATTCCGTTCATGACGCAGAGGGTTTTCTAGGCGGACGCGTGGTGAAAAAGCAAGAATATCTCCAGCCTTAGACTACATTACCAGAAACGGAGCCAATTCCTTCAGACTTTCATCCCACAAAAAAACATGATATTCCATAAACTAAAGTTGCAACATAGTTGAATACAAAATAAGCATTTGGATAAAGCACATATATATCTAATGACAACAATAATGATGATAATAAATCGCAACCGAAAAGATTACAACAATAATAGTGCTGATTTCTCCAAATTCCTGGATTGTCCATTCAATTTTCTCCATTCATTCAAACTGCGATAGAAGGCGAATGGACAACGTTCCGACGCACGACATGTCCACAAACCAACCAGTTGCAGGTATAGAGAGACGCAGCTCACGTAGGTGGTGACGACAGGACGCACGGATGTCGTGTGTAGTTCTTTGGCGCGCTCGCATGATTGCAATGTGAAACCAAAACACAATCATATTTACACAATCTAACCTTGGACCTTGGTTTGGATTTCAGGTGTGAAAAAGCTCTAAGTCCACGTTCAGGCCGAGTTTCGCCCTGCGTGTAAAAGCAAGGTGCTGAGTTGGCCAAACATGCAAGTGCAATTTCCTGATAGGTTACTTACGTGACCTCTTAGGTGGTCTGACAAGCCTTTAAACACAATAATCTGTTACCCCGAGTGGACTTCCTGAATCGTATTTCATCCTCTCACCGGTACCTTAAGCATCCGGGCCCCACCATCTCAGCCCCCTGTGCTGTTTTAACGCAGGGCTGTTTTCCATGTGAGTCCCCGTCCCTCGAGTCTACGGCCATGCTAGCCTAGTTGTGCTTTCAGCTGAATACTAACTTCAGCATTTAACATCCTTACAACGTCAATCCTAACGATCTATTGTTTGGCAGGTGTAACGTTTGCTATGCTCACCGTCTTAATTTAGCGTGTTAGCATTTGCTAATTAGCACTGAACACAAAGTAGCCTACAGCTGAGGCTGCTGGGAATGTCTTTAGCAGATATTTGGTCATATCTGCATATCAACTCTGGTTGCTGAGTTGACCGAGCGGCCAATCGGCAGACCCGCGTTGCCATCTCGAGATGCTGCTGGCGCGGCTAAAAACACACCATCTATATTTCTGCTTCATGGCGGCGACATGAAGCCGGAGGGGTCATTTTGTTGACACAAGCCGGGCAAAGTGTCTGCATCGATTTTATTTGCCACTTACTAGATGGGGCCCATTTATCACCACCTGAAGTTTTCACAAACTTCTCAGCAAGAGGTAATAAGACTAAGGAGCCATCTGTCCCCCTCTTCTCATTAGGACGCTAAAGAGCTCCCCCAAAGCTTAATTATTTATCGGCATTAATATGCCTTCACTTATTAATGATAGGTGAGTGTGTGCGTGCGTGTGTGTGTGTGTGTATGTGTGTGAAGGCCAAAGATCAGCGCTCCTTTACCTCAGCCTCCCTCCTGATTAATGGATGAGGGAGAGGAGCCCTTCATGTATTATTACTGGAGAGAGCATGGACCGTGGAGAGAGAGCGAGAGAGACAGAGGGACAGAAAGAGAGAGAGAGAGAGAGAGAGAGAGAGGAAACTCAGTGAATGATAATCATCGTTTAGTATGCAAACATGTCCTCTGTTCATTGCTGGCATTTCAATATTTGAAGGGGCAGGGGCTATGGCAGAAAGAGGTGAGTCTCTCAATTGAAAATTCAGCTTTGTCGCATCTCTTTAACATTGGTCTCGCATCACCACAAATCTGCTTAACTGTGACACCGTTGGCACAAAGTTGGAGAAATGTCAAACAATTAAAAAGTGGGAAACAGTAGATTCATTCATTATAAATTGTATATTGCGTATGATGTTTCAGTCTTGTGCGGCAAGTTTATTGCTGTTTTTGTAGACTGGTTTTACAGGCTCACTGCTGCAGCTCAGATGTCTGGTATTTGACATTATAAGTGACATTTTTAAGCCACCGTAAGTTACGTTTCTGCCGTTTTACATGAGGAATGCCTTTGTTGTGGGTTTTATTGGCGCTGCTGGCTTTTATGGAGGAAGATAAATATTTTAAGGAAGCCCATTCTTTCTGTTTGCATGTCACTAATCTCCACTGCTTCGTCCCGTTTGTCTGGGCCTCCCCTTAGTTATAGTGAAATGTGTTAGAACAGTTAATCAAGTTGCTTCAGTGCCTTTTTCTCAGCTGCTTTACTCTGACATCTAGTGGACAAGCACAGTATTGCAAGGAATAATTTGTTGAATTGCTGAAGAGTTCATATACATGGAAAAATCTGTTATATATTACTATATATACAGTGATATATATATATATATATATATATATATATATTATCCAAAGTGTTCTTCAAAATCCAAGTTTTATTTCAGGATACTTGTGAATATATTTAGGTCAGTTTTAAATATTTTGAATGATTACAAATGATTATTTGAACTTTTGTGACTTATTAATTCATAGAGAGCCAACACACATGCCTTATCTCCCTGGTAGATATAAACCCGGTAGGCCGCTCAGATCTTTAGGATGCAGCCATAGAACCTTGAGTCAGAATCAAATAGGATGAGCCCCACACATATGGGCAAACAAACCCAACTGCAGCCCCTTCCTAATCTTTGTTTTCCTTCTTCTTCTTTTAAAGTATACTTTTACGGGTTTTTCATGCCTTTAATGGGTAGACGGTGGAGATTGAAAACGGGAGATGGCGTGAGAGGGGGGTGACACGCGGCAACACGGGGCGGGCGCTCTACCAACTGAGCTCCGACCACTTCTTCTTCCTAATTAAAAACTCTGTTGCCCTGTGCCTTTGCTTGAGCCTTTCCTGTATTGAATTTGGTGCAACTTATTACCGCACAATAACTGAATGCCTATACTATATTGTGTTTGTCTGTTTCGATTCGATCAGAATTGTCTTTGTTTTCTTTAAACGCTGTTCTAGATGTCTTTCGGAGTGGCCTCTGTGTTGGAAAGGTGCTGTAAAAATAAACTCGCCTCGCCTCGCCCCAAAGAAATATGTCATGTAAGGGAAATGTGTTGACGTTATTTACAAGTGGGTTGCCAGACGGTAAAGGGGGAATCTCCTCGAATAAAAAGACCTAATATTAATCTAGAATGCAGACTGGTTGGTGTGTTACTCTAGATGGTGTGTTGTGTCTGCCATACCAGACATAATCTGTCGTGTCCAAAGGGAAACGCAGGTCAAAAATGCATATGCCACTTACACATCGCAGTCACTAGATGTCGCCAAAGTCCTATATTTGCTGATGACTTTCTGGCTCTCCAGATGTGGATACTGGAGCCCAGAGGTTCCCACTGTTTCATGCCAAGGACATCCCATAAATATACTTTGTCTTGACTGAATTCCAACTTTGACCAATTTAAGGAGGTCTGTGTCTGTCTTTATGCTACTAAACTCGCATTCCCTCCATCTAGCGTGTTGTAAAACCTACACCAACACGCGTGCAAAGCCCTCGCACAGTCTATGGTTGAGACGTAGACACGTTTTGCTGCAACACCAACCGACTGCTTCGCCAGCAGAAGCCGACGGGCCTGGCCGTGTTGCTGTTTAACCGGGAACGGGCGTGGGTGAACGACGCTGGCTACGCGGGGAGACTCACTTACTGTGCCGTGACCGCTGTTGCCTGTCTTCCTCCGCGAGGCGACAGCGCGGGCGGGCTGCTGCGGCCCTTGGAGCCTCTCCCCAGACCGTCGCGCCTTCTCTTGGCAGCTGAAACCTGAAACATTTGGAATCCACCTGACGATGCGACGAGGAGATTCTGCTGTTTTTTTGGTTGTTTGTTGTTGTTTTTTTTCGGTTGTTGTTGTTTGTTTGTTTGTTTTTAGGACAAACACACCACATTTGGCGGAATAAAATAACCCAAAAAACACACACACACACACACACACAAAGAAGCATTGATGGAGTGGGCATGAGCCAATAAGTGAACTCGGTGTTGTGGCCATCACAGAGCTTAATTTCCACTATTGAGGAGATGACATATAGTGGACAGTGAATGCAGCTTTTTTTTGGGGGGGGGGCTGTGGAAAGAAAACATGATCCACTTTGATCATTTATCCTCTTGTATTTGAAGGCCCAAGATCTGAGCAAAGTCAATGTTTTCCTCTACACGAAAGCCGTTGTTTCAGTTTCAATATCTAAAATCAGGCCCAACTATTCTGGGTAGTGAAAATGACAATGTTTTTGGTAAACCCGTCACCCTCTCTTGGGCTGCTCTGATTCCTCGATTTCGTTTCTTGTTCGCGCAGTAAAGCTCACACAAACCTCTGCATGTCCCTACGCGTGCCGCGCTTCCATTTGCACCCCTGGCACAGGGTACGGGCCTAATCCGTTTCTAATTTCAACATCCAAATGAAGTGCCCCCCGTTTATGATAAAACTTTAAAACAAATGTATAGGCCTATTATCCTTTTCAGAAATATCAAACACTCTTTAGGTATCTATGGTGTGGAGGAAAGACGAAGTACAGTGAGGCAATGAATTGGATTAAAGAGAACTGGAGGCAAATAGTGCTGCGTTACAAAGGCTGTTCGTCGCACTGGAAATGGCTGTTTGTGGCCTGCCATTTTCACTGGACACTCGGCCAGATAACGAGGCACAAATGAAGGCAAAACCAAGAACCACATCTGAGGTGGGGAAGAGATAATAAATCAAAGGCAGAACGCGGAGCAGCTGTTGGCGCAGATAGTTGTCCTTCATTGGACGCCGGGGCGACATTGTTGGATCCCTCACACAGGAAGGGCCGAATCAAACGAAGCGCCCCAGAAAGGCTGGAAACGTCTTTTTGGTTTTTCCGTGTTACAGAGGCAGCTCCGGTGCGATCGACACACTTTCAGACAGCTTTTCAACAGGAGCCTCAGTCAGAAACCTGCGTGCGTGCGTGCGTGTATGTTTGTGTTTGGGTGTGTGTGTGTGTGTGTGTGTGTGTGGGGGGGGGGGGGTTCGCGTGTGCGTGGGTGTGAAACACCTCGAGTAGCTATATAGGCTACTCAATAAAACCGGGGCTGCGATCCGTCAGTGCATTTATCATCCTATTACGGCGACAAATCCGGCTCCCAATACATGAAAGGTAAAATGAATTACCAACGTTAAGCCGTCAATAAAGTCATTTCTGTAAATGGTGTCTCCGAGGGCCCCCGCTATTATTCAACAAGCTTTATCAGCACCTTGGAAATTACGCGGCTTGTAGCGCGGCCCCTGCTTCACTTTGATTAAGGGCCCTGCCAGGGACCGGTGACAGCGCTTTTGACTCGGGTTGTATTCAGCCCGCTCCCCGTGATGAACACCGGGCTGATCGGGCAGAATGAAGACTAATTAAAAGCTATAAATTATCTTTTGCAGCCCCTCTCAAGGAGCCTCTCTTTGCGGCGCCAGATAAGCGCAGACTGAGTGCTCATTTACGCACAAAGGCGCCGCGGCTAAACAGCATATTGATGCTGTCCTAATTGGAATTTAATTAAGTAGCCACGGCTTCCCACTCCGGCCTGTGGGATAAAGATTTCACTGCGGCGGCGTTGAACATCAACACGTCCCCACGTTCCTGCTGTTGCTATTATGATTATTAATATTATTATTTCAATTTGCCAATTAAAGCTTGATGGCAATTTTATTCTCCTCCCATAGATAAAAAAAAAAAAAAAGAAGCTACTATTAGTGGGACACATTACTGCATTCCAGGCCTCATTGTGTACCTATATACTCCCATTTCCCTCTTATTTTTTATTTTTAAATTTTTTATTTTTTCATATTAGTGGGTACGAATGTAAAGGGTTGTTTTGTCACGCTGCCAAAGGCTGGGCTGTCCAACGCGCGCATGCTTTAAATGAGAAACGTGGCCCCAGCGCGCCACACCGGAGCTCCAGATGCGAAGGAAAAGAGACGAAAAGGCCAAAGAAAAGGAAAGGGGAGCACGGAGAAATCGCCAGGGACTCTGAAGGACCAGCGGGCCCTTTCAGAGACCTTTAACTTCCAAGAATGACTGAGGTTTGTTTAGTACAGCCAAAGTGTTCCTGTTCTTTCCTAAAAAAAATAAATAAATAAATAATAATAAAATAGCAGCGTTTCATTCACATACGAGCTTAATGTATGTGCCATTGCCTATTCGGGGCTAAAAAACTGTCTTGTGTGCGTTAGCAAGTGAAAAATATGAAAGGAAATAAAGCGACATTATGCAGAGAGGTAGGCTGAAACACCTGAGCCTATAGGCGGTAAGTTGGACTAAACTCGAATTTCAATAGTCATTTCAATGAGGTCTTTTTCTTTTAAATTAATCTCCATTTAGCATGTAAGTGAAAAATAGCCTATACAACCCTAAATCTGATTTACGAATGTGTATTTAAATGCGTTGTTTGTTTGTTTTTTAAACACAGCCTACTTTCTGTCGCTCTGTAGCCCATGACGTTTATAATGGTGGCTCTTCCACCGCTGTTGTTTTGGTTTCACTGTGTACGTGTGTGCGCACGTGCGCCTCCACCAAAAATCGATCGAACTGCGCGCGGGCTGCGTGCGCGCGCGGGCTTGTTGGAGGCGCCTCCCGAGCCCCAATTGGACGTCGTCAATTGTGACAGGGACGATCTCGGCGCCTGATTGGTCCGCTGCACGTGTGTACGCGCACACACGTGCTTCCGGCTGGGTGTAAGCGAAAGGAGAGAAAAAAAAGAAACACACACACACACACACACACACTGAAGGGGGGGGGGGGGGGAAAACGAATTAAAAAGATGCCCTTTAAACACATCAAGATAGAAAAAAAAAAAAGCTTAAAGGGGGCTAGAAAAAACTAAA
>CM022483.1:11545379-11559711 GCA_011952105.1 Coreoperca whiteheadi
GTGGGGGGTGGGGTTGGTTCTTTTCTGTTTAAAAAAATAAAAGGTTGGTAAAGAAAAAAGCACCGAGGGGGGGGGGGGGGGGGGGGGGGGGTAACGGTTTTAGTAGAGTTTAGGAAGAGCGAATACACAGATATTATGCTGCACCGGGAAGAGGCAGGGACACTGGTTCTAACTTGGAGCTGTTCGCTATGCCAGGTCTCGGAAAGCTATTAGGAGACGACATGTCGCCGCTGTAGGTGATAGCCTATTAAAATTAACACAGGTATTTATTCGTTTTATTCTTGTGAAAAGGCTTGTTTTTACTACATGCTGTCCGTCTAAATTGGATATCGAAGGGGGGCGGGAGAGAGAGCAACAAGTGGAGTTTAGCGTGGAGAGGCTGACATTTCTCGCCGTCACCAGACATGGAAGAGCAAAAGGAGCCCAACGGCGGCCGGGACTCGACCGAGGAGGAGAGCATGTCCCTGTCGCCAAACCTCCCATCCCCTCCGATGATTTTACCCCACCAGGCCGCCCAGCAAGCCCACAGAACCACGAACTTTTTCATAGACAACATCCTCCGGCCGGACTTCGGCTGCAGGAAGGAGCCGAGCTACCGCGACCGGAGCCAGACGCCGGGCCGAGAGAACGTGAACCCGCTGGGGGCAGCGAGGCCGCACGCCGGCAGCCTCTGCCTGGACTCCAACTGCAGCAGCGACAGCACCTCGTCGTCGCCCTCCTCCTCCTCCTCCCCGTCGTCGTCGTCGTCGTCCTCCACGTCCTCGTCGCCTTCGTCCAAGCAGAACTCGTCGAAACAGGGCGAACCGGCGGGCAACGGGACTGGCAGATACGCCGCGGACATGAGTGGCAGCAATGGAGGATCTCCGCCCTTAACGAAGGAAAGCCAGGCGATGTTGTGGCCCGCTTGGGTTTACTGTACGCGATACTCGGACCGGCCCTCATCTGGTAAGGCGCTAATAGTCCCCGAATGATACCGCCGGCGGGGTTTGAGTGCTGGGGAACTTTGCTGGGTTGACTTCTCGGTCTTCCCCCACAGTATTATTAAACTCCTTGTTGTCTGCTGGCATACTTGCTATTGGTTCCTGAGTTATTCGTTTGAGAGGGAATTGAAAATCATATAAGTCAATATAAGTCAATATAAATCCCCCCCCCCTTGTGCATCCCAGTGTGGCTTTTACTCAAAGCCGAAGACTCTAAAATAAATAAATAAGATACATTTAAAAAAACCCAGACATTATAAAAATTGTGAACATGAGGGTGTAAAAAAAAAAGGCCACTAAACTAAAAAGGTAATTTATTCCCATTAGCCAACTCCTCTCTCTCGCACCCACACACATCATATTATCCACACACCCACACACCCACACACACACTCACACACACACAGAAACATTAAAGCGCACTATGGGCTATAATGTCTCAGATTTGGTGTTTATTATTGGCTTGTACAATATGTCAGCTCAAAGAATCGGCATCATTTTCAACGCGTTCTGCATAAAGGTTTCCCCCAACTTGACCCAACACGAGGCCCCCGTTTCTTGTGCAAACTCCGCCTGCTTGTCTTCCTTCGGGGGAGAACTGCGAGACCCCTTTTGACTTTTCCCTCTCCGTCAGCGAATTAAGGCAGCTCGCGTTCGGCGAAAAAGTGTTGAACGGTGATCATTTATATCACAGCAGAAGCTCTCTGTCTGGTTCTGTCTGTGTGGGCTATTTAAAAAAAAAAAAAGGAAATAAATTAGCCTAAATTTAAAAACAAAACAAAACCATTACATGGCTCAAAATATGTCATATTTTAGAAATATCGCAACACAAATATCGGCCATTTATGGAATATTAAACCATAATTCGATTGCACAAATATTACCCAATATTGATTAGACTTTATTTACACAACGTGACATCATTTCAAAACACAAGAGAAGGTGGAATATTATTCCAGAGATTAGTTTCAGGGCCTGATAAGATTTTTTATTTATTTATTTTTAATTCCCCTTTTTCACCCACGTCAGTTATGCTCCACGGGGCTCATTTTCAAACGCAGTCACGGCGGTTTTAAAACTCTAAAGAAATCAAGATGACGTTCTGCTGGAAGGGAGTATAGCCTACACCGTGAACCAAGAGGTCTTAACCCACGGGGTTCTTTCTTTTTTTCTCTCGTTGTTGCTGCTGCTGCTGCTGCGTCTGCTCACTCCAAATCCTGCCGCCCTTTTTGCGTGACTGTCAGCTGACGGCGGGCCACAGGATGCGCGCGGGTGTTTGGTGGCACAACTTGGAGGTGTTAGAAGGACGCATGCGCTGGCAGCTTGCAGCCGAAGGAGGACGGTGCGTGTTCTGAAATAATACGTGCAATAAGACCTCCAGGGCGCACAAGTGGAGGCCGAACTCGAGGCTACCTCGTTTGCGTATAATTGCGCGTAATATCTGCGAACAACCGTCGCGTAATAAGCCCAAGTATGGAGAATCATGTGATCGATGTCGTTTGAAAACGTATTTGCTGGTGCAGGCAGCTGACACCGCATCCCCGAGGGTGGTACGGTTTGGAATGGGTTCGTACTTTTCATGGTCATAGTGTTAAAGTGGTGAGGGATGAGGGTTACTTTTTCATTCCCCTATTTTGCCCCTCTTGGCCTACAGGGTATCAGGATGGATATTCACGTTTCTTATGCTTTCTTCCCTCTCCCTTTAACTGGGCGGTGGCTGTGGGTCGGGGGTAAAATGAACAGTCATCTTACGTCAGAACCACCGCCGGCCTGACTCCGCTCTGTCGTGACAGTTTGGGCTCTAATGTGAATCCCGCAGTTTAGGAGTCATCGCTCCAGTTCCGCGCCTTGAGCTTTAGCCCACGCGTGCACCTCGCCGCGGCCACGCTTCTGGGGCTGAAGTCACCATGGGCCTGGGTGGACTCCACTCACTGCACAACAGGATATGGGTGCTTTTGCACAGAACAGCTGTGTGATGGCGTGGACCCGTGAAGTCTGCAGTGGAAGGTGGGGGGGGGCTCTTGTCAAAAGCAGCTTATTTCACGCGCACCTCGGCGGCGGCTCGCTGCTTGTTTTGGCGAAGGCCTGGATCTAATGGGCCAGATTCAGACAGCAACCCCCCCCCCCCCCAAACATGTTTATATCGACTAACTGTGCGCGCACATCCCTTCACCTTTCATTAGACATGTCTGCGATTGCAACAAATGTCTCCTTCCTTTTCCCTGCACAACGTAGCCTACATGTTATACTTTATTTGTATTTGTATGATAAAGTGTGAGGGGGAGAGGACATGGCGGGCCTTATATGTATTTGCGTAATTCTCCAGTAGAGTGAGACGCTGCCTACTGTTTGGAAAGGCCCTGTTTCTGTCTTCTGGTTCTTCTTCCACGTTCGAGTAAGTCGTGAACACACACCTGAGACCTGCAGGGGCCCGCTCAGCTTCACCAGGCCCGCCAGTTCATATTAGTTGAATATTAATTCACGTATGGCTTTGCAACCTCAATGAAACCTCAACCACACACACACACACAAAAAGCCAACATATTATAATATTTTAATATTATTGATTAAAAAGGGAGACGAGCCTATTTAAAAATGACTGCAACTCTGCCGTTTCTGTTGCTGTTGATCAGTTATTGCTAATTACACACTGCCATGCCAGTGCAAGGAGAGCGGTTTTTATGCTCTTTGTAAAGACTGAACCACAGGACAGTGAACAGCTTTAGGTTTCCCGTGCTGAACGCTGATTCGAACCAAATCCTGGTGCGAGCACGGTGCCAGTGGCGAAGTGTGGCTCCCATGTAACCTCAGTGAGCCCCAACTTGAATGCAAATTATGCTAGTGACGAGTCAGACGGAATGGCGGTGAGATCCTTTTTGGATCTCGTGAGGAGCGCGTTCAGGTCGGCCACGCGAGGCCAGGCTGGAGACCCGCCTGTGATCGCATCGCGCACGTCATAAGGCGCACTCATCCCCCATCAGGGGAGAGGCGCTTTGGGGGTAAAACAAAAAACAACAACAACAACAACAACAACAAAAACCGTATGTGACGTTGTGCTCCAGGTCGAGCCGTAGAATAAATATTTTATTCCCATTGTTGTTTCCACACCAGGCCCAAGGACACGGAAACTGAAAAAGAAGAAGAGCACAAAGGAGGACAAGCGGCCGCGGACAGCGTTCACGGCCGAGCAGCTGCAGAGACTGAAAAACGAGTTCCAGGCCAACCGGTACATAACGGAGCAGCGGAGACAGTCTCTGGCCCAGGAACTCAACCTGAACGAGTCCCAAATTAAAATCTGGTTCCAGAATAAGCGGGCCAAGATTAAAAAGGCCAGCGGCTACAAGAACGGCCTGGCCCTGCAGCTCATGGCTCAAGGACTGTACAACCATTCGACGACCACCGTGCAGGAGGACAAGGAGGACAGCGAATAAGTGGCCCGGACTTTTCCCCGCGGAGGGCCGCTGCCGGACTCTTTTGGCTTCTGGAGATAATGGGGAAAAACAACAAGAAAAGAACTGGAAGTGGGGGGAACCGCTATTTAAAAACACAGACTTCTGTTTATGGTAACAGTATATGGACATAATTATATAAATGAACGACCGTTATTAAAGTTTATATAGCCAAACAGTTATCATGTTGTATACAGTATATTTAATTTCAGACTCGTCGCGCGTCCGGATCCTTTCTGTCTGTTCTCATTGTTTTTAGGATGTCTAATTGGCTCTATAGGTTTTTGTGGTCCCCCCTGTCCCCCATACTTGCGCCACATTTCCCCCTCAACACATCAGTCCGCAGACTCAAACAAGCCAAAGATTTTAATATGTTCACATGTAGTCTGAAATAAAGAAAGAGAACGGTAGACCGATGGACTAAACCTTTCTTTCTTGCACCCGTTCCCACGGATACTGCAGTCTAAACGCGTTCAACAGCGTCCTGGGGGAAACAGAAAATATGAAAACCTATTATTCAGTTTCGTTCATACGGATTCTTTGTCAAGTGGAACTCATTTCTAATACTAACTGCAATGTATGAGGGCAAATTATGAAGGAAGGTTGTCAAACCGACTTTTTTCATTATTATTATTATTATTATTATTTAGCCACTTAAACCACACCACCAGCATGGCTTTAACTAGACTTCCCAGCATCCTTATAAAATGCACACAGGCTATATGAACATAAAATCTGGATATTAAAAGAATTAGTCTGGCCACATTAAATTCACACAGCAAATTTAAAGGAGCCAACCACAATTAATAAACTGTTAAATTCCTTCAGACTATTCACCTATATGGATTATTTAAACATTTTATTATTTAGATAGAAGAGAGAGGTTACAAAAATATAATGTCCCCCTCCCCCCCACCCACACACACACACACACACACAGTCTCCCACAGTTCCCGTTTCACTATAACCACACTTCTTGTTTCTCCATAATAGATCATATTTCACCTATCAATCTATTCTGGGCATCTAGAAGATTTAACATCAGCGCTAAACATCTGCTTGGCCTTATGTGACCTCCGGCTCAGGTTTGATAGAGCCTGGCTGTGAACTCTGTGACATGGCGGTGTGTGTGTTCGGGAGTGTGTGTGTGTGTGTGTGTGTGTGTGTGAGACTGTGTAAGCCAAGGTCAGCCAGAGCAGACAAAGGGTCTGCATGCGTTTGTCTGACTGTGTGAAAGTTGTTTGCACTGTTTAGCTGTGCTGAATATTTCACCAACATATGGGGGGTTTTGTTGTTGTTGTTGTTGCTGTTGTTGTTGCTGTTTTGTTGCTGTTTTTTAAGGAGAACTTGGAGAGGGAAACACACTAAATTCAGATACAAACACTTACATAATTTCTACTGGTGTGAAAAACTTTCATTCAGTCCCTATAATCTCCAGGATGTGGTGGAAGGGATATAGACTATATATTACACTGTAGGTCTCAAAGTGTTGTAGATCAGGTTTTGGTGGGGTCTTCCTTGACAGCTCGTTTCTATCAGTCACCAAAGGTGCATTTCCAGTTGTCCTTTGCTCTCCCGTCCTCCAGTTTATCCCTATTGGAGCTTACACTCATTCTGACCGATATTCAGTGTTTACGCCTGTGGGTGTACTCCTGCTATTTGTAGGCAAAGATGAAGTCCCAATCCATCCTCCTGTTGCAAAATGTCCCTCATAACAAGTGACCTTGTGACAAATGAAGCCTAAACCCGAGCCTATATTTAAACCCCCGAGGCCAAGCTTTATTTCCAAAGCTTCCAGCAGGCTATTTGTGCCTTTATGGTATAATCGAGAATTGTTTTGTTTTTTTGCCTAACCCACGTGAATAGTACACAGGAAGAGAGATTTTACTGCTTATTTCATGTCAGAGTGAATGATTTAAGGAGGACGTTTGAAGAGGCAGCGCGTCGTCCTGACGCGCCCTGAGCCTGCAACGCAGGCCGGCGTGAGGGCTATTCCTTCCGTTTGTCGCGTCGCTCGGGTAGCCTACAACCGATCGCGGATCGGATTATTTAATTAAGAGCTAACACGTCTGCAGAGGTCTTGCAGCGGAGGAGTTCACGGCCTCCGCGTTCCAGGCTTTTTAATTATTCCAAGTGCCGCCGCCGCTGCGTCCGCGTTCAGCTCTGCCTGTGGAGCGGGTTCCTTATTGATTTCAATAGCGACGGCCAGCGACTCCATGTTAGTGTTCAGGCAGGGTATGCTGCAGGTTTCCCATTCAATGAACGTCTCCGCTTAAAGAAAGATGTATTTATTT
Organism: Coreoperca whiteheadi; assembly: GCA_011952105.1. NCBI lineage: Eukaryota > Metazoa > Chordata > Actinopteri > Centrarchiformes > Sinipercidae > Coreoperca > Coreoperca whiteheadi. The sequence goes on from CM022483.1 coordinate 11,552,103, forward strand.
AGACTGTTTATGAAGACCACGCACGCCTCAGTGCAAGCAGCAGCAGCAGCAGCAGGCAGTCGGCCACTGCGCCTGTTTAGGAGCGCAACATTGAATTGCGCTGAATTGAATTGTTAAAACGTGAGCAACGTGGGCTTAAATCAGGCACACACACACGCACACACACACACACAAACAAAACAAGATGTTGCACATAATGTAGCTAATTGTTCTTTTAAAAAATAGTTAATGGTTTAGTTGTCCTGATTTTCCTCCTGAATTGCAGACAGCAGCAGAGTTTGGCGCAGGTAAAGTGCCCCCCAAAGGCCTGCCAGGCTTCCCTGCAGCACCTGCAGCATGTGGAAACCTCCAGGGGTCCTTGAAGGGGTTTCCTGGGGCTCCACAGAAATATCAGGAATAATTTAATGTCACTATTCACTGAAATGTATGAATAAATATTCATAGGGTTTGATATCAGTTTGACACAACATCTGATTTGATCTAAACGTTATCAAATGGGTCTTTGTGGATAATGTGTCTATTTAGTTAGGCCACAGAAAGCAGTATAGTTTTCATACTCCTCACCGCCAAACGTATTTTGCATCAGCTGGAGACACTTTAAAGTCATTTTAATGCGCTTTCTTGTCTTCGGGAAGTAAATAAGCGGTTGTCATTATATTTAGAAAACACGCCGAGGCCTCATGTGCTTCTAAATCCAGTCTCTTTGCCATCTGGCCTGCATGTGGGAGCAGAGGTGATGAGGCTGCCTGGCTCTTCACGGTCAGCTAACCCTACAGCTCTAACATTATAATGATAATTCCATTCCCTGCTGTGAATGCGGAAGAGGATCCTATGACAATGTATTTAAAATTCATACAATTATGAAACAGCGAGAGGATTTCTCTCTCCCCCTCCCACCTTGTCATTTAGGAAGCCGAGGGTTTATCTGTAAAACAAAGAAAAGCCAGGGATCGTTTGCATAGTTAGCATAGTCTGCCTCGCAGGCACAATATGGATTTAATTTATATGCAAATGAAAGCAATAAAAAGGAGAATACACACTGGAAATCTCTGCCGTTTAAAGGGGCGAGAGTTGGATTCGGAGCAGGTAGCGCACATGCACAAAACGAAGCATTATCAGCCTCAGCCCAGAACAATGTTATATAATAACCAGAAGCTGCAGCAAACATACAACCCATGCACCAGCCTCTAAAGTCAGCTAGAATTCAATTAATACAAAAGTTCCATTCACGAGAGCAAGATCAAAGAGTGTGGCCATGCTGAAGATGGGAAATGTGTGTCTCTCTCACACACACACACACACACACACACACACACACACACACACACACGCGCTGCACTCCGATAAAACTTATAAAATATGATGCACTGTAATAGACTAACCTACCCAACAGTATATTCAAGTCATTTTATTTATTTATTTAAATAGTGCCAATTCATGACCAAAGTTGTCCTCTCCTCGTCCTATAGAGCAGGCTGAGCTGTACTCTTTACAATATTATTTCCAGGGACCCAACAGTTCCCACCACGAGCAAGCACTTGGCGACAGTGGCGAGAAAGAAAACTCCCTTTTGAGAGGCAGAAACCTCGAGCAGAACCAGACTCAGGGGTGGGCGGCCATCTGCCGCTGCCAGTATGTATTAGCTCCACCTCGACCATTCAAACGTATTTTGTATTATAAACCATAAATAGGATTAAAAAAAAATAATACATTATACATAATAATTAAATAACTTCATTGTAAGGGTCAAGCCGCATAGAGAGACAGTGTAAGCACTCATCTGATAACATATCTGTACTTTTGCTTCAGAATTATTCTGAAATGCACGACTTTTACTTGTAGTATTTGGTATTTTGTACTTTTGCTGAAGTCAAAGCCCTGTGTTACTGGTTGAATAAATGCAGCGACACCAGTGACCTTGAGTTATATCAGAAGTCAATGATAATCCCACAGTACCTCCGTAAATATAGTTATAATTCTATTTCCATTCGTTTCCCGGCACAAACAGTGCAGTCGCCCTACTGTAAGTCATTTACGTAGTGTGCATTGATGTTAAAGATTCAATTGCATGCACATACTGAAAAGCTCGATCAGTGCTCAATCGTCATCGCCACCTGTCAGTCAAACAGAGGGGGTGGAGGGGGTGACCTCACCGGCCCATGCAAGTGAACTGTTCAGAGTGTTGTTGTTTTTGTGTGTGTGTGTGTGTGTGTGTTACACACTGCTGGAGAGTGCATGTCAACACGGAAGTAGAAAAGCTTTTTGGGGGATAAACAATTGCAGCAGCGGGGACTAAGGTACACGGACGTACGCCATGAAACGCACCCATGCAGAGACACACAAGCATGTTCAGAAAGGCAGGGAAAGAGACTCCGGGCTTACACACAGAGACGCCCATTTAAAAAGAGCTTCTTAGATCACTGCCCTGTGACGGTGGTGGTGCTAAGTAGAGAAGTTTAGAGTAATTCCTTCCCAGCTGCTGCCTCCATAATGGGGGGGGGGAGAAAAGAGGGGAGGGAGACAAAGAGAGGAGGCCTTCATGTCTCTTCTTCTTCAACATTTTTCTGAAATTTCTGTAGATGCCCAGGTGGTCCCACATCAGATGGCCCTTTGGATTTAGACTGCATAGAAAATTGCAGAATTGGCCACGCTGTGAGCACGCCACAGGAAGAAGAGCCACCCTTATTTACTTTCTCCCTGGACTAACGTCTAGAAAACAAAGTTAGTGACATTACGCAGCTCATCCAGCTGCATGATGCAACACAGCATTCACTTGCTTCATTAAACATGTGTTCTAATCGAGCGCGCCAGTGCACTCGTTCGAGGTCAGACTGTTCAGCCAGTGGGAGACGTCTTTGGCATCCAGTAAAAAGCCAGTGCAGTTTCAGCATTTCCACCATGTCTTTCTTGCTTTTTAAACCCGTAACACTGCGTTGGATTGTACACGCGCAAACACGGCGTGCACGGAGGACAGATGAAGGAACAACAACAAAAATGCTTACTGTAAATAATCATGCAGCGAATAAACAAGATACAGCAAAGAATACTGCCATACAAGGGCAGAGAGAAATCACTGCATAACCGATAGAAAGGTTATAATGCCCTAAATGTATGGCAATTTAGGCGAATTAGTTTACAACAAAAAAAAAGAAAAAATTGCAATAGAAACTACGTAATACCTACACAGATAATTAAATCTGCCTTTGGATAATCTTCAGGTAATGGGGAAAATGGATTAGCTCCAAACCAACAGTTTTCTTTTAGTTTCATTGTCCATTTTAACTTGTTAGTTTAGGAAAATAAGCTTTATTGAGATTATTTATAATTCATAGTTCATAGGAATTAAACATGATCTGTTTTGCCAGGTGTTTACTATTAGTATTTATACTGAAATCTATTATTAATAGGAATAAATCTTTTATAATTGAAAACATTTAAATGTGTGATTTAAATGTAGTTATTGCTATCTAAGCTAGTTAGCGTTACCTTTAGCTGGAGTTGAGTTGGGTATTTATTTGCCACCATGACTAGATTTACCTACTGCCTCATTTAGGTATGTGGAAGCACTAACTGAACTACGAACATGTCAGTCCATCAAAATGAATATTTTGAAATTACAGAAAGTAAATTTAGTTTAAGCTTCAGCTAAGGCTAGCTGTGGCTAGTATGGAGCCGCAAAGTGTTCAATATTGAATAAATCATTTAAAAATGATGAAATCAATAATCACATGAGGAGAATTGTGTAAAATACATTAAACAATAATTTGTGAAATAATTTACGGAAATATTAAAACTCGAGTCAATGTTATAACATTTTATTTCATCATTCTTTTTTTCATAATTACTACATTTTATAGGAGTTTGCTTTTATTTCAAGATGCGCTTTTCAAAAGTCAGTATTTATTTCATAATAACATTGAACCCAAAAACACTTTTATTTCATGACACTTTTTATTTAATAATATTAAAGAACATGAATTTATTTAACCACTGCTATCAAAGGGAACCGGCTAGCACCTGTTAGATTGGGCAACAAACCTTGTAGCAGTTGTTGAGCTTGCTAGACTGATTGGCCGGGAGGTGCGAGGGCAGTGACTAAACCACTGCCATGAAAAGTGACATTCTGAAGTAAAACTTAACCTGAAATAAAAGCGCTATTGGGGAAAATGCCACCATGGAATAAAAACAGACTTTGAAAAAGAGCACTTTGAAATAAAAATGTCTATAATGAAATAAAAAGTATATCTAATAGAACTCCGTTACGAAAATGAACGATGAAATAACATCTCATGAGTCGTTAAAAATTATTTCTTCAGTTATTTCACAAAATTGTCATTTCATTTACATATTTGACACAATTTATTCATATGATTATCTATTTCATAGTTTCTTTGTCATCTATTTAATATTGAACATTTTGGGGTTCCATAGGCTTTAGCTGTTTAGTTGGCTGTTTCTCTGTGACAGAAATTATACGTTTCTACAGTTTAATAATTTCTTATATCGTAAGACAGGCGTCAAAATCAGATATGTAATTACTGCATTTGGACTGCTTTGGGCTGAATTCAATAGAATTAAAACAGCAAATGGGGATTGCATAATGCAGTTGACTTTTTAACAATGTTAAACGTACGAAAGACAAGTGTGAAAGAGTATAAATTAAAGTTCTAACTTGGGGATGAGTGTTGCTCATCACTCTGTTCAAATATTACTGGTTTGTGTGTGAACCGATAAGGGGTCAGGTCGCCTTTGCACTTGACTTGGAATAACATACAATAGCACGAAGTCTAGGAACGATTTTCAAACCATTTAACCCCGAGCGTTTTTGTTTCGAGAGTACACATATACCACGATTGGTTCTCACCAGGGGATGTTTACTCATAACTTATTGTGGGCTGTCAACTGGACTGTCTCAGACACACACACACACACACACATACACACACACACTGAGACAAACAGACAAAGGTGGCATTGAGAGGGAACCTCCCACAATGCAGCTGAGGGTCCAGGGGGCTCTCTGCTCCAACAGCCGGGATCTCACCGAGCTAAATCCAGATTACATGGAGGATATACACAGCGCCCCTTGTTTACTCTGCCCGTCAGGGGGTGATTTTAGGGTGTGGAGGGTGGAGGGGGGCATCACTAACGCTCCGTACGTAATGCAAAATGACTTGTTCAGGCCAAATGTGTGGGGGGACTTTCTCAATATTTACCTTTTACATTTGGACTTTTTTCATTTGTATCACTGTGAATTTGTGCGAAGAAAAAAAACGCAAAAAAGCTTCTTTGCATCACGAAGTCAAGCTGCGATCTCAGAGACTCCCTTCTTCCGAGGAGCCAACGTCCATTCAAAGACTGGCTTCCTCCGCTGTAAAGCCTACCATTCTTATAGGGAGCCCTGTATGAAGCGAGTGTTTTTAGTCTATATTTTAGAAATAAAATACCCGAATGACCTAAATCAAATCTATGCCACACAGGGATGGAAACGAGATTTTCTTGGTTCCTGTGAACTCAATCTTCCTGAGCCAACTCTATTTCCTTAAAGATGACCCAGAATGTAAGCATGTAATTTTCCAATATATAGCATACTACTGAGAAGGCGGCGCAGCTAAGGACAGTTATCCCGTTCTAATTAAAAAGGAAGCGTCAGGAAATGACAGTGCATCTCCAGCCACAGCTATGCGGCTGACAGCACTTCAGGCTGCTGGCAAATGTTTTTTAATCTGCTTCATCTGTGTCAAAAGAAGTCATCACATGCAGCAGATTAATCAGTGCGAGAACTTTGACTGCAAAACAACACGGAGGTGCAGGAATACAAAGAAAAAGATCAGTGTATGAAACTTTTTTTTTTTTTTTTTGGTCCACCATGAGAATTGTACACCTTTCAAAAGAGAAAAGGAAAACCAATGGACATTTAGAGGTTTTTATCCCAAAATGATGCATATACAGAAACACAAAAAAATCATATAACATATCTTGTTTCTTTTGTTGTCGTGTTGATTTTTTATTACAAAATTGAGCTCTTTCTGTGGACTGTAAATATGTTTGGGGTTTTTTAAACCTGCAATGATGTGTGTGATGTGCAGTAATTCTCATGCTGAGTTTCTGATAGAGGTGTGTGTACACACACACACACACACAGAGGGAGAACAAAGGCGAGGACACCTGGGATTCCCACCGTTGTATGGGTGGTCACATGCACCTCTGCCTCTTCTTCATGCCTTCCACATGTGGAAGCACTTTATCTTCCCGCTGCCCCGCTCACGCTCTCACTCTGTCTCCCCTTCCACCCTCTCTTTGTGTCTGTGTGTGTGTGTGTGTGTGTGTTTGTGTGTGTGAGCCACTTCACTCGAGAAAAACCAAAGCTGTGAGAAGACGGTCCTCAATGAGAATAGCGATTTAACCCGCTCCCGCCCGCTGCCCCCTTTGAGAGGTACTCAAAACATTTGAATTTGCTGTTAAAACAATGCACCGCAGTTTCTGGGGGCCTGTCATGGTGGTCAGCTCAGCCGTAAAGTGATGAGAGCGCAGACACCGCAGCCATCCACGTGTCCCCAGTAGATCAGTGACGCATGGAGCACTGGGTTGAGTGGCAGCAGGCCACTAGCATCGACCTGTTTGTCCGAGTTTGCGTTTTCAGGTTGTATTTGTGGGTTCATTTTGTATACGACTTAAAAATTAAACAATGGCCGACCGTCTTGTTGTCTGTCTGGTTGGCTACCCTCTCACCCTCTTCTCCCACTTCAAAAGCGGACGCGCTTGTGGAGATCTCCCTCTCCTCTCCTCCGCCGTCTCCGTCTTTCAGCGCGGCGGCCCCCGAGGTGACGCGGCGAGGCGATTAGTCATATTCAATTTACATATGGCTGTCACGGGCTCCTCCAGGCTGAGCGCTGATGTCATCCGTGCATGGGGCCCGCCGTGGCCACCCCGGCGTGTGGGAAGACTTCTCGCTGTCAGGGGGGGAGAAAACCTTCCCCCTATTGGGAGCACTATTACTGTTCAAGTGATATGATGAATGTGGGGCGGCACGTTTGTGTGCATGTATGCGTTTGGGAAAGCTGTGAAACTTGTGCACGTGCTTACACTGCGTGTTCACTATTTTACTTTTGCAGTAATAGCACCCCCTACATTGGTGTTCGCCAAGGGGTGTGAATTTCTGGCACCAATTGACTATGTCACTACATTTGATATTTAGTCCCTTCTGTGATTTTAGGACTCCGTACATTACAGAGGTAATAAGTCAAGTGAGAAGTCATTTTGTCATATAATTCGATTCAACAGGACTTCTTTTCAGACCCGGAGGTTGCCGCTTGGTACTATCACTACAGCTGCCCCCATGAAAGAGACAGCTAAGGCTAGCTGTGGCTAGTATGGAGCCGCAAAGTGTTCAATATTGAATAAATCATTTAAAAATGATGAAATCAATAATCACATGAGGAGAATTGTGTAAAATACATTAAACAATCATTTGTGAAATAATTTACGGAAATATTAAAACTCGAGTCAATGTTATAACATTTTATTTCATCATTCTTTTTTTCATAATTACTACATTTTATAGGAGTTTGCTTTTATTTCAAGATGCGCTTTTCAAAAGTCAGTTTTT
>CM022483.1:11565342-11616982 GCA_011952105.1 Coreoperca whiteheadi
TTACCCAAAAATGAGCCAAGACAATGAGAGGCAAGAGTGAATATGAACTAAATTGGGCCCTAAAAAGGTCAGCAAAACAGAACTGAACACAAAACACAGGAGAGTGAACTGCAACTAAACTAAGAAACTGGCTAAACAAACGGACCTAGGCCAGCGACGCACAGTGGTTTGGCTGGCCAGTACAATGTTCCCCTTACCACACAACAGGTGAACAGAATACAATACATACGATAACTGACAGTTTACTACCAACTCAAGATTATATACAAAAAAAGAGCCCGAATAACTCTAGATATCAACAAATGTGTCCAGAAAGTGCTGTCAGCGGCTGGTGATTGGTGGATGAGCAGTAATGGATAGCCAGCATGTGAGGAGCAGCCCAGTCACATTTACCGTCAGTCGGCCAAACGTCTTCACAGAAGTTATTTCACAAATGACAGGAGAGAAAAAAACATATAGCATGCAAGGCTCCATTTGAAGCCACATTTTGCATTTGTTGTCTTATCCTGCACAGATCTTTTCTTGGTTAGGGCTTTATTTGAAGACAGATGTGAAAAGCCACAGTTTTTCATTATAGTGTTAAGTCGGGCCACATTTTGCCTTCTTTGGAGTTTCACTGCTGACTGAGCTGAGTCACAGATCTGTGGAGAAAGGCAGCCAGGGCCGTCTTGTTGTTGCAAAAGTGGATTTAAAAAACAAAAAGCAACATCATTTATTGTTTCCAATCAATAACACCAGAGAAGACGGTCAATAATCCTGCACCTAAGCTTCTTATCATCATTATGAACCAGATCTGGATATACTAGATGAGTTTGAGGTTTATAATGCTTAAAGCAAACAGTGTATAATGTCAGTCACCTGAGGTGTTAGTCATTAGCATATTAATCAATCAATATTGGACATATTATTCACCTGTCGTGCAGTTTCTGGCCTTTTCATTTATCCCTCATCTTTCATCTGTCTAGCTCCGCCAGCAGTGATTCGCCTCCCGGTGAAGAATAATAAGACAGCAGGTGAAAAGTTTTTTGTTTTTTTTTTTTACTTAAAGCAATGGATTACACAAGTGCAGACAGTGGTCAGAATATTCCCACAGAGCAACGCTTACTGTATATTTATGCTTGCCGGGAAGCAAATGTGGAATAATTACGTATGCAAATTCTGATTATTCTTATTGAGCGTTTTCTTAGGCCTTCAGTGAATTCTTTTAGGGGTTTTTTAAACACACATTTTGTTTTAATTTACCAATTTTCAAAAACATTTTTATTCAAATTACTATAAAAAGGTTAAAACAGGGTTTATTTTTTCAAAATAAAGCAGGAAACAAATACCCACGAGTTCCCTTTTACATACACCCACACAAACACACAGAAATTCTCTATCCCATTTTCTCTCTAATCAATCGCCTGTTATCTATGCAAACTCCTTAAACCGCTCAATGGGAAAAGCGGGCTGATTGTTTTTCCATTAAGTAATATTACTGCTACACATACAGCCACAGGTCGATGCGGCGCTCATTATGGCTGCGGGCTGATAATAATTAACCACTAATGTGTGTAGAAACAGGCCCCTGGTGGGCTGATGGTAAAGCAGGGAGCTCCCTGAGGGAAGCAACATCGCAGGAAGCTGCGACTGCTTATTTGGCTCACTTGCTTCGCAAAGGAACCAAAATAGGCCCCACAGACTCCAAAAGGGATTAAGCAGATGAACTAAGCAGGGGAGTAATTGGAGGCGAATGCGTTTGTGGTACTTGTGAGATTTGCTGTGAACTTTGTCATGTATACACTCGACTGAAAATAGGGATTTTACTAAAATGTATAACATATAATAAACAGCTGGTTGATTAGATTGAATTTACAATCATTTGCTTGTTGCGAAGAAAATCCCTGGCGTTTTGTTTTTTTAAATAAGGCACCCTTTATTAAGCAGCAATGAGTGCTTCATAGATTGATTGCAAACCGTTAATTAGAACACATTTTGAGTTGCCAGGCTGTGAAACATCTCTCTGGCTGTTTAGTCACTGACCGGCAAGTCATTAATAAGTCATAAAATAAAAAGGTGACAAACATCAAGTCTGCACAAGTCTAGACCCCTTATCAATGACTTTAGGAGGTCTAGAGCTCCTCCTTTTCTAATAAGTATTCAAGTCTGCAATCATAAATGTTTGTTATTAATCAAGTCGGCATTTTAAAAATTCTTTGAAAACTGTCTAATAAGCTACTAGCAAAAGGTAGTGAGTTACAAGTCATCGATAAAGTGCTCTTACAATAATCTGCCCTGCTGCGATTTTCCAGAAGGTCAGAGGTCAAACTGTCTACTGGAAGGCTCCGAACGATGGAATAAAGAACTAAAAGTGCGTGATGCTGGAGGAGGGGAAACACCAGCAACAACCTGGCTACCCAAAGCGATGTTCTTATTCATTGCTTCGAATCAGTGTTGGGCAGTAATTCGTTCATTAATTTGAAATTCAGTAGCTACATTACAGTTTTTAATCCCATTAAAAATCTGTTACTTTGACATTTGGTGGGCAGCGTATTTGCGGTTTTCCCCGGAGAGTTAGATGGTGGGTTAATATCAGACTGGTCCAGGAACAGCTCGTTTGGCCTCTACCTCTCAAGGAGAAATGTGTCTTACTCGCGTGTTGCGTGTTCTTAGATGGCGTGCTAACGTTAGCCTACATTCAGGAGTCGCCTAGCTTTGATAAGAGTTGGAAGGTGATTTAGTAACTATTAATTCCAGGCTCTAAAGTCTTTATGAAGAGTGGCGTATTAGAAAGTAGTATACCAAAATCACATGTGGTGTGCGGGCCACAACCTATGAAAGGTCGGGGGAAAGATGAGGATAAAATCATTAATACGTCGTCCACTAATTAACTGCTGTACAGTTGCAAACCTCTGAAATGGTAACATTGCAACTTAGCTGCTGTAGGTTAAATAAGACAACACTAGGCTTCGCCATAATTTATGTGGACTCTAAGTAGAGAAGAACCAGAAATGAAATGAGAGGCAGTTGGTTAAAAACAAGAAAAAGTTGATTCCCTGTAGGGGAAGTCTGGGGAGCCAGATGTTCATGAGCCTCCTGCTCACTGGAGTGCACGTCTGAGTACCAGCGTGCCTTAATGTGTGTGTGTGTGTGTGTGTGTGTGTGTGTGTTAGAGAGAAAGAGAGGCGTTTCCTGATGTCCTGGCCAGATGTTGCTGATCCCTGCCACTCAGCAGAGGGAAGTTTATACCCAGCTTTACCGCATTAGGAGAGATGACTGTGGACGAGAAAGTCAATCCCGCTGGACAAATTTGGTTCGTTGAAGGAAAATCTGAATTTGAATGTTCTTCAGAGAAATGCTGAGCGCATTATCATCTTGGAAACGTCACAAAAAGCTAAAGACTTGCGAAGAAGAAATCAAACTCCTTTGGTTGGCCAGCACCCATTAGGATTTTGATCATTTGCATGTATTTTGGAGCCAATGAAAGAGTAATAAGTGAAGCAATTTCAAGATATATGTTGTAATACATTGCTGTATAATGTAAAACATTCCTTTCTACGGTGATATTATTATGTGTTGGAAAATGGAGTATATAAGTAATAATTTGCGTGGCTAATGTTAATGTTGTAGTAGTCACAAGGTTTTGAAATGCTCCTTTAACATCTATTAAAGGCGCACTCCACCTATTTATTTATTCATTTAGTGGTCATTAGGAGTAGCACTAAGCCTTGTATAACATCTTCTGCTGACACTCGGAGAAAACAACCCAAGTGATGTCACTGTGATGCCATCAGGGTTATCTCAACTTGGAAACTACAAACTCATAACCCGCTTCCATTACAGACTGGGGACAGAAAATGACGGGCATACAAGGCGGAGACGATCCGAGTTGCATTATGGGCTTTCGGGGCTTGACCCATGCTAGGGAATAAAGTCAGGATATCTCGGCCTCTGCCGCTTCGATGGTGACCCTTTTTAAATCTGCCGCTCACGCGCCCCAAAACGTCACAAAGGTTTACTAAGGCATCGCCGGAGCCGCCTTTTTAATGCCGTAACCGCCAACAGCGCGTCATATGTCTGCATGCTACATATGAAGCGACTGACGGCTGCCGATTAGCCTGGTTTTAACATTAAAACTGGATACGGGGAAACAGTGAGCCTAGCTAGCGACAAACACAACAAGACTGTTTCCAGTCCTTATGCTAAGCTAAGCTAACCATCGCCTAGCTTCATATTTACCGGACAGATATGACAGAGTGGTACGGATCCTCTCATCACAAAACACATTAATTCTGGGGGGGAAAAAAAGGTCACTTTCACTGACTACACTGTTTATTATTCCCATTAGGATAAATGGAAAGAAAGGGCTGTCAAAATGTAGCTAATTGAAATTGTATTGAAATTGAACGATGATGATTGAAATGCTGATTGGATGTAATCGGCTACCATTTACTCGAACCTAATGAGTCGATTACTTAACTGCAATTGACTATCTGACAAATGAAGCAAATCAGACATTTAAATTGCATTCGAAACCAATTAGAAGACTGTATCGAAGTTGGACTGGTAGAATGTCCTGATTACATCAGTCTTCTCCTCGTCCACTCGCTCAGTAATGCCTGTGTGGTATGACATACATCAGTCTGTCTGTCAGTAGAATATGTGCATCTGTGGAGTCCCTATGGTCCAAAGGCCTGTATCTACGGTGTGTGGGAGAAATCTTGCTGTTGTGTTGTATGCTTGAGTATATACGTGTGTCAGTGGATTTCTGTGTGTTTTTGCTCCCTATTATGTCCACACTCGCATCTGTCTTTACCCTCACATGTGTGCGTGTTTCGCCGTGAGTGTGTTGGAGTGTGTTCAGTGCTGGCGTGGGGATCCATCTGTGTCAGGTTAACCCGCCGGGAGCCTCTCCCAGCAGGTAGTCCTGGAGGGCCTAAATCATCTGGGCGGCCAGAAGCGTGAAATCCTTCCAGGCCTGGACAGATGTCTCTCTGTTCAGCCCGACTCAGCCTCCAGCGACCTCACAGACCTTTAAAGACCATCGGCGCACTGGATTACTTCAAACCCCCCCAAACTGGACTAAAGAATAATTTACAAAATTCAATCATGCTTACCAAATGCATACAAATACAAAGTAACGGCAAAATATCTATTCTTTAGAATGGAAAGTGCTTAATACTCAGCTACATGTTTGTTCCTTTTATAATTTAACATCTGTGAAGAAACGGGTACTCCCATTTCCAAAATAAGGCTACACATGCAGAGGAGGCTGGACTGTTTAAACTTGATTATTTTAAGATATTGCGTTCGTTTTTTAGCAGATAAAAAAAAAAAAAAATCAATCAATAAACTTGATACCATGAGTGCCACACGCCATGTGAAATGACATCATGCGAAGGCCAGGTCAGCCAGAGGCTAAACCCGCCTGTATCTGTGGGGGTGACACAGCAGAAAGGCAGTGAAAGAGTGAGTAGCGAGAGTACTGCCCTCCGTGACCTGAAGGCCATCTGCACAGATCTTGATCTTTCACACATCAGGAGATGAGCAGTCCATGGTGACTCAGATCACATGTTCGTATGAATGGCCTGAAACGGGACGGGCAGTGCCTTTTACATTACACCTAAATGCATGTGGCTGCATAGCTAATATTTTAGCTGACCAGTAGGCAGTCTTCCGCATTTTGCTGGGTTGTGTCAATAATGGAAGATTGACTGCCTATAAACACAAAGAGTGATGGCGCTACTGTTCCGGAGATGCAACAGACCGACGCCGGCGTCATACGAAAGAAAGCAAGAAAGCAGGTCAATGGACGCAAAATTAGTACACGGCCCCCGAGAACAGGATGAATCGTCAACATTTATCATTTTCCAGTTAACGAGAAACTCCAAAACACCAATAAGAATACCCAAGAATAGCGACAAAATGACTCGGGCCAGACAGGTTACTGGTGTATAGGTGACGTATAGCGCGTTGATTTTCACTCCGTGGGAACTTTAAAGCTGCAATATTTTATATTAACAATGGACCAAATGAATATGTGTAATGTGAAAGCAGTCGCTGTCTGTCTAATTTAATTACCGGTGTCATGTATGGACGCTGGCTTTAATATCCAGGAAGCGACGCATCAAAACTTGAGAACTATATCCATTTTTTTTTTTCTCATTAAAACAGTAGATGTCTCTCTAGAAGCACCGTTAAAACACCCTCAATGGCTTCCCGTTCATTGGGGGCCTCCTGCACCAGCTGATTGAGCTGGTGCTATGTTTTAAGCCTAGGTGGCTGAGCCGTGGGCCTGATGGGTTCCAGCTGCGCCTGTGTGTCTGCATTACGACCTCACGTGGAAAAGGGGCTGCAAAGTCGAACCACCTGGCGAGAGGCCGAGCTGCCAGGGAGGTGCGAGGTGGTGGTGGACGAGGCCAACCCTGGAAAACCTCGCCCCAAGATTACGGAGGAGGCCTTGCCAAACCTTCTTAACATTCTATTTTTTTTATTTTTTTATTTATTTTTTATTTGAGGCTACTGCCACTTCATAATTTGATGTTTATTCCCCTCCCAAGCACATGGTCAGCTTATTGATCTCCATGCAGCTTAGCTGGCTGCAGATGCCATTTTGGCACGACCCGTCAGCCAAAAGTACATTTGCCAATTCACACGAACAATTTGGGCTTACGGGCTATTTTGCAGGCTTAATCCGCTCCATTTTCAATGCTCCATCCTTTGACCTTGGCCCATTTCAACACAAAGCCTGACGAAAAGCAACAGGATCCTCTCCTTTTGTGCGTGTGACCACCGCAGCTAGCGAACAGCTGGGATTTCATTGACGTGATACTGCAGCCTTGTCACAAGTGTAGCTACAGACAGGAGTGAATAATTCTTTTACAAGCAGCATGACAGGAGAGATGGCAACCCAGCCTAGGATTTCATGTTTGTCCGGGGAGACGTCTCCGCAGCAAACACATCTTGGCACGAGCATGTAGCGGTTGTCACGTTAAGATTCTCGGATTTTCGAGGCTGCATTTGAACGGGAAAGTCAGCTTAGAAGATTATCGCCTCGAGGAAATACCTGCACTGCACTCACACTCAGGAATTTAGGACTTCTTCTGGGTAATGCCTTGCTCAAGGGCTTTGTGTTGGTACTAGGCCCTACCATGTCTCATTCAATACCCCCGCCCTAAATCCCCAAGCACAGATTCAAACTGGCAACCCTCCAGTCCATTATATGTTACTGCTGCCAGTGATTGTGCATGTTTTTCCCTTTTGAAATGAATTCCATGTGATCCAATCAAATGCCTGGTTAGTCCCGCTTTCAAACCCTCTGTCTCTGCACACAACCAAAACGCTGGCAACAAGTAAGGATATTTTTTTAATCTGTTGGGAGAAACACGGTTTTCACCTAGAAAAGATCGACACCACTTGCGTCTGTACGCTCGATGAGGCTAGAGGCAGCGTGTTATATTTCAGTCGCTTCATTGGTAGAAAAACCCAAATGTAAACAACTTGTGGTTTTAAGGGGATGTGGACGTGATGGAACGATTTCATAGAGAGAAACTGTTCCGGCACCCAACTCTCCAGAAGACCTCTAGTCCTTTTTACATTTACAGTAAACACACAAGATAGAACATGATAATTAGTAAAGTTTAGGGGTGCCAGTAGGTGTATTTTTTTCCCCCTTTTGGACAGAGCTAGTGAGCTGTTTTCCCTGTTGACAGTCTCTATGCTAACAAGCTAAGCTAATCGTCTCCTGGTTCTAGCTCCGTATTTAGCGCGCAAACGTGAGCGCGGGATCAATTTTCCCATCTAACCCCATAAAATTGAAATTGAATGAAATGATCCCTGCAAAAAAAAAAATAAAATAAAATAAAAGTAGATTTGAGTAGAATGTAGAATTCTCCTTGGCCAGCACACACACACACACACACACACACACACACACACACACACTCACTCTCCAGTGTTATCAGCGTGGCCCTCGGCGCTGCGAAGGACCGCGCCACACTGCATCCATCACGGCCCGTCTCAGCCAGCTCACCGCTCAGGCTGGAAAATGGTGCGCAATGCGGCTGATGAGCTGGTGAGAGATATTTACGAGGATCCTCGTAAACCAGCCGCAACAGATCCCAGGCAGATGACTGCGACGTGGTTTGTTTTTTTTTCTTTTCCACGATAGCACTTAACATGTTACCTGCAGCTGTCATTCAGGGAGCATGTTTTACCGTGTGGAGCAATCCAAAGCGAGACACAGCTCATCAGTAATAAGTCAACGTTGTTTCTGAAAGAGAACAGTAACTATGGGCTTCAATATGTTTTTAAACTAGAATTACCGCTCCATGGTTCTATGCCTCCGCCAACCAGTCAAGCAGCAGTTTGCATCCGTGTCTGTCCAGACTCGTTATAATATATATATGTCGTGAATACTTGGAAGGAATAGAATAAAAGGTATAAAGTGTATTTTATGGCTAAATAGAAGTTATCACTATACATTATGTATGTACATTGTTGAGCTGATGAATTCAGGGTCCAGCACGTCGTTTGTCCGATGACGCTCTAAATTCAGAATGAGGCGGGAAGAGAATGGACGAGATGGTTGGAAGCGCCTACTGCCAAAAAAGTGTTTTTCTAGGACATTACGACGAAGTTGACCTTTGAGGTAAGAAAATCCCTTCATGGTGGCATCCCATTAAACACCTGTGTGGAATGTTGTCATAACCACCGCACCAATTCTCCAGTTATGGCCAAAAACGTGTTTTGTGAGGTCACGGTGACCTTTGACCTTTGACCACCAAATTCTAATCAGTGCATCCCGGAGTCCCCCGTGGACACTTGTGCCAAACTGGGGCGCTCCTGAGATTTCGCGTTCACGAGGCGGATAACCCGAGAACATAATGCCCGCGGGCCGCCGCTGTCGCCCCTCCCTTCACTGGAGCATTTTCACAAGACAAACATCAATATCCACTTTAATTTGCTGCAATGCTCATATGAGCACTTATGTGACACAAATGCAACGCAGCAGTGAAAAAGCTTTTATTTTGTTTTCAAAGGAAGTGTTCCCTCCATGGTTGATGGCAACGCCTGGCAGCCTTTGTCTATAATGGAGTTTGTGGCTAAAGAGGAATAAACCCAAGTGCCCACCGGGTATCCCTTCCTGTGGCTGGTAACATTGTGTGTTGTGTCTGAGACAGCGGTGTTGACTCCTGCTGTCGCATGCATGTCATTCATTACTTAAAAGTTAATACTGACTCAGTTTGGAACGGAGCAGTAAAACCACACAATAGGGGCTTAGAAGAAGAGGTCAACTGTAGCAACACGAGGTCGCACCAACTGTCTTTCATGAATTGAACAAAAAAGGAAAATAAGTCTCATAGGAACCACTAGCAGCATCCTAGTAAGTTTTTGTCGTCCCTATTCAACGACTGCTCGAGCAAGTCACTATGTGGAGGAGAAAATAAGTTCAGCAAGCTCCAGGAGAAGGGGGGGGGGGGGGGGCAGACATGTCAGAGTGAGTTACTTTGAGGAAAGAAAAGAGTGACAGTGAGAAAGAGCCAGTGTGATTTGGTCTCCTGTCATCTGCCTTCTGGATCCCTGTACACAAAACATGTTGCGACTGAAAGAGATGGACAGAGGGAGAGAAAGAGAGAATCGCTTTAATCCATCTGGCATCCTTATGCCGCTGTTCAGGCCCCGTGGTGACTTCAGAGATAGAAGATGAGCATGAAAGGGAATTACAACGAAGCCCTTTCACTGATTCCAAAAAGTCTGCTCCAAATTACTTTGAGAGCAAATATCAACTTAAACAGGCTGCCTCTGCCTTAGCCCTCTCTCCGAAGTTCACGACTTCCTCCGCAAACAAGGCCAAAAGTGGGATGGGATGAGGACCAGCAGCCATTTGAGTCCCCCTCTGATGGATCGAACATGGCACTTATGCTAATTCGCCTCGCTTTTTGGCCAGCACCACGCGCATTCTTACCCAGCCGAGACTCCATTTGGAATGTGCAGTTGTGGCAGTAAAGCATCGCGCTCGAAGATGAAGATGCTGCTGCTTGCGCCGCTTAGGCCTAAACTGTTTCTACTTACTATCTTTGCTGGATGGCAAACAGACTTGGTGGCCACAGCAGAGAGCGGCACATACAGTCACAGGCAGGCGGTCAAGCGCAAAGTGTGCGCACTGCATGCACGAGCAGGATGCCTAGATAAAACTGACTGCAAGCCGGAGAAGATTTCTTTGGTGAAATTTTCTCCATTGATGTCCAAACTTTTGGTAATCAATAAAACACGTCCTACTTCACATTGGTGGGTCAATAGCTGCTTTTAACTGCAGGGTCGCTTGAGGTGACAAAAAAAAAAAAAAAAGATATCCCCCAACTCTGCGGTTCCCCTCAGCTCTACAGCGCTTTTTAGCGTCTTTCAGCTCATTCTTTCGATTGTATGTCCCGCAACTGTACGGTTCACTCTCGCCCGCGGTGTTTTCCACCCGGAGCGGGCAGCTCTTCTCAGCAAAAAGGCTACTGCCGTGCACCACCTGCCCAGCACCAAACAGCAGGCAGACATGGTTAGCAGCTAGCAGCTAAAGAGCCGGATATTTCCCCTCAGGAGTTATGGGGTTGACCAAAGAGAGATAAGAGGAGAGTGAATATTGGATTTAAATTCATCAGGTGGCCAGAAGCGTGACTCCAAAATAAATGCTTGGTGTTATGTTTGATGTGTAAATGAGCCACCGATTGCCAACACATTCGGCCATATTAACTATGAGATGATAATATGTCAGTATGGTGTTGTTCCACTGTTTAAGTCTTAAAAATGATCCGCATTGTTCTTAGAGGAGTGGGCAATATGGGTAAAATGTCATTTTATATCACACTATCAATATATATTTTAATACAGTAAAGAAAATCAATTGCTCATGAATAAAATAACCAGACAGAGATGTCTGCTCTCGGCTTATCCAACAAATAAAATACCTTCCAGACCAAGGTACTTTGTTACATAAACGCAAAAATCATAAAGCAGTTCTGCCCAAAATGGCCTAATACAGACAGAGATATGGCAAAAAAGGGTATAAATATAGTAATTTCCCCAACCTTAGTTCTTAGCCAAGTCACACAGACGTATATACCGACAGTGTACTGTTTAATATTTGATGTTCTTTATTTATGACACTACCCTAATGTTGTATTCCATATGGCGTAAAAACCACCCTGAAGGCATGCTGGCTTGGCAACTTATGCCATTAGTCTGTTGCTGTATTGAATCTGGAAAGTTTGAATATTAGTGGCCAGCCAGTTTAAAGTATTCTTTGACGAGGCACCTCGAAACTACTTGCTGCTGTAATACTCCCTCCTCTACAGTGAAGCAGCTGTCGCAGTGATTGGACTCTCCAGCGCTTGAAAGAAACATGCCCTGCTGTAGTCTTTCTATTATCTAAACACACATCTGCTCTGATTGATATGCTTGAAGTGGGCCAATTTCACCTCCCTGTGCGACGTGATAGCCATTTATTTGTTCAGCTTTAATTGTTGAAGCTCCTGTCAGCGAGGCAAGGGAGCACAGCTGCAGAAAGGTGACACGTTGGCACGGGATCAGGACAATTCGATACCGCTCTACGCCTGCTTTCGAATTAGCATGAACCCGGTCGAAACATTCCTCCACCAAAGTGTCGCTGTCAGATCTGGCGTGATAAAGCCAATCTGCACCTCTCTGCCATTACAGCAATTTAAGTGTAATGCATATTCTGAACATTTGAACATTTATCTCTTTAGAGTGCAAATGACGTGAAGCTGCAACACGGTCTCACCCCCACACACCGAATCATACATATATGGTGAAGGCTTGTCCACATGTCTTATATTCATGCAGAGATTGACAGATACAATTGCATGCACATGCAATCGGGTTCCTTCAGTTTAATTTGAAGGCACTTGGGGGTCAAGGATGTCTTTCAATCAAAAAGAGTTCTGACAAGGGGAACGTCTTTATCCTCTGTCATGAAAACAATCTGCAAATTATTTGAATTAAAAGTGACGGAACAGCATGAACATCTGGGAGCCGACTGCCGGACAGTTCTCTTTATGTGCGCAACTTCTTCTCTCACTACAGTCACGAGAAAATAGTAAGTGGAGAGCAGAATTTGTGTCAGCGCGGCTCAGGAAAATAAGATATCATGTCTTGCTGTCGGTTTGATGTCAGGCTCTCGGAGTCGTACCCGAACGCCTCATCCCATTGAGGCTGCGATGGAGGCCGCCAGAGTGAGGGGGGGGGGTTCGGCCAGAGTTCACGTCTACAGCCGCTAACCAGCTCTCATTTCCCCCTCTTCATCAGCTCTGTCTTTATTTACCTCTTTATTTTTCTCTCCACAGTGCTGAGCGACGTCTCCTTCAGTGTGTGTTACTCAGCAGCCGAAACCCGCGGGACGGCCTCGCCCAGTCCCCGCGTCACTCAGAGCTTCAGCCAGACACTTTGTTTGCGTCTTCATCAAATCGCCGTCAATGGACTCTGATTTGCGATCAGAAACATGTGTTTAAGTCCACATTTCGCTGCTCCAGAGTAATCAACAGAGGCGGCAGCACAAACTGTATGGTGGGATGTGATCACGTGTGAAACGACCCACTCACATAGAAAGTGAAAATTAATTCTCTGTGCGTCCTGTGGTTGAGTTAAGCCGATAGCATTTTCTCCATTGGGAAGAAATGATTTGAAACGCAGCCATTTAAGAATGGTCTTCTGACCAACTGTAGTCAGCGGGAGAGGGCCTGATTACATCTATATAACTGCGCTGTAGTCAAAGCTTTGAACAGATTTCTTTTTTTGGCCTCCTAATTGGGTGGCATATTGAATTGAAGTGGGGATTTTTCTATTTGACATGTCAAAGTCAGTCATTAGGAGTACTACTCTGCCTGTGGAAACAGTTACATAATGTGTTGTCAAGTTTGGGAAAATTACTCACGTGATCTTACTTCAGATATGGACATTTACCAGACGGGGAGGCTCCGAAGAAAGATGCATTATGGGAAGAAGCAGTAGTTTTCCGAAGCTTGACACACGGAGGGCAGGCTATCGCAGCCTCTGTTGCAATGATTTTGGCATTTTTAAAAAAATGTCTTTGGCAAGTTCTCCTTCTTTAGGGATGCGCGTTACTAAATTCCAGAGTAAAATAAAACACAACCTAAAAGGGAACCTTAAATAAGCTGACCAGTGAAATGTGTGCCATAGTTCTCTCAGTGTGTAGCACTGTGATCATCAGGTCTTTGTGGATCAGAAAAGCAACAGGTGTAAATTGGTATCAGCCATGCACTGGTATCACTTGTCACCTGTTCAGAATTCACACTCCTTATTCGCTGAGTCCTAACTCGGTCAACACATACGGTTAGATTCAGCGTGACTTACACTTTCCGGGGGACATCGGTATCTTTTGTCCATCATGGATAAACATCCAGAAAATCCCCTTGGAAATCATAGGTGAAAAAAGGGCTGCTTATAATTGCAGGTTTAGCATGCTAGCATGCACAAGTACAGCCTCGGCCGATGGGAGTCATTAGATTTGCAGATGTCTTGTCAAAAAAACCGAAGCACTGGAAACATTCAAATTTTGACCTGCTGGTGGGTGCTAGATGAAAAAGTCAGGAGATCACTGAAGTCAGTAGGATTCATCCCCTCGGGAACATGAATGTGGGCATACAGGCATAAAACTCAAATGTATAGAAATCAGAATCAAACAGCTTTATTGCCAAGTAGGTTTACACACACGACGAATCAGAAAGAAACAGCTGTATAAAGTACAGACCTGTAAATAAAGGGAGTAGAAACTGGAAACTAAGCAAAAAAAGCATAGGGTTGCCTATGACGATGACTCGACTATGTCCCTCCCTGATTTCTTCATTCTCCTCGCTGCTCTGAAACAACCCTCGGCAGCATCCACACTGTCACCGGACGCCTGCCAAGTGTACATGCCGTCACAAACCAGCTAATCTTCGAACGCTCGGAAGCAAAATTGTTTTTCTCACTTGAGCTTTCAGTTTAACCACAGCGTGCTGACAGACGTTGATGTGTCTGTCAATATGTCAGCCGAGGCTGCGAGAACAGCACGCTCGAACAGTTTATAAGAAGCTATTCGGACAGCTCAGTTGACCAAAGCCACATACAGCCGTGTGCATGATGGACTGTGGACCAGATCCTGACCTTTTGGATGTCCTCTATATCGCCAACTCTGCCTAGATTTATCACGCCTTAAAAAACCGCTTCCACTCCTCATTTACTAAAAACAAAACCAGGCTGCTTAATACCTTTTTTTCCCCCGACAAACATGACACGCGCATTGCCGACCCCGCCAATGCTATCCAAATGAAAAAGAAGAGAGTGAAGTCATTTTCGTTTCCCGTCTCGCGCCTCACACTGTTCAGATAGATCTGCCATGTTATGTGTCAGATCAGATAAGCAGAGAGCCTGCCCTGACATCTGCATTTGGGATAAGTCAATGCACTGCTTCTAATGCATTGGTACAAAAACAGCCTGCAAGATTTGGGATTTCTGCTGCGGGCTTGCTTAAGATGCACCACTTATTTTGCTCATATGCATGCGTTCGTGCAAGAAATGTGGTGTCTTTTTTGCCATGTTGGGGAAATTTAAGGTCAGCCTTTTGCCCATATAAAGATAGATATGATATTAATAAACTGAAAAGACAAGCACAATTCTATCCAGGTTTCCTTAATTGAAACCCTCTCCCCCAGCTCCCTTATTAATTTATACTCGTGATCTAAATTGACCCATCCAGCCGCGAGGTATACAAGTAGCCTTGCTACTGCAGCAGACTGATATGTCATTAGTGTCCCGCTGTGATCGTGGCCCCAATATTTCATACGGTGGTATGAGTGACTATCAGGTGACTCCTGCTACAGAGAATATGAAATTATCCCTCATCAGGGGTAAACAAGCATGCTGCCCAGGCCCCCTCCAGCTTTCAGCAGACGCCTTGAAGAATTTAGCAGCATAAATTGTTCTGACTTTGACGGATACTCCTAACCGCTACAGCTACCCCCTCCCCTCCGTTCGGCGCTCTCTCTCTCTCTCTGTCTGCATGGCTGTCTCTTTCTGCCTCACTCTCGTTACTAAATAACACTATGTCATGACACCAACTGGCAGTCTCCTCTCCAAGCGCTTCTCCAAGGTTCAAATACCATTCAGATAGTCCGGTTTTATTTAATAGTAAGTACGTTTATTTAGTATAGCACCTTTCACAGAACAAAGTGCTTCACAACAGCACAAGTACTAGAAATACAACCACAAAAACGGCAAGAGAAACAACATGAACACATAGGCAGCAGCACCGTAAGAAACAATTAAAAAATAAGCAACAAGAGGCCTTGAAAACACACAAGATTACAAACACTAGACAGCACGAGGCGGGACAAAGGCCTGATGGAATAGGAGAGTCTTCAGCTGCTTTTTGAAGGCGTCAACGGAGACGGCGGAGCGACCCACAGGGTCGGAAGCCACCACTTCGAAGACACGAGCGCCGTTTGTTTTCGGTCGAGCGCGCGAGAAGAAGACCAGTAAGCCCTGGTCGCACGACCAGAGCTACACATGCAGCATTTTCCATGAAATGAAGTGGATACTGAGATCTGGTAAGTATTCGCTGATGTTATATTGTGGGAGGAGCTCCTTTCACGCACACTCCCAAACGCTGGTTTCATCAGGCTTTTTCGTTTTTCTGACATTCAGACGTTGACGCTGCGGACTCCGTAAATGTTCCCATGCAGCTTTATTCAGACATGACAGGGTGTTTATGGAAAGAAGAGCCACGATCGTTGTGCGGTATTTGGCACCTGGTGCGCAGGATGGAGCGGCGAGAACATCGCCAAGGAAGAAGAGTGTTTTTCTGTTCTCGCACCGATGGATTTTATAAAACTTTCAATATACCGTGTGAACTTGTGTGACCCGTTAGCGACTGAGCTAACAAGCTTGCTAACTGACAGTACGCAAAGCTGTCTATCACGGAGAGCTTTTTCACCCTTCAGTTGCTCTTTATTGAATGAAACGATGTCAGATCCTGAGAAGAAAATGACAGGAGCACAGGATGGAGAAAACTGAAAGAGAGCCAGTGTTCCTGGCTTGCTCGTGTGTTAAACAATAGTTCACTGACTAGCCCTGGGAGTAGTCCCTACATCACCAAGCCTCTAGAACCAAGTATTTCACAGATTCATTATGCTGCGCCACTTTCTAGTGTGAGTGCGCCTTTAAGGGGCCAGTATACTCTGTCAGAACTGCTTGTCGGACGGTGTAACGTTTTATTCTTTACGCAACTGCCACTTTTCACGTGTACAACCAAGCTCAGCACAGTGGATGCCTTCCAGGAAAGCTGCCTGCAAATGTGCGCCATTGTTCCCATATCCAAACAATATCACGTCTCGTTTGGGTGTGGCCTTTCAGATCAGGCGTAAACAATCGGACCACTCGCCTCACAGTTCTGAACGAGCATAACCCGACACTTTGCCCCAACTTTGTGAAAGGACTTAACCTGGTATAGTCAGTGTTGAAGCATACATGAAGGAATTTCTGGGTATTTAAACATTATCAGCTCCTCATCAGCGCAGTTTTTGTCCTTTAACTGTTCACCTTTACTGAACCTATAGTGTCTTTGGAGCAGTTTTTTTTCTTTTCTTTTTGCCCATCATACAGATCCTACAACAGCTCATCCCTTTAGTTGTGCCCCTGTAACATAGGAGGTGACTGTCATTTCCACCGCTCATATTATATATCTCTGAGTCTGACTGTGCAGATTGCGATGCACCAGATCTGGCTTCTATAAAGACATAGGATAAGATTACTGCTAAATCAGTCTTGTGGCTTTTGTCTGGGAAAACTTATGAAGTCCTAAAATTCCCCCAGTTATGAGTGGGCCCAGCAGGGCTGCAGTGGAAGGTTCCCAAAAGGACTAAGGAGTGAAATATAATACAAGCGTCACTGATCCTCCAAATAATAAGGCACTGACAGCGTGGAATGATAGCATGATAACTCATAGAAGCTTCTTAAATCCAGCACAGGTACATGACCCTCGCTTTGTAAAGAAGTCATTTTCCATGATATATACTTCACTAATTCATCTGGCACATGCTTTGTTTTTCTGCTCTCCCCAACTCCTTTCTCCCTTCTATTCTCTTTCCTTTTGATGAAAAGTGGACTTATTTGCACTGTTGCACACATGGTTTTGGAGCTATAGTGATCATGTCTGGCACTCTTTCATTCAATACAAGTCATGGATAAAAAGGATTGAAGCCATGGTACATTTAATGAAATGAAGAAGCTGAAGTGCCACTGTTGGTTTACATGGAACCAATTTTGTGAGTAGCAGGGTTCCAATTGGCTGTTCGTGCAATCAATCACTGAGCGACAGCCGATTTTCATTAGTCGAGCATGACTCTCTCCACAGTTGCTGGCTAAATGAAAAAAATAACATGTTTGCAAAGAACATAAAACGCGAATGAAGTGAGGTGCAGATGTCTGTATATATTTAGTCTATCAGCGTAGGTCCTCCAGTGATTTCACATCAAAGCGGAGGACAGGGAGCCAAAAGTAACAGTTTCACTGCTCCTTGATCAGCATGTGATAGCTGTTTATTGGCTTTGGAAGTCAAGGGAGGGTCAGGATCAATCCACCGTGAGAGAGCGGCAGTCCCACTGAGGACAAGGTGTGATTTTATTAAATTAACATGGAACGGGGCCAGTTGACGCCTATCAACTCGTCCACTGAAACCTTTTGATTTCAAACACTGACTGTTTTTAGTACAAATTCAACAGCAGACACTAAGTGCATTTACATGCTCGTCAGTATACCAGTTTTGAGTCTCATCGTGGTTTTGATCTTATTTGGGATATGATGTTTACATGGAACCTGGTTATTCACTTCCCTGCATATACGATCCTGACTGTATCCAGGTTTCTGATCATCTGTGTGCATTTGTGTCTTGACTTCTCACCATCTGAGCCAGTAGGTTCTTTACCAAACAATAATGTTCATAAACCTGGATAAGGTGTTTACATGGGACAGACAGAGCTTTTGCTGGACACCCCAACTGTGACTTGCACAATCAGTATCTTCTTTTAAAGTCCCTCTGAAAACCTTCTTTTATCAAATGTCTTCCTTTAATACATTTTAACGTGCAAACATGTGTATATGTTATCCAAAGAGCCAATAGAAGTTTATATGTCAGAGCCCTTAATGGGACTCACAGCTGCTGATGGGTTGAACCTGTGGGCCTACGGTCAAACCACTAAACCACTCTCCTGCTCCAGTTCCCAGACCAGAAAGTACATGCTTTCTTCAGCATCTCTGAGGAAACAGGATGCTTCTAAATGCATGTTACAGTCATGCAAATGACAGATGCAATAGTTGTGACTGAAGGTATCTCAAATTTTTAAGTATATACAATAAAGTATTCTATTTGTTTTGAAAAAAAAATATAATCTTACACAAAGATAATAGTAGGATTTCAGAGGACGTAGCCATGTCCACTAATTAAATAAAGAACATGAGTTTTTTTTAAAACTTTTTATCATATATTTATTTGGCCAAGTTCACAAGTTAAGTTATCTCTTCTTCCCAGGATTACTACTCCTCCCCACTATTTGTCCTCGATCCACCTTCCAGTAGTTGCCTCCGAGGGTTAGTCGACTGAATCCGAAAAACGCTCTGGGAAAGTCTGGGTTCCTATTGTACCGCTGCTCCCACACTAATATTACACTCTATATCATGTCATTCTACTCTGAATCAAAGAAAAAGTACATCAGGGATAATATTTGGCATTACATTTCCATGGTATGCAAGACATATCAAGAGTATCTCGTCTTCCTCCTCCCCAGGACCTTCGATAGATCAGCGCAAGATATAACTCACTGTCCCTCAGCGGCCAACCTCCGCTGACTCTATGAACCAATGAACACTCATGTATACACCCACAGACTGCATGTTGTATTGCAGCTGGAAACAATCAGCATGGACCAGGACTTAATGACGCTTTGACATAAATGTTCATACTCTGCCGTCCCGCAGACAGACAAGCCTACCTGGCCCAGACAGTGAAGCAACATTATCTATTCTGGATTTATGACGAACAAGACATAATTTGTTACTGTCTGATGAACACGCTGCATGTTCAAGAGGTCAGATTTTAAGGCTGCCATGTATAGGAATTATTAACATCAATATATCATTGTCAAATTACCTGTAACATCTGGTTATAATGACAAACAAATTATATCATGGTTGAGATGATCTATTATAGAGATTGTGTTGGTATTAGTTATTTGTCAGCATTAAGATGACATTTCCCATAAATCCCCTTCTTTTCTGTGTGTTTGGATGTTGCAACTGGTCCACAGTATGAACATCTTTTCTACTGCCAGAAACACCAAAATCATCCTTCTCCTAAAGCGGTCCAGCAGATTTCCTAAAAACACTTTTGATGCCCAATATAAATAAGCCCCGTGTAAAAATAGAGTATGAGGCGCTTTTGTTGGTTCCCTGTTGGTTCCCAAGGATACAAAAGGGTTTCCTGTAGTTGTTTTTCTATATACAGAAGGATCTCAATGCAGCCAATATCCAAACTGATGTGCCAAAAAAGCACATGTAACCGTGGTGACGTATTTGCTGTAGTTAGACTAATGTCTGAAAATGTGACTTATTGATGTCAAAATACTGGACATACAGTAGTAGTTTTAGGGCTTCAGGCTAATATTTTGAATTGAAAACCTGAAAAAGAGTTCAATAAATACAGAGTTGTCAGATGAAGTATATCTTTGCAACAAGAGACCTGTCCAAGACAGATTAATGGTTGGTTAAGTACACTGGCTGAAGTAATGCAGACTGTTATATCAGACCATGGGGATGAAGAAATAGCTGAGGTATACATCAAAGCTCAGTCTTTATTATGGCCATCACATATGGACAAACCCTATCCCCAGACAAGAACGTTGATGTTGGACGAATCTGCAAAACCATCTATTACATTCAATGACAATGTTAAGTCCAATGGCTATGTTTCTTCAATTCTCACTTTTTGCAATGTGCATATGGTATGCACATGGAATCTATGGTATTGTTAAGGTTAGAGAAAGATAGAGAATGCTAAATGCAGGTCTGTGACGGGATGCAAACTCCAGTGTCATGCATGTAAGTCGGAAGTACTGCATGTCCATCCACCAAAGTGACCTCCACTCCCTTAATGTCCGCTACATATAGGGAACTACTTACTGGATGTAAATAGCGAAGTGCAATATGGACCTAGTTCCTATGATACTGGGCTGCAATGATGCCACAGAATGACATGGCAGAAAGAGACTGGCCTCACATGAGGAGCACAGGAAGGACCTCATTATAAAACAACTGCCCCTTCTCTTTGAGAGGGACCAGTTGAGGCAGGTATACAGCGTACACCCACCTCTGGGCAGAGGGATTCACCAGATACCTACCTAAAAATAGCCAGAGGTACTTATCACTGTCCATCTTCTCACAATTTATGTTACAGCCCATTATGTAATCTGTGCCGTTAACTTCACAAAGGAGACTTTTGTTCCCCAACTTTAGACTTAAGGCAGTGTATCCTCCCAGGCAACACACAGTCAGTACCTCATGGGTTAGAGACCAAGACACCACTACACCACTGTTGGGCCACATAGTCGGGACACCTCCTGGACGTGGACATAAACTCGGATGAGCGGCTACTATTGTCACAAGCTGAGATCACAGATACAGGCAGCCAAGATGAGGTTTCTGCGCAGTGGGACTTGGGTGACACATGAGCAGCACAGTGATTTGTGATGACATCATCATCAAACAACAGATCCTTCTCTTTGAGAGGAGCCATTTCAGGTGACTTGGGCGCCTATAAGGGACACCCCCTGGCTGTGGCCACAACCCGACTAGGAGGAAACCCAGGGGTAGATCCAGAACTCACAGGAGGGATTATATCGCTAAATTGATCTGGGAGTGCTTTAGGATCTCCCCAGTGGAGCCTAGGAGCCTGGTCAAAGTTGCTGTCTCAACAATCAGCTTCAAAAGGTGGCTGGACGAATGTAGGCAACTTGAGTGACAGAAATAATAGCAGTTTGTAGAAAGTGGGTAATGTCCAGGTATATTTATTCAACACCTCAGAAGTGACAGGAAACAGCAGGAGAGACAGAGGGAGAATGACATGCAACAAAGGTCCCAGCTGGAATCGAACCATTGCAATCATAGTAGGTTATGCGTCTTGACTACAAGGCCACCCCATAGCATTTATTATTGTAATATTACTTGATTAAAGCATAGCCATCGGAGATGATGTAAATTTATAATTCATCATGTAAATTATCTGTATACTTACGAATGGTATGAAGAGAACAGGATCATATAGAACATCTTTGCTAGAGATGCGGTTCAGAGCTGCCTGAGTAAAGTGTAGCACTGGGATCAGAAACATTCAGTAAAAGGAAAAAAAAAAAATCCCACATAGGCTTTTCTCTGAATTTTGTTCTCGTCACCTGACGTAAAGTGATGCATCTCCACCACAAAACCCAGGTGTGATCACTCAGTGGTCTAATGGGTTCCGCTGGGCTTCAGGAAAAGCTCTCGAGTTGCGAAAGATTAATTAGTTAAACTGGAGCAGACATCAGTCTTCTAACAAGTCTCTGCGCTGTCGCCGGGGATGGGGAGGGAGGGGGAGGAGGAGGAGGAGGAGGAGAGATGAAGAAGTGTTGCTGAGCCCGTGAAACATGGAGGCCAGAGTAGTGACAATGTGAGCAGTTACATTTTCTGGTTTTCCTTTTCCTGTTTCTTTTCAAGCTAATGCCTGGTGGCAGAGTTTTTAGTTTTTAAACTGGACACTGTAGAAAAAAAGGATTGTTTGGAGGAGGAGGAGAGGAAGGAGTAAAGCTCATCCCTCACTCTTATCTGGACACCAAGGGCTGTCAGGTCAAGTGTACAACCTTCCTGGTGCCACACTAATGATGCCCCCCCCCCACACACACACTTCTTCTGGGCGACAAGGTCAAGTCTCTCACCCCCCCCTTATCATCCCTCAGCAGAACCCTGCAGCTCTGACAGTCTTCACCATGGGTCTTAAAAATGATTCTATTCCACTTGCGATAATCCAATTTGCATTCTTACGCTATCTCAGCACCCTGAGAAAACACAGCAAAATACCTTTAGCTCAGACAGGAAATGTTTGCTGCATCTGCATGTTCTCTTGTCATTGATACTGCGTTTCACATCCACACAGTTACATTTGCTCCAAGAAGGCTCTTCTTCTCTTCTCCACTAAGGAGCTCCACTGAGGTAATTAGAGGTTCAGGGCCTTGCTTAAGGGCACCTCAGAAATAATTGCTATGAAAAGGTAACCACCCTTTTACCAGAGGATGCTGCTATTAGTCAGAACTGGAAGAACCGATAACCACAGCAAACACTGCTATTGGCCAGAGCTGCTATAGGGACTGTGATAAAGAGGCGACAGATGTTTTACTTTGAGCTTCTGCGTTAGTACTGTTGTTGGCATTCGATGTAAATCATGAGGTGCATATTGTCCAATATGGACGTGGCACCTAGGGATACTGGGCTGCCTATCTGCGACACCATTGTTTTGCTCTCAGCCACAAAGGTCATTCGCCGGTTACACTGATCATCGATCAGTACACGGCACAGTACTTCCTGTAAATGACTGTATGTGTTGAAATCAGTGGAGCCTCGAAAAAGATTGCTTACTGAAGTAGTTGCAGTTGCGGGAGTAAAGATTACATATAAGTCTTTTGAGCGACAGATGCATTTACAATGGACAATCAGATTTCAATCCATATGCTTCCAGTATACATTTACATTTGGCTTTTTTGATTTTTCACACCCAAGACACATGAAGTGTAAATGGTGTATTGAGGGAATGGGGTAGATTGAATTTACTCTCGTGTCAATTTACTCATGTCCGTAATTATTGAAATGCATTTTTACTGAAGATTTTCTGGCAATATGTTCCTCTGCAGCACAATGAGCAGCAGAGGAGTTGAGTGTGACATCTGTTAAGCCTTAGAGCTGGAAGGCCAAAAATAAAGTTACTGGGTTGGGCCCCCTTAGCTGCATTTACAGAAATCAGCTGGAGGACAAATGGTGAGATTCCTACACAGTGGGACACCATGAAAGACCACGCACACATGCAACAATACACACACGGGTATGCGCAAACACACCTCTACTGTATGTGCATGCACACAATGGCAGCACAAAGCCTCATTACATGGTTGGATTAACCGGAAACATTTTGTTGGCGCCAACATCAAGGCATCAATTTTTATCTTTGGCCGGGAAGAGCTGACATAACCTCAAAGGAAAAACGGATCCTCAATCAGCTCTTAAGTCTGAATCTCTTTACTCTTGGGATGTTTAATGGCAACCTTATCTTAAACTGTAGATGCCATTGTTTCAGTCACTTCACATTTTCCCTGATTTACATCGTTTTGAATTGTCAACGAGGGAATTGCTAAGCGGCATCTTTCTGCTTTGACAAAGATGGATTTGCTCAATTCTCCCCCCCTGTCGTATTCCACACAAAGCTCCAGCTTTGTGACTAATCGGCTGCTAAATCATCTGAATTTTAGTGACATTCGATGCACTGCCTGCTCATCAACAGCTCATACCTGAACAGCAGTGGAATAACAAAGCGGTTAGTTAAGGCTTCCCTGTCGTAATGATACTGAATCTTTTTCTGGACAAGAGCATCAGATAAATCCCTAAAACTAGTCAGAACAAAAAACTGACTGACGTGGATGAGGAGTCAAAGTGGAATCAAAGTCTAATTTCAATATACAACACAATTCAGCTGTCCAGGTCAGTCAAGTTCAAGCAATCCCAGATGAACCAAAGGAGGAACTGAGAGGTTTTGCTTTTAGAAAACAAAGAGCAGGCCTTTCAATTTAACAGCTAACAGGATTTTTTCATTACCAACCAGTGCCTCCCTCTTCGAAATGTTACTTCTTCACCATTTGCAAGCCACCTTGACAGTGCTGACCTTTGAGGCAACAGAGAGCCAAAAAGTCCAAAATGGAGGAAGCTATTATAGCTTATTAACTGCGTTGCACCACCCACTTTTATTTAACCTCCTCTGTAGGACTATAAACTGCTCCATAAAAGCGCAGAGAGTTACGAGACAGGAGTTAAAACGTCTTTTGAATAAACCCTGCAAATGAATTTCCCCATTAACGACGGAGCTAACAAGTTTACTAACTGACAGTTAGCAAGGTTGTAAGCTTGTAGAGCTTTTTTCCCCCTCTACAATAAAAGTCTTCATTGAATGAAATTAAGTACAATCTTGAGACCAAAATGCCGCGGGGAGTAAACAACACTGTGCAGATAAAATGGGAAGAAGCTCAGGGAGCTATTGTGACTAGCATGTGCCGACTGGCTAATGTGTTAGCAGTTAGCTCACCAGTTTCAATAGTTAACTAGACATGAGCGTAGTCACGACATCGTCAAGCTTCTAGAAAGAAGTGTTTTGTGAAGATGCGTGGATGAATTTTGTTGTGCCACTTTCTGAAACGTTTTACTTAAGTGTCACCAGTGTTCCTGCAGGATTCACCAAGTTAAATTAAGACATTTTAAAACATTTTCAATACCACATAGAATGCAATTTAATGCCTGCTTCATGGTCATACCAGCCAAAGTATAAATGATGTCAAGGAAAACCAGTAGGGATGATGAGGCTTAGAATTAGTTAAGTACATGGACTTATTGACACTTATATCACATTTATGTTAGTACTTCCAAGCAGCATAACAATCATTCCATCATCTAGATGCAAAATCTAAATATTATTCACATGGAATATCCATTTCCAATCAGGTAACTCTGGATGGTTGGTCTTCCTTCTGCTCTTCAGATTAAGGAATGAATATGATGTAATTTTGTATTGGCGTGTCATTATTTTTTCTCCCTGTTTGTTATTTTACTACCTACTTTATTCAAATATGTTGCATATAGTTTTTTAGATTGTATATGAATTTAAAATGTGTATATGGTGCCTGGAGTCTTCACATATTGTATTTCAGTGTACATGGGCTTTATTAGCGGAGTGAGTTTGATTACTGTGTCACTGACAATGGTAACTTGGCAAGGGATAGGTCACCATTAGGGGTGGGAGGCGCAGTTTTTAACTGCTTGTTAAGAGTACCCCTTTAAACAATGCACTTTACCTGTATCTGATGGCACCAAAAATTGCAAAGGATTTTCATCGTAGTAACAAACTAAATCCCTTCCAACACCCCTCCCTACTATAAATGTTCCCTCTTTCAAATCACTTTATCTTTACCTCTCTCTCCTCTCCTCCAGGATGTCGCAGAGAGAAATCCCTTGTAGTCTTACATTAGGTTGAGTTGCCACGTTTGCAAAAAAAAATAAAAAATTCTGAATTATAAATAAAAGGTAATGATGCTATTATCATGCTCTCTTACTATCCTGAGCGCCGTGCCTCACCTTTCTATTTGAATAATGATTTATAATCATATTATTTCTCTCCGGAGCCCTGCTCTGGAAAAGTAAAAAGCTATTATCCAGTTGTCAGCTTCCGGGAGACGCCGCGGGAGATGGAGCGATGATGCTGACACGCGCACACACTGTAGCGACACACACTCGGTACGCACGCGCTTGTGCAAGTAGAGACACACCCGGGGCATGCGCACTGCACGTGCACATGCAGAGCCATTCTGCTGCGCACACACTCAATAGTGCACATTCTTGCACACACATGCACACAGGCCTTTTTTCCCCCAGCGTCAGCAGGTGAAAAAAACCCCTCAGTGATCTCAAGCAAAAATGCAAAATTGTTGTGTTTGTTTAGCCCTGCTTGGAGTGCCAGGTGGGTGGGGTTTACTGCGCGAGAAACACTTGTCAATCACAGATATATTGAGTTCTCCTGTATCTGAGCTCAAATTTGAAATAAATCCGGGCTTCAAAAACAAACAACAAAAGCCATTTGAAGCCATTTAAGCACAGGTGTGGTCTTAAATGTGTGTTTCCAGGAGAAAAAACTACAAAATTATTAGTAGCATAACTATTCTAATACACATATTGGCAGCCCTACACACGTGGGCATAAGGCAAACCAGTGAGCAACATTTCTCGGATAAGAAATAAGACACAAATAGCATTGTTTACCCAGAATATAGTCAAGAGGACGGCAAAAATAGGAAACAAGCAGACAACACAGACTTCCCTAAACCATACTGTGATAGATACTGAGAAATAGATAGATAGATAGTGAGCTGGAGAGAAAATAAGATATCACGCATCACTGATCAATACTGTCACCTGCTCGGCCTAATCCGCTAAAACACATTCAGACAGAACGTGACGGCTGAGGTTATATCAGGTGTGATCTGGGAAACAACACGGTGTTTACACTGAGCATTAAAAACTACATGTGGCTGCAATGCCGAGGAGGGAAGTTGTCATTAAGCCATTTTTACTTGACAGGTTTCAGACTGACATATCAGATTGCTGCTGTAATGAAAAAAAAGAGAAACGCATTATAACTGGCGTACAGTATTGTTTCGTCAGGGACTTTCACCTGCGGGCCCATGTGGTCTATTAAAGTGTCGCTGCGCACTTAGAAAGTTACACGGGGACCTACAATGGGCATTCTTTGATGCAAAGGGTCACTGCTGTGGTGTTTCTCACTGATTTCTTTCAGGCGGAAATAATGTAGCTATTTGATGTTATCACACTGGGGGGGGGGGAATCTGAATAAATACTAATCAAGTAGTCCACGTTGCGTCCGTTTCCAGGCTTTTCAGACAAAGTTAGCAACGAATATTTCAGGGTTTCGTTGAGGCATTTCATGAAAAATGAACACACACTCTTAAATCACCATAATATATACAGTGCAAAAGAAAATGGGACTCACTTTCCAGTTCACCCAAATCACACATCTCACACAATCTGTTTTCCTATTGAATATTTTGGAATCAGATGACTCAACAGCGGCGCTCAACTGTGCAACTAAAGGTCTTCGGCTCCTCGATAAGCGAAACGTGACATATGACTCAGGGGCGTACTTGTGTTTAATATGGATGTATGTCCTTCATTTGGGTTTCAGCAAGATCCTTTCAAATGATTTTTCTTCAAACAAAAGCTTACTCTCGTGGAGTTTGCATTTGCAACACAAACTATTCCTGTACATGTACAGAAAATCCGCCTCCTCAGAGATTGAGCAGCGCGCGCTAGCCCATAGAGGACGGTGTAATTTACTCCACAAAAACACTTTCTGATTTATACTAACCTTTGCCATTTCAAATCAGCAGATTCCACAGTCAGTATCCCTTCACATCCTCGCTGTACTGACCCTGGTGCTCGGCCCATGTCTCCCTGAATCGCTGCTATGGGAGCAAGCCTTATATCCTCGTAGCATACTTCTCTCATCGGAGTCAACAAGGGACTTCGACGTCCACAGTCATAGGTTGAATCACTGTTGTGCTTCATCATTCTGAGGAGGAGTGATGCAAAACAGGCATTTATTTATGCGGAAATGATTACTTGATGATTTGGGATTCATTATTACTTTGAGCCAGGAGAGCTTTTTAAATCAACTGCGAGTGTGACAAGGACAGAGTCTTGTGGCTGGATCAATTTCACACCGTCTGACATGAAATCCTGTCTACAACTCGACTAGGTTGCTAAATAGGTAACGTCCATAATAACGCCGAGCGGAGGGGGTTTTGGTTCCAGTGTGGAGTGAATGAGCGGCCGTGGATGGGACGCAGTGAGATCTCTTTAGAATCTATTTCAGGGGACGAGAGTTGAGACAGAGACGTGCGCACACACTCACATATAAACACCCTCTTCCTCTGTCTTGATCCATCTACCAATCTGTAACAGCCACACACACACACACACACACACAAACACAGAGAGAGAGAAGCTGCTTACAGACATCTAATCTGGCGAGATTTACATTTGCAGGCCTTGGCGGCTGGTGTCAGGGTGTCATGTCTGCTGAATGTGATCTTCCATGTCGAGAACATTATTATCCCCGCGAGGAATTCAATACGGGGGCAGCCAGGGTTGCCCTCTTCAACAGCCTGGTAAGAAATGGAGAGAGGACGGTCAAAACGCCCCAGTAAAAGGAAAATACGGTGCGCAAAAAAAAAAAAAAAAAAAAAGCACACTGTGTGCCATTCAGCGGTGGCTTTTGGAGCGCCAGTCAGCTGCGAGACATGCTGCCGCTCTGACCTCAGCACACCTCACGCACCTCATTTCCTCGGCACCCATTCAGGGATCATTTCTCAACAGGACCCCGGTGGCCAGCAGTAATTACGCCATGCAAATGCCATTTAGGCCTTTTAATAAGGCCGGCGTCGCATCGCTTCAATTGGTTTGGTGTTTATCACCCAGAGCACACACACATCTGTGGCGCACCGAGGAGGGCAGGGGCCGGTGGTCATCTGTTCACCCATTCATCAGGAAATGTGCTCCTTCTGCTTCCTCTTTTATTCTCTTTTTACTGTTTGCCTTGGCTCTTTTCCTTTCCTGATTTAAAATGTACCGAGTGCAGGCAATAGTTATTTCCCCTCTTTTAAGACACATACAGCAGTCATGTCCATTCAGTCTCCAGTTCTTCTTCCATTTTCATGGGTTACACGAAGACACAAACACATGAAAAGTGCTGGTGCTGCACATGCAATACAGAATACAATAAAAGGCTCATATGGGAAAAGCAAAGAAAAACTGCAACAATAGAAACAGGGATAAGATAGCATGCTAAGCAGTGCGGGGAACCCGGGAGGCAGTTTACAGTCTATTAGAATTAAGAGCGTTTAATTACACGTGATAAATGAAAACTCAAACCTGTTACACCTCATTTTCACAAACCTGTATCTCTGACTAAAGAGGAGGATATAAATGGATTTGCTGTGATGGATTTAGTTTTCCAGGTGACTTGCTGGCTAAAAATTTCTGACATAGAAGGCAAATGTTCACCGATGATTTTACCCGAGCCCATAACAATGTCGCCCCGTTGATTTCTGTTTCGCAGATTTAGATTCCCCCGTAACAACAAGCCAGTGAGAAGGTCAGGACTGGGTCTATGATCGGGTATGAAACTCTCTCGGTCAAATCATCAGCACAAACGACTGTGTTGGAAAAGATCTGGTCCTTTGATAAAAAGTCGAAGGTGCACGCCTGTGGACTACGACTCCCAAACTGCATTTCGACAAGAAACATCCAAACACAGAGCTTATAATTCTGAGACGTGCACCGCTCATGATGAGTGGAAGCTAAAGCTGTTGAGAAAAGAATCTGCACTTGACATAAATTTACTTTTAAATTCTGGATCAATTCTGGTTGATTTCGGCAACCATGGCGCTGCGTTTTGTTCACAGCATTTTGAATTCACTACCGCTCCGATTTGCACCTCCGTGACAACGGTGGCCGAGGCTAATGGGTATTAAGCCATCCGCCATGCCAAACTGACGGGCAACACATGACTTCTCAGGAGCAAACTTGAACTGGTGGCCTTAACATAAACCCTATATGATCATTACATTACCCGGGGGAGTGGCGTCATTTCTTTTAAGCAACATTGAAAATATTGTTTAAAGAAAAACCTGTGTGTATATGTGTCTATGAAACCCAATTGCTAGACAAAAACGTAGATACTGGACGATTTCTGCAAAACCCTGGATTTTGTTCAATGCCAACATTTAATTAAATCTTTTTTTTTTTTTTTTTTTACATCCAACACCAACGTTAAAATTGTCACTGTCTACAACATCTGCGCCTAGGAACTGCGGAAAGGTTAAGGTTGGGGGAACATCGTGGTTATGGAAAATAAACTATGGTTAAGGTATGACTAAGCAACTGAAACACTTAGCGAAGGTAAGGGAAAGAACGTGGTTACAGTACGGCCGCCGCACCCTTTCTGCCTCGCTACATAAAGAACACACTGAGCGGGAGGCTGCGGTGGCACTGAACGCTGGCATTGGACGTAAATCGTGACGTGCAGAATTGCATTTCCTCGGGATGCTGGCCTGGGCTATGATGAGGGAGGTTGCAGTTTGTTGCTCACGGGCACGCTGGTCGTTTTGACACCCCGTAAACTGCCAGGGGAGACCTCACACTCTGCCCGCCGCCTGTCTCTCTCTCACACACACACACAGATGCACCCACGTCATCTTCAGATCCTTGCCTGCACTCACTGAACAGCTGAACTCCTCCACGTACCCACTGCCGACTCTCCCCGACTGAGGCAGGTAGTGGTGGCCAGCTGGTTTGAACAGGTGCACAGACTGTGTGTTCCCCGACGGACGGATCTGTGCACTTGGCTGCCGACCAGGGACTGATGGGCGAAGCCTCACCTCCCCCTTGTCTCCTGGTTTTTCTCTTTCTTTCTTTTCTCCCAGTGTCTCCCTCTCTCCATCTTTACCCATCTCCCCGGTCTCCTCTTCCTCTTGCCGTTCTCCAGCTCCCTTTATTTCCCTCTCAGACAGCACAGAGGTGGGTGCGTCCCCGCCGCTACTTCCCATCCTCTCCCTAGCGGGCCCTCCTCTGCCTTGGTTGGTCGGCGGCACTGGCACACGCGCGCACAAATACACGCATACACAGCCATGCATGACCGGACAAACAGCGTTCAGTGCAGGAGGCTGATGGGAGAGTAACTACGCATGACGAAAAACCTCACTACAAAGAGGCAGACAGAAAGACGGGTGGTTTGAAGTGAATCTTGATATTTCTTTTTATCCACGTAACCAAGAAAACACTTCACTGAGTTTTACACTGTATACAAACCAAATCATCATATCTTTTTGTATCTCTACAAAGTGCAATTTCCCCAGTTTTTTCCCCCCACTTATACCAGACTAAATTGGTTCATACAAGTATGCGTGCAAAATTGAAGAGTTTGCAAGGTATTACTTAACCTAAAGAATATTTGTAATAATTCCCTGCAAACAAAGTCTTGCGGCTGTGTGTGTTTGCATGTCATTGTGTCCACATTCCTGTCATTACTACATCTCTACCAGTGCTAGTCAGCGAAGATGAATGGGAACAGTTAGTAGAGGGAAATGAGCTAAACACTGCCACGCTACTGTATCTATTTGGCTGCTGCAACGGATTCATTTCTCTCAGCAGAGATATGGAGGTGAAGAGGAGTTGATAAGGTTAGGGGTACGGCTAAGCTGGTCAGCAGGATGCTCAACAAAGGTCAACAAAAAAATAACAGATAATAACATTCATTCATGCATGTATTCAATGTCCTGGGTTCGATCAAAGAAAACCTTTCTAAGGAATAAGGAATACTTGCATGAAAAACCTCTGGTCGGCGATCATCACATAGCATCCACCATTAACACAAAAAGCATTTATGGGCTCAGAAGTGCACTTCATTTTTTCTCTTCACCTACATATTCAAACTCCTGAAAATCCTACGAAAAAAAAAAGTGAGGAAAAACGGCTACTTTGGGGTTTGCTCGTCGCTAGAGCTCGATCAGAAACACCGTCTAACAAAGTGAACTCGTTCTTCACACGGGCCCCCGAAACAAGAACCCTTCCAGCACATGGAGGATAAACGGCGTGTCCTCTGATCCACCCGAACTTTAACGTGGGAGTACACAAAGCGGCTCCACTGTCGGATGCACCATGTTCCTTCACGGCTGCCCAGAATAAACAAAGACTGCATTTGCTCATTCACTTGACCCACGTTCATCGCAAAACCAAAACAAAAATCAGAGCATCAAGTCCATGAGGGGTCGAACAGTAACCTCATCTTTCGTGCAAGTCTCCCCTAGATAAACTCTCATTTTCTTTTGAAGCACTTCCTCGGGTCACGGGGTCACACATGAGGTCATATCCTGTCTTTTCTGATCAGACCTGAGGGACTGGCTGCAGATGTGGGGGCTGAGAGGTCGAGTTTCTCATGAAAAGAGATAGCAAAGGCTTCTTCCCTCACTTTTTTTTCCCCCCCTCGGGGGTTTGGCGGAGGTTAAATTCTTCTTCGTGCTGATGATTGTCTCTCATGGGACACCATCAGTGAAGTGACCAAAATACACTGAGAAGCCCTTCCTATCTGAACCATGTAATGAACCTGCCACGTGCACTTTAGGGTTTCAATGTTTAAAAAGGGCTTTTTGAAGGGAGATCTAGAGCTAGCTGTAAGTTTCCATTTCATTGTATCCTTGTTTCTACACTGACTTGGTGGTGAACCAGTTGAGCTCCTAAATTAATGCTGCAAATTGCCTTGTTTTAGTGACTGAATCATTGAGTAAGATAACGAATGTTGATGTTGCGAGGCGATCCTAAGCATGAGTACCGGGGCCGATCCGGGCATATTTTAATGGCTCGGTATCGTCTAACATAAGGCCAAAATTCAATCCCTTCTTTACGGGCCTCTGCTGTGTTTTGTCACTTCAGCCAGCTAGTGTTGCAGCGCTGGCAGCTGGTTGACTCTGCGCCGACACCCGGGTTGGCAAAACCCGCGGGTTGGCCAAGCTCGGAAGGTAACCCATCTTTATCCTCTCTTATTGGCAAAGATCAGTATACAAAACATTCAGCTAGCTGCTTCTCATTTTTCAGCCATCGCTAAAAGTCACTTTCACAGATTAAAATAACTTTTTATAAAAATGAAAAAAAACCGGGTATTTTCTAAATCAAACGTTTAATTTTTTTTTCATCTTCTGTGCTGACGATTCAACCGGGAGAGTTTTTTGCCGATCCAAGCCATAGAAGTGCCCCAACTGTGAGTCACATAACACTATGTCTATAGCTACAATGAATAGGACTTACTTACGAAACCAGAGGCACCAAAGATAGCTCTTCTTGCAACTCTATAGTTGTTGTTTAGTTTCATTCAGCTTTGGCAGATCACTGGCAACCACTCTGACCTGGCCAAAGAGTGCCTCTGCAGAGTTAAAGTTGTAAGCTAAAGCCTATTTAAATTGTCTATTTGACCTGTATTTAGCCAGGTTAGTCCTGTTAAGCTACAGGATCTGTTTGTAATAGAGGCCTGGCCAAAAGAGCAGTAACACCTAAGTACTAAGACAAACCAGTGAACTATATCTATGCTCTATAAAAGAGATGAACAGGAATGGTCGTGGCTTCTCTGGCCGCAATACCTGGCCACTGCTTTGTCAATAATGGTGGTGGAACCGCTAATAGAGCATTATGGGAGCCCAGGGACCACCGCTGACAGGTGATTTATGTCGCCTCTGATGACTTCGGCCCTCGAACGAAGCCCTGATAAAAGAAGAGCTAGATTGGAACAAGCAGAATGATGAATAGACTACACGATCCAGAGACCCGTCTCATTAGAGAGAGGAAGCGAGAGAGACGCAGCGCTGGCCATTTAGCTAATGTAGCGAGTCATTGTGTGTGTGTGTGTGTGTGTGTGTGTG
Source organism: Coreoperca whiteheadi (assembly GCA_011952105.1). Classification (NCBI taxonomy): domain Eukaryota; kingdom Metazoa; phylum Chordata; class Actinopteri; order Centrarchiformes; family Sinipercidae; genus Coreoperca; species Coreoperca whiteheadi. The sequence continues at coordinate 11,598,704 of CM022483.1, forward strand.
TGTGTGCATCCATCCATCTGCATACGTACGTTCATGTGTGTGTGTGTGTGTGTGTGCACCGAGGGACCTGAGCAGCGGCAGCTTGCACTTGCCGCAGCAGTAGCAGGTTGGAAATTAATGACACACTAAATGTATGGCAAGGAAGCTTGACCCCGCATAATGGCGACATATAGGATTAACCTTGGTTGTCAGTTGGGGCCATTGTTAGCCCCCATGCTGCTACAAGTAAACAGCGGGCTGCAGCTCCAAATAGGTATTTGTGAGCCCCCGTGCTGATTGAAAAAAAAAAACAAACAACAACACACACATACACACACAAAAAAAAAAAAAAAAAACATGCTGATTTATTTCCTCACTGCTTCAGGGGATAAAGCGCTGCATTTAGGATTAAAGGATTCAAAGTTTGCGTTTAATAAATAGTCAAAGCTCGAAAAGTCGCAGGGAGGAGCGAGCAAAGCATGGTGGATTATAGGAGATGAATTTCGAAAAAGGTGGCGTCCTGGATACTTAAGGACATGAGGAGAGGACAGGGGATGTGTTTGGCTTCCATGCGTTTGGCCGCTTGGATTCCGGGAAACTGGGATTTATCCCTATTTCCCGACGCGTTACAGACTGAACGATCAGTCTAATGCCATTATGTCGATAATGAAAATAACTGTTGGTCACAGCACTGCCTATCCAATCTTACAAACGAAGATGCTTTGACATAGATTAAACTGCCCCAGCGCATGGAAAGTAGCCAGCTGCATCTCGACCAGCTGCAACGCTATAAAGCTGCTCAAGTGTTAATGCATCAACAGCAATAAGCCAAAAATATATAATAATATAACACTCTGTACAATGAGTACTTTTACTTTTCATATTCAAAGTACAATTTGCTGATACTTCTATAAATTGAGGACTTTTACTTGTAATGGAGTATTTTTAAACTCCGGCAGCTCTACTTTTACTGAAGAACAGGATCAGTGTACTTCTTACGCAATATTTCCCTACAGCAGGATTGTGGCCTCTGAGGCTAATTAGCCAAATCAAATTCAACGCTAAGTTTGGGCTCTGATGTCACATTCAAGACCCTTTCATGTTTTCCCAAGCGCGTCCCTTTTTTTTTTTTTACCGTCACTAATAGCTTTGGAAACAACACTACAGCCACGCTCGTGGCTATGTGAGGCCGTACGTGAGGCACAGCGTGCTAACAGGCTCACAGCGACAGTGGTAACGTGCTGACGCTTATCAGTTATACTGCTCACCTCATCTTAACTTATCGTGTTTGCACGATAACATTTGCTAGTTAGCTCTAAACGCAAAGTACTGAGTCATACACCCAAAGTTTCGGGACGAATTGAAAAAGTGGCCCGAGGTAAATTCACCACAATTCACCCTGTGGGGAACACGGATATGTGTGCCTAATTTCAGAACTCAGGGAAACATAATTAGGATGGATCATCTGGGAACCGTGAATGTCTAGGTGACATTTTGTGCCAATCCGTCCAATAGATTCGGAGACAATTCACAGGATAAGTGAAAACTTTAGCATGCTGGCGGCGCTAGAGGAAAAGTTGGGCCATCACCAAAGTCGGTAGGAGTCATCCTCTGGGGACCGTGAATGTCTGTACAACATGTGATGACAAGCCATCCAATAGTTGTTGTGATATTTTAGACTGCAGTGAGCAGGTCAGCATTCCCATCCACAGAGCCTCACGGCCAGAACGGTCGGATCCATAACATTGTCGCACATCGTCAAAAAGTCCGCTTATTCCCATTTCAAACCCTCCCTGGCTGAAGCCTCCCGCTTTCATTGCCATGATGGATTTCCCATTTAGCTTGACCCTATATTCATTAAAAGAGGATTTAAGCCCGTTAGAAAGGGAGAGCAGAGAGGCCCCTTGGGGACTGTGTTTGCTGTGCTGGGCCCCCCCGCCTGCGACACACACTTTCTCTCTCTCTCACACACACACAGGCTGCTCCCCTTGGCCTATAACTCTCTCTCTCTCTTTCTCCGACAGGGCTTGTTAGGTGTAGAGGGGCTCGGGAGGAGGGTCCAGGTTTTATTAGTGGCAGCAGCTGCACTCCTCTCTGGCTCTATAAAAGGTAATTACTGCTGGTGGTAACAAGCTAATTGATTGCTAATTAGGTGAATCAGTTCTCTAAGTGCTGTCCCATTTATTGACAGATGGTGACAGCGTGTGTGTGTGTGTGTGTGTGTGTGTGTGTGTGTGTGAGACCAAGAGAATATGGATAGATGCTCATAGGTGGGTTTAGGTGGCTCTGCTAGTCTGTTATTTAGTTGGGGGGCTTTTTTTGAGAATGTGTGTCGATAAGAAGCGCGCACAGGCATAAAGGCGGATCCCTGGGCGGTGCAGCTCGAACGCTATTGGACGGCGCCGAATGCAAAAACAGGATTGATTCGGCGAGGGCTCGCAGTCGGAGAGGAAATGAGGGCTGAATGGGGGCGGCGCACGGTCTGTCGGCGCACTCTGGGGACCACAGGGCCCCCATATAGACTTTCATATGGAAATGAGGGGCCAAGCTGACACGGGGTGGGGGGGGTTGGGAGAGCGAGGGAGCAGGAGAGCGCATGTGAGGGGGAGAGAGAGAGAGAGAGGAAGAGGGTCAGCTCATCAGCAGGCATGACAGCAGCAAAACAGAAAGGAGGAGAAAGCTGCTGAGCGAAAGATGTGGTGGGGAATTTAAAAGAGGACCAAATACCTGAAGTGCACACTTCCAAGTAAATCTTGGGAAATATGATTAAATATGAGCGTTGACACGATGAAACCTCAGTTCTACAGTAGATTTTGAGATTTTACTGGTCACACTGAATGCGCTTCATGGGCCGCCCCCTGCAGGGGGCCGGGGTGCAGCCTCGGATCCTCAGGCCGGGCCCTGCTGGCTGTTCTGGACTAAAAACGCCCGGCCTTCTGCGGTCAGGACCCCGCAGCTCTGGAAGTCCTGGCCAGAAAAAAAAAATCAGAGTCTTCTTTTCTATTACTTCTCAAATCCTTTCTAATGTGGCTTATTTTTATCTCATTGTATTGTAGTCCTTTAAATCTTATTTACATGTGTATTTCCTTTTGTCTTGTGTTTCTTTTATATCTTGTCTTAATTCCGTTTATGTCTTATGTAACGCACCTCGAATTGCCTTGCTGCAGAAAGACAATACAAATACACTTGCCTTGACTTTATTTTTCTTTTTTTTTTAAAAAGCCTTTGATAAATTTTAGCCTATATTTTGTTGCCCAAATATGTTTTATTTCACTCTTTTTACCTTATCTGTTTTGCATTTTATTCTTTCACTTTTCCATGCGCCTGATTTTGATGTTCCAGTGTAAAACCCTTTGTAACTTTGTTTTAACGGGCGCTGTATAAATAAAGTTTGATTTTGACCTCTGACCTTCCCGTGACAGAAGAAACTAAATGGCTCCAAAATTGCTGATGCTCAAAACGCTCACATTTCGGGTTACGCTAAGACTAGGTGTTTTAACAAAGAGGAAATGAGATTTTAAAAAATGTTTTGGAGGATGTACAAGTGTGGAAAATATATTACAGACAATATTAGGCGTGACTTCAAATAAATGTTTCGTGACAAATAATCTTAACTCAAGGTCCACTTACAGCACCAGAGTTTTGGCTACATTTCATCTAGTTTGAGCTACTTCGTTCATGTGCCCACTAAATGTTCCTCTTTTTCTCCGCTCCGTGTTTACATTAGCCTACGTTTGTATTCATCGTGATGTCACGCAGCCATGTCCTGTTGAATATTAAATAAAGGTCATCGTAATAATTATCATTGTTATATCTCTAACAGTGCAGGCCGTCGACAGGAGTGAAGCTAAACCGTTACATCTGCTATCGCCTCTCCCAGGAGGCCTCTGTGGGCCCTCCTGCTTGTTTCTCCATCACGGCTTCTGCAGCAGGGGAAAACACACAGCCGGCAGGCCTCTAGAGTTTCCTCTCTGATGGCATTTGACATGCCACTTTTTACGCCCGCCTGCTGCCGCGTCACAGTGGGTGGCAGGGCCAACCACACCAGTTGTTCGACGATTTACTGCCCTCGGGGTGAAAGGTTTATTGGAGTGGACTAGTTAGTACAGGTCCTAAAATAAGGATTTGGTGAAGGCTGGGGGGTCCCCACCCCCAGAACTGCTGTATCCACCAAAATACACACATTATACTGTACACCCTGATCTACATTGGTACGTACATTCAGAGACACGTGCGTCTGTCTGTAGACTCTCCCTTGTTGTCTTATCCGCTCTGTCGGTTTCGCTTCCTCTCTCTGTTTTAGCTCAAGTGTCGACTTTCCCAATGTCGTGGTCAACACAGTGTCATTTCGTGCATCACAAATTTGGAATTCAAACAGCAATTCAAATGGTAACAAAAACTGAACCTATTCATGATTGCAGAGCACCGCAGGGGGGGGGGGATGGAAAAATGTGCCACAATACGACGTGGAAATCCATGAGGTTACGGTGATTAACGGTTGTAAATAGCACTTGTTTGTCATTCTCAGGATTCTGGTTGGGGAAAGAAATGGAATCTGTTACAAATGTAGCTTTTGTGTTAATGTTTTTTTCTTTTAAAGGGAATAGTGCGACATTTTGGGAAATTTGCTTATTTGCCGATGAGGAGAACGATACCGCTCTCACGTCTGGAGGCTAATTATGAAGCGAGAGCCAGGGGAAGCTTAGCCTAGTGTACACTAGCTTAGCTTAGCATAAAGACTGGAAGCGGAGGGAAACAGCTAGCCTGTCCAAATGTAAAACAAATCCGACTACCAGCACCTCCAAAGCTCACTAATTGGACAGATTTAATAATAGAAATAAATAAAGGGTTAAATCTGCTCCACTGTCACTGCCAACATTCCCAGTCATATAATCTAGTTTCTTTGGTTGTCCATTATTACAGTTTGTCCAACAGTCCTTGAAGGCAGCATTTTTGTCGTTTTTGTATTTCCCTTAATCACCCTCTTACCTTTTCATTACAGATAAGGCAGGTTGTGACCTTTTTGACCCTTGTCCTTTGCCCTTCCCTGTTCTGTCAAGACCGTCTTCAGACCACCAGACAAGGCCGAACAACTCCCACCCCTCCTCCACCACAGCCTTTCTTTCGTCCCTTCCCGTCTCTTTCCGTCTTTTTCTTTTCTTCCGAGACCCTGCGTGGAACATCGACGTCTAGACACGGCGGGTGAAAGGAGACGAGCCGCGAGCGCTCGCTCTTCCTATTGTCCGCTGCCGACCTCAAGCTCCCTCTGTCTGCCCTCCATTGTGGGGGGACAATACGGTGCCACTGCCTCTTCCTAAACATGTTGGGGTATTAAAATCACCCTCAATATGAGCCGCAGGGGTGGGTGTGTGGGTGTGTGTGTGTGTGAAGGGACGGGCAGAGCGAGAGCTGTCATGCCAACACACACACATACACGCACACACACTTTGACCTATAGGGGGGCTGTCCCGGACCCATTTGTGTCAATCAAGAGGAGTTCAAAAGCCAGGAAATATTCCTTCACACATGCCCGTACACACACACACCCACACACAAACCCACACACACACCCACACAAGACCTAAACTTGGCTGTACACAGAGCGTCAAAGATGTGTCAGTCAAAACACATGGCAACCAGGGGCCTTTCAGGGTGTGTGCGTTTGTGTGTGTGTGTCTGGGGGTCAAGTTCCTGTGAAAACACTGATCCCACCCAGAGATCCTCAACATGCCCACCCCCACCACCCCAACTCAGCCACAGATAAAGCCAGATCTCTCTCTCTCTCTCTCTCTCTCTCACTTCCATCCTCGTTTCATCCTCTGATGTGACTAAACACATCGTTGCCATGGCGACCACAGCTCCATATTGCGATTCGGGTTAATTGTCAAACTTATCCGCCCTCTCTGCCTGTTCGAGGGGCGTTTCTGCCCACGTCTTTGGAGGCAGAGCCTTTTACTTTATATCCGATTGGGCGGGTAAAAATCATTTTGGGCGGCTTGTTTTGTGCCGTTTGAGCAGCTTCCCCAGATACGGTACGCTCGACACGCATTGACTGAAAATGTTACTGGACGCACATCTCTGGAAGCTTTATTTTTCATCTTGAACATGTATTTGGCCATTATTGAGTATTAAGTATTTTGGCTGCAACTACACAAATCATTTCCATTAGCAATTTATCTGCCAATTATTTTCTGAAATCAAAGGGGACGTCAGTTGGTAGTACTACTACAAATGTGATCAGTTGCCTCAAGTCACTTGAATCAGCGTCAGTTGGGGCCGAAGACTACAAGTGTGAAAATGGGGGTGTGGAGTTAGAAAGAAGGGCGTGTACCCGCTCCTCATCTCTGCTTCAGACTAGCGGCTCGAGGCTTCATTAGTCGCTACCAGCATGACACACCCAAATCTCAGACCCAACGGTTGGGATGCATTGTGGGTAATGGAGGGGACAGGAAGAAAAAATGTGGGGAATAAAAAAAGATGATACCTCTGGATTGACTTTAATACAGCCGTTACGAGTCTGACAATGTTATAGGAGTGTCGTGGAAAAACGGTGGAGTGCTCCTAATCGCTTCTTCATTTTATCGAGAAAGTGCCTGAAAATGTTGTTCAAAAAATCCCCTCCAACAAACCCTCGCATCCGAGAGGCTGGGGCCAGCAGATTTCGGCATTTTTCCTCGAAAAATGGTTGAAATGTGCAGTCGATTATCAAAACATGTTGCAGCGAGATTTTCTGTCCACTGACTAATCAATCAGCTGAGCAATCGTAATAGCTCTAACGCGTGTGCTACATTGTTGGTGAGGTGAAGTGTTCAGTGTTGTCTAGACGCAGCCCTGTTTGCGCCAAAGTGGAGTGTGTGTGTTATTTCAACAACAGAAAAAGACCGAAAAAGACAGAAAAAAAGACACTCCTCTAAACAGAAATACAAAATCAGGCCACTTTTATGACAAATGGGCAGGTTCAAGACTCTGACCGCGCCATTTGGTGTCCCTGGAATCTGGCAATGCCGCTTGCTTTTCTCCAACCCTGAGCGCTCCATACTGCACTGTGGTGTTCTGCACAAAAATGCCTGCGCACACAGAGGCGCACTCTCCGATACGTCCCTGCTCGTCTGCTTATCATTCTCCAAAGACGGCAACACACACCCTCACACACACACACACGTACGCGAGAAAGATAATTTATTCAGTCTCTCTGGAAGCCTCCTCTGCAGTGACCCAAGCAGACAATAAAGCATCTCCACAATGGAAATGTTAATTTCCTCATTATCAGCCCTCTTAATTATTTGTTGTGACAGATAATTGCATGCAGGGTGTTTGATATCAGCAATAACCTTCTGCCTGCGTTGTCAAGGGGGCCTTGTCGCCACTCCCGCCCCCGAGCGTCGCTTTTCATAGAGACAAAGAGCCAGGAGCGTGCGCACATAACCTTTTCTAAGCTCCGCGCCTCCTCTCCCCTCGCCATAATAGGAATAAATATTATAGATTAATTAATCCGCGCTGATTATAATTTAATCACTTTGCCTCCCGGGGTCACTGTATTATTATCCCACTTAGGCTTGTATACACACACACACACACACACACACACACACTGTAGACACACATATACAAAAAAGAATGGCATTATTCCAAACCCTGCGTGATGCGTAGAGAGGTGTTTTCTGCCATTTTACTGACTTATTAATTACCAGTAACATTGTATTACAAGGCTTTGGGCGTTTTTAGCAAACATCCTCGTAGACGCAGCACCACACACACACACACACACACACACACACACACACACACACACGGATCGAAAAGTACACACACCACACATAAACACAGCAATGATACACAGCATATACAAGCGTGTGCACGTGCAAGGTACGGGCTGAGGCAGTTCCAGGGAAAAGATTGTGAAACACTTTTGGTTTCTTTTTGGTTCAGTAAAAAAAAAAAGACCCAAACAGCTACAAGCAAACACGTTCAGGTCCAGTTCCCCACGCCTCTAATGAATTTATCTGTATCTGCAGCCAGCGTCACACGGACATTAAAACACCTCCAACATATGAAACCATTCATGAAAAATAGTTTATGAAAAAGCTCTTCAAGCCAAAAAGAGAAGAAAAACAGCTTCCGTTTCTGTCGGGGGAAGAAGTTCAGTTTGTTATCTGCTGCCACAAAGCAAGACAGACAAATAAATAACCTGCCAAACATACAGACTTTTATCACATATACGTACGTAAAATATGTGCCATGTAGGAAATAAACATACATGGAGCTTTTGACCTGACTGTAAAATCAGACCAGATATACATCTTATGAACATACCACTACAACATAGGGATTGGTTTAAATGTTTCCTGTTGGACTTTGTATAATCACAATTGATTCATCTTTAATTTCTCAGCAGTTTTCCTTTATATGCCTTTAAATGGTGACCAAGAGCTTTGTTTTATGTATAATAACAAAGGCTGGGGGTGATCTAATTGAGCGTACAATTTAGGTACAAAAAACAATAAAAGCTGAGGAACCGTCATCTCCTATCTTTGGACAATGTGACACTAAGCATGGCTATAAAATGATGTGATTTGTTACACAAACATCATCTGAGGCCTTTCTTCTTATTCCTTTTCCTTCAAGATCCACAGTGATAGATTCGCACTTACATTGAGTTGGGAAGACAACAAGCAGATAAAAAAAAAAAGAGAGGCCAAGGTATGGTGACTTTTAGTCCTGGGTAGAGATAACCCAGCCACAGAAGACAAACAACCGCTTTTACAGGCTGAGTTTATTCTCCTCATGACGAGTGAACTGAACTTCACGTGTAAAATCGGCGTCCCTTTAAAACACTTGGCAAAAATACAAAGGTCATCATTATCATTAGCATTCTTCGCGTTTGGAAACGCCGACGAGCCAAACCCTCTCCCCTACATCCAATCTGGCTCTCCTCTAAGCACATCTACACGTTTCAGTGCAGTGGACTTGGCAAAGCCAGGTGGCACCGGGTCCAAGTCATTTTGGATGTCGTATGGCGGAAAAATAACCCAAAAACAACAAAAAAGAAAGTGCCTCACTCCGTAAACAAATCTACAGAGCAGAAAACAGAAGCTGTTAGCACAGCGACGGAAGGGTGTCTCGCAGCTTTACTGCCATAGAAACGAGCTCAGACAAACACATAGCTGGCCAACATGAGCCACTTCCCCAGTCAAAACACCAATTTCATGTCTTGTCGAGTCTCATTTGCTGCGTTCCAAACTGCGGCGAAGAGATGTTTGGGGCAAAGATCGGGGATGGAAGTGCTGAAAGTAGAATACTGCGGTTTTCTCTATTCTTTTGACTGTTCCTATGTGCTTGTGCTCGAGATTTTGTTATACATCCACCATCCGCCCTGTTTGCATACTTATCCAGATGCATTAATGGCCTCAATATTTCTGTACGCATCTCTATACATGAGCCAAAACTTTTTTTGGGGGACATTTTTCTCTATACACAGGTGACCTACTTCATTCGCACTGATTTCTGCTGTGTGTGTGCGTAGCTCGACCGCAAGACACACATTCCTACCATCTCCCCAAATGTCCGTATGAGGTAACTTGAGCCCTGCATACAGGTGCGGCGTGCAAGGTGTTTCGCCTCTCTCTCTGGAGACTCACACACACACACAATTGACACGGTCTAAAGTGATTTCAAACCCCTTACATTCTACACATGCCTCTCTTTTTTTCCCCTTTCCCACTGAAATGCTGCTGGTGTCCATCTTCACACACACACACACACACACACACACAGGCTGACAGCTTATCCTACCTCCCACATGTGCGACAGGTGTCAGGCCCAGTGGGAGCGTTTACAGCCCCTAAACCCTTGACATTTGACTCTTGACCTTCTCTACTCCTTCAACCCAGAGACACCTGCAGTGGCCAGAGAAACTCCTACAAAGGGAAGTCGAACCTGTCGTCTTGATATGTAACCGTGAAGCACACAGAAATACTCACAGTAATGACACCGTTCATGCGCCTCAGACGTTCCCCCAGAAAAGGTAAAAGCTCTTCTCCCAAGACGTCTTCGTAGTTTATGCAATTATTTGTAATATTATTTATATTGCAGCTGCAGCGCACAAAGTTCAACATTTAGTGCACAAATAGGATAGCATGAAGTAACTAACTTCTAACTGCAAGAAGTGCTGCGAAAAATCGCCTTCAGCTTTCGCCACACAGCTTTACAAACAACACGGGAGAACGATGGGGCCAAACTGCAGAAACACCGTGTCAAATAATAACATGATGGAAAAAATATAAGTACAGTAAAAATGGAATTGAAATAAAACGGGGCATGGGTTAAATGTTTGTGAAATTCTAAATCATGAGAATAAACACAAAACAAAATTAAATGTTCATTACAGGTCATTTTAGATTTCATTTCAGCGGTTTTTATTTCAAAATGTCTTTTTTTGCTCAATTATCAGACCAACAAAAGTGGCATTGTGAAATAAAACTCATTTGGAAAAATGCTATTGTAAAGTAAAAACGGACTTCTAACATATTTCGGATACATTTACTCACATGATTATTTATTTTATAATGTCTCACTCGTTTCTTTAATGTTGACCAACTTGTATATTTTGCAGCCGAATAAAAAAGCAGCGCCTCGGCCAATTTCCATTCTTAACACTTTGTTGCCAGTGGGAAACCCTTGAAGTGGAAAAACGTACGGGCGGGCTCGTGCTAGATGTTGTCACATTTTAAGGCTGCACATGTGATTAGGTGATCTGTTACTTGCGTGTGAAAGGATTTGCATGGTGTGTACATACGTGTGTTGCAGACAGAGAGAATCACGTCAACCTCCCGCTCATTACTCAATTGAAAAGCTGAGGGAAAAACACAGGAATGCCTGTTTCTGTTACATGCGACTGCTGATGTGTTTGTGCATCGCACAGACGATCCAAGGTCTTTATCAACTGATCAGACATTAACATGCGTACAGTGCATACAACCACGCACAAACACGAGCAGCGCCACATTTTAATGAAAACGTCTATATCGAGCAGCTGCTCGCTGTATGTAAAGCGGGACAATTACTGTATGTGTTTTCCGTTTGATTGCAAAACGGGTGAAACGTAATTAAAATTCACAGTGATTAGCATATGCATTGTGCGTGTGTGTGTGTGTGTGTTGGAGAGTCAGAGCGATCCCCCCCCCCCCTCCGCTTCCTCACTTGGGGCTCCCCAGTGTGTTTGGCAGTGAAGTGAGTTTCAAGAGGATAAAAACCCCCTTAAACTCTCCCCTCATTTCCTCCATGGTCTCCTTAAATTAATCTACACACACACACACACCACACACACACACGGCTGGCTGGAGGTTGACCCTTGACCCGGACAGATTTCACGGATTATCCCTTTTTTGTCCGAGCCTTGCCTTTCTGATCCACCACTTTGCCTTCATGTTAAAAAGACGCCCTCCCTCCTTCTCCTTCCCATTTTGCTTTAGCTCCTAAAGCCTCTTCATGCTTTACCTGGATTCCCAGGGTTTGTAACCAATACCACTTGTTTTCCAAGTCATACAGATACAGGGGAGGCTGGAAAAGGGTTGAGAGTGAGGAGGCGGGCGGGGGGGAGGGAGAGTGCGCAGGGAGAGATGCGGAGACGCAGGGAAAAAGACAAGAAACAGTGAGGAAGACAGACAGAAAAACAGCGTCACTTTGTTTTAATGAATAAGTCGGTGAGTAAAGGATCGTCAGGAAACACAGAATGGTGTTTCTCGTGTTTCCAGAGTTCCTATGAGAGCCCGAAATTTGCACTGGGGAAAAAAAAGCAAAGGAGGGAGGAGAAGAAGGTTCCAGAGGCTGGGGGCAAGGAGACGGAAAGCTCTTGATGTCGTTCTGAAAAGGAAGAGGCCAGAACGAGAAGAGAAAAGAGACAGAAAGAGAAAATGAAATGAAGACAGGGATTTAGCGGGGAGGGAGGGGTAAGTTAAACGCTGCATTTCTCCCTTTGAAGTGAACAGATTGCTTCCAGGGCAGAGGGAAAAAGCCATTTACCCACCATATATTCATGTCCCTGGTTAAACAGCGGACTTAGGCAGAAGAATGGAGATTAGCTGCACTCTCAGCATCTCATTACATCCTAAAGGAAGCCATTCAAGTGGGCTTTAACAGCTGTTTTGCGCAATTTCCCTTTCAAAGAATAAAAGAAACAGTCACACAAATCTTTTTTTCCTTTTTTTTTTTTTTTTGTTTCTGTCGTGAAGCATGAAATGAAAAACATTCGACGTCCATGTGGGATTTTTAGAGCACAGGGCGGCATCGGACCGACAACAAAATACACACCTGAGAGCAACAAAACAGCAGCAGTTTGAGTGACAGGAAAGCTAATAGGAGCTTGTTACCTGTCAATCAATGAAAAAAAAAAAAAAAAAAATGACATCGTGTCCTTCTTTGACCCTCCCCTCGTACGGTGAGTGACACTTTGATTGGACAAGGCACTTTAAATGTAACATCTAATAGGGCCGTGTATCCTGTCAGTCACAGGCGCAGCTTTACCGCCTCCCCCTCACGCAGCGGTGATTCAGCGTGTGACCAACCACTGCAGAATAAACCGGGCTCATCATACACAGGCCTTAACTAACAATATCGCTCAGCCCTGCAGTGCCCTCCTGAAATTGATGCACAATGGGGCGGGGGGGTTGTCCACTGTGAACGCTACAAGAGCAGAGATGAGGACACGCTATCGCCAGACAACAGAGCGCTTTTTCAAGGGGACGCCAAAAGGGAGGAAGGCAATTTTTGTAACTACTCTCATGCGCCCAATCTACCTTTCAAAAGTCTGTCACACTGATGCATTACATTGGGAAAGTAAGGCTCTCCGATCCCACAGGCTCGATATAGGGACCAATTCAGGCACTCCCTGATTAATAGGTAACAGCGATAAAACAGACAGCTGTCAAAAATGCCCCACTGTGCTCCCCTCCTTCACTATATTGTTAATGCTGAGGTTACGGAGAGTCTGTCTAAATCCCATCCAGACTTCCACATCAGAACCACACTGACATCCTTCCTCAAACACTATGGGACACTAAATATAACGGGAAGACCACAGGCCATCTATATATATATATATATATTTATGTTTTACTAATGCAGACATATTTAGTTGTATCTAAACTGCATCACTAATTTGAATGCAATGTGCATTTTAAGTTCTATAACGTAGGAAAAAAAGACTAATTTCACATCTGAAATGAGTGAAAGTCAGATAGCCATGATACCTGCACCCTGGTACAAAACCTATATTCTGGTTTGTTGAGTAATCAAAGACATTCCTGTACAGAAAAACAGAAACCTGGATAATGTTAGAGCCATACAAGGATATGAATAACAAGGATTTCTTTTTTGTGCCATATCATATTCCATTAAATCTGCATATACAGGTGCTAATTGATAAATTATTGGAATTAAGAGCACTCCATACAAATTTAGCATTACACTCCTATAACAATGTCAGACTCACAATGTACAGTTTAAAAAAAACCCAACCAAAATCAATACAGGAAAACCGGCTTTTTGACCCACCTTTCTTCTTCCTTGTCAAAACTTGGAGCCTACATTACCCACAATGCAACGCCAACAGTTCAATCGGAGATTGAGGTGCGTTATGCTAGTAGTGGCTAATGTAGTCCGGTAAACTCACTTGTTTCTAACTGCACAACCCCGAATTCTCTTCATTTTCAAACTAAGTGAAGTCTTAGTAGTCTTTAACTACTTTTTTCCTGTTTGGCATGGTAGCTTTATATGCATGGCATGGCTTTGGACAACTTTTTTCTCATAAGCCGTAGTACTTCCCAAAACCTGTACTGTCGCGCATCAAATCGGCGCACTTCTCCTTTAAATAAAGTCGAATTAAGCTGAAAAACCATCACATTTGTTACTTTTGTATAAACTGTTACAATGAAAAGGATCAGGGGCGCCAGTGGATGTAAATGTAAATGGACTGTACTTGTATAGCGCCTTTCTAGTCGTCCGACTACTCAAAGCGCTTTCACATTACGTATCACATTTACCCAGACACACGCATTCATACACTGAAGGCAGGAGTTAACTGCCCATCAGGACAAATTAAACTAACTATTCACACACACTCACACACCAGCAATTTGGGGTTCAGTATCTTGCTCAAGGATACTTCCGACACATGGTTGGGGGAAGCCGGGATCGAACCGCCGACCTTCTGATTGGCCTAGTGGCCTAGATGTCCGGCCTAGGGCGCCAGAATGTCCAAAAATGACTTGACATGTCTGACAACAGAAGAAGAGTGGGTGAGCGAGCTGGGATGCGCCAAGCCAGAGAGCAAGTCTGAAGTGAAATGATGCTTTTGGAGGGAGTCACAGCAGAAAAAAAGCGTGTGTGGCTCTGCAGAAAGAAATCAAAGGAGTAGCTGTTCAGGGCCCCCTTGTAACACCAGCGTGTTTTAGGTAATAACCCTCTCTGGGTGAGCCCATATGTGTCATTCCTTGTTGCACAAATAATTTACTGTGAGATCCGACTCAAACATGCTAAAGCAGTTGGTGGACTTAAGACCATGACAGTTTTCTTGTAACAGGTGGCAGAACTAATAACGAAATTTAGTACTAATTGCAGTTTTTGTTTCCTTTTCCATCCTTTTTCATTTGCGCTGATGTTCTAATTTTGATTTCAAATGGAACTGACAACAACACAGTCTGTGATTTAGTGATTCCTACGTAACTTTGGTTCATAGAACACCAAACACAGGAGAAATCAAAGGTTTTCGGATCTGTGAGAGACATAAAATCCAGTTTTCAATTATGTTTTATGGAATTATAAACTGCCGATAGAGACCATGAGAATTAATCTAACGAGTAAAGGACATGTCCATAAAACATGCCAACCTTTAAGTGCACAAGTTTCTGATTTAAGTCAAACACAAGACTAATGTAATCAAGCACTACAGATGTTAAGAGAGTGTGCACACGCGCGTGCGTACTGTACAGGAAACATCGCAATAAAACTAAACACAAAACAGACCGGAACACATCAAACTACTGACCGGTCCTAAAAAGATGAACGTGTTCTTGGTTGCTTAATCTAAAGTGACCTCTACATGCTACTCAGGAGTGTGTGTGTGTGTGTGTGTGTGTGCGCGTGGGCCCACGCACTATTGTGAAGTTCCCTGTACTTTGACAAGAGGTTAGCAGCGCTAAAATAAACCTCAAGTGAACCGTTAGTCTGATTTTCCCATCAAAATAATGAAACGTGATCAGGTTTCGCTGCGCTGTGCCAGGGAGCGTCCAGGGTCCACAACTGTCAAGGAGGACTTCAAAGCCTTGTGGCCCTTCTGCACTTCGCCTGCCCTGGCCTCGCCGACTGGCTGGCTGGATGACATTCCTGGGTTGTTTCTGCTGCCCCCCCCCTCCCCCGCGACATGCAGCCTGTAGCTCTCAGAGCTAAATTACAGCAAATATTCAAGAGAGGGAAAACACAAAGGCAGTCAGAAAAATGAACGCTAGAGAAAGTTCATGAAACGCCTCGGGGCATTTGCAGCGAAATGATCACAACACGGAGAAAAGATCGCGGCCACTCGAATAGCTGGTACCCGTTCCTGTCGTTAATGGCAACCTGGGGCCACAGACGAAAAACATCTTGGCCCAGTTCACAACAGGAAGAGGGTGCCGCACTTTGAGCGCAAATGGAGCTAAGGCCGTCAGGAGGGGAAAGGCCAGTGGAAACAAATTACTTCCAACGTGGCTGTCCCCTTCAGTAAAGCCGAACACAAAACAAACACATGCAGCAACCCGAAGGACAATTAGTAACATCCTCTTTGCAACGGGAGAAGAAGGGGGATTATGTGAAATGTGGTCTTAATTTTTAGAAACACTACCACTAACAGCAGCACTGGTATGAAATAAACGCTACCAGTTGTCACAACCGTGGAGCCATTTGTTTACAGTAATTATACTGAGCGGCGCTGCCAACTGGGAAAGTCGCTACGGTTGCTAAAAATACCCCGAAATAGTCGCTACTTGGTATCAGCGGTGTCATGTAGTGACTTTAGCCCAGCTGTTTGAACGCTCTACACACTTAAAGTATTTACTTAAACATCCATTAACGGATTTCTTCTGGCCACTGTGGGGCAGAAGAAACAAGCTGCAAACACTACACTGACATATTATTATCTTTTGAGCCAATATGGTGAACTTGATTTAGTTATTTATTTCCATAACCAGCGGTTTAGAGTTTCCGGCATTCTTCACTCGGGTTTATGTAACGCGCCACTTGGAAAAGCACATAAAAACAGGCGGGTGGAGACACACGTATTAATACCAAATTATTGATTAGAGCACACAGACACTCACACAAGACCTATTTGCAAGTAAAGGAAGTACAAAATGCCACAAATGAATAGATCTGGCGCAAATCAGCACCTTAAGTAATCGATTCATTTTTTGCAAGTTAACAAATCATCTGGCTCTGTTTGAAGTGTCATTTGGTGCTTTGAGCATGTTCAAACAAGAGTTATCTATGTACGTTATGTAAGCAATCACTGCTAAAAGTATGTGCAATGCACGCACACTTAACACACAGCACAAAACACACACTAGAGGCTTGTTGGTCTTAGAGAGGACAGACAGATGAAGTGCAATGTACTGCAGAGTATTCATTTGCTGTACTGGGTGGCCTGCGGCCTGTGGCACCACTACTGTCCCTCTCATTTAGAAGTGCCTGGAATGGTGTGGGTGGGTGAGCGTACATCCCCGTATCGCTGTGTGCACTTGTGTGTAGTGTGTATTCGTGTGTGTGTGTGTGTGTGTGTGTGTGTGTGTGTGTGTGGTGGACTTGAGCGGACGGCCAAATGAAAGGGAATCACAGTAATCGGAGTTGACGCCGCGAGATGCACGCACAGAGACTTTTCTGAGAAGATAAAGGACGGAGATACAGGCCTGGACCTGATTGTCATCTTCTTGTAATCACTCTCATACTTTAGAAAGAGACACGGAGACAGAGAGACCAACCGACTGAGTGACTGACACGCATACAAATAGTGAAAGACAAGCTGTGTATTGAACGCAAGTGTACTCTTTCAATCTCCTCTTAAATCTGGTTGTGATATGAAGATACGTATCGCTTTACATTCTTTGGGTCATCAAATGCAGCAGCCTGCAATCACTGGCGCGGGTTTCTGGCAGACCATCCCAGAGATCGCGGCAAGAAAGACGGCAGGGTGGCTCAGGGGGTTAAAGAAACAGTCATTCAACCCGGGAATGGGGGCTCAAGCCCCGTTTATTGTCCGTGAGCATAAACCCTGCTGAGGTGTCCTCGGGCAAAACCCTGAAACCCAAGCATAACGGCAGACAGAACATTGATCTTTGACCATCCTTGGATTACGTACGATGACCATGTTCAATGACCCCAGCATGCCCCCAGCTGGTTAGCCTGTTAGCTGTTAGTTTGCCACCAGCTGGCGCTGTAGTAGTAGTCACAATGTCACCAAGCTTCTAAAACCACATATGTCGCGCATAAGACACGCAGATGAACTTCGCTGGGATACTTTCTGGTGGGACCACGCCTTAATGGGAAAAATATATATTTTTGCCACGGAATTTTCCCCAAATTTAATCAAATGTTAACCATGCTCTTGGCACATCAAAATCCCTCCAGTTTACGCTGTCAAATATTTATAACCTCATAGATCGTTTTTAAGATGGATCCGATGTTTTGTAGTCCCAATGCTGGAACTCAAAGGCCGTTGACCCGCATTATTTTCTTCCACTCTGGTCGCTTTGATGTAGCGGGCAGATGTCAATAAAGACGGTTAATGACAGAAAATGGACAGAGCCCATTTTGGGATATTCACAATGTAACTTTGAAAAGAGAGAAGATTGTGTCTCGCCACTCATATTTCATTTCACCGTAGGTTTCCCCATTGATTAGGCAGTCAGAAAACATTTAAATCTTGCATTGTATTATTTCTCCTTTAATATTCCCTTTGATACATCCCCGTCTGATACTACGGGAGGTCAAAAACTTCCCCACAGTAAACTATGTGGTCTCGGACGTATCTGCCAAGTTATTGTTTCAGTCAGGAGAAACATGATCTTAATTATGTTCTGGCAACACAAGGACAGCTACAATAGAAAAGACAGTCTTATTGCCTTTCTGTATGTGTATTAGAAAACTCATGAGTTTCGGGGGGGGGGGGGGACAGATTCAGAAAAAAGGGAGAAATGTTTACAGAAAAAAATTATTTATTAAAAAAAAGATCTAAAAAAACAATAAAAAATAAAAAATGATTTACCAATATATAAG
>CM022483.1:11621309-11652092 GCA_011952105.1 Coreoperca whiteheadi
TCATAGATTGAAAGTGTGGGGGGGGGGGGGGGGGGGGGGGGGGAAGGGAGGAGGGGAGAGGGGGGGTGAAAAGGAGGGGGGGGGGGGGGGGGGGGGGGGGGGGGGGGGAACTCATCAAGTTTCACAAATTCCACTGGTATTCGCTGAAATGAAAAGACGTGTTGAGGTGGACATTTCGGCATGCAGGCAGACATACACATGCTGCGGAGGGATGGAATATGGTGGCACAGAGATGCCCGCACGTGTACCGTGAACTGTCAAATGTCGCTCGGACATGTCTGCGTAATAAAATAAAATGGCTCGATTGCAGCCTGTGGAAAGCCCCCGCACAGTTAAATTAAAAATAGATAGATAGGGAAGAGCATCCCGGCTGATGGGGGGGGATAACCTGTGCACTGGTTGATTACAAGGCGTTAAATCTTGTTTTTATCCCGTCGCAAGTAGTAAAAAAAAAGGTTGTGAACTATTTGGTAAATTTGAAGTACAATTTCAATATTTACTGCTAACATTAGCCACGCTGAGCTACTGGTCATACCAGGCGCAGCAAGGCTGTGGCAGCCCCTCACCCTGACTGTGAAGAACTGAGCAGTGGTGTGTTTTATGAAAGGCAACTTACTCACTTTAGTTGTAAGAGAGCGAGGGTGTGATTTCTTGTCTCGCTTTAAAGCAAAGAGACAGACTATGGCAGCTGGCTATGTGAGTCTTGCAAATTAGCCACTCAAACGACGTTCTGTCTTGCCAGGAAATGTTTCCAATCACCACTAAAGAGGCACTCAGTTGCCAGTTCATTAGGTACACCTAGCGAAAACTAATACAACAGTCCTGCAATAAATCCTCCCTTCATGAGCGTTTTATTCAGTTTCGGTTAAGACTGTTTTAGAGAGATGTTGATTCAACGGTATGACAGGTGTTTGTTATTTAGCCTACCCACGTTGATATAAACGGGGTGGGCAAAATAATAGAAACCCATGCCAGTGTAACACATGACAGGATTTCATGCACGCTCCCTTTTCTGTGAATCCCTCATGCATGTGACGGCAAATCGAATCCGGGGCAAGAATGGCGGACTCCGCCACTAACAATTAAAGCTACTACATAGAAAGGTAGTTACTGAATGGAAATACATTGAATGGCCATGGCTGAAAAAAAAAATGACGATCATAAATATATATATATTTTTTTAAATGGTCTTTGAGTTCATGACAATCTAAAAGGATTCTAACTTTACAGACCACATAACAAATCTTTCAGTTCTTTATCAGCACTGCGCTCATTGATGAGGAAGATAAAAACAAACATTTGAAAGTCTACGAAGCTTTTCCTCTGCCACTTCTAACTTCATCCATGTGGCTGCTGCAGTTTAGGAGTTATTAATATTTTTACTAGAGTGCAGGGCGATAAACAAGACGGAAAGTAGATCCTTTAGTGCCTGACAAAACAAGTCAACCACACCTCAGTGAGTGCGGTCAAAGGCTTCAACCAACGTCAAAACCATATTTTTACCCGCGTCTGGTTCTGCTTCCTTTAGGAATTTAAGAAGAAGAAAAAAAAAAAAAAAAGAATCAGTTATAGCGGTTATTTTGATATCGCATCCCGGACAGGAACATAGCTTACGTGTCTCAAATGCAAATAGACATGGGCCAACACATGTGTAGTGTAAACTCGATACAGTTGACTGATGACTAAATCAGTTTCCAAACGAGGGAGAGATGTAAAGCGGGAGAACTTTATTCCCATAAACGAGCAGGCATTAATTCTATCAATATGCTTGGAGGAGCCTGACAAGCAGGGATTTTGCAAAAGATGGCTACACACACACACACAGACAGAACCTCTCCAAATGAAGGTTTAAAGAGGGAGACATGGGTAGGAGAGTGAGTGAGATGATGGTTGTAATGTCAGAGACAGTCTGTCCCACATGGTTCCCATAAGTGTGTGTATCTCTGAGTCTTTTTGTACATATCAACGTGTGTGTGTGTTGCGTTGGCGGGATGTGACTTTTAAATCACGATCATCTTCCAGAGTGGATGAGGATCGGGGGGGAGCAACAGGGGGTGCCGGTGCAGTAGATATTTAGACGCCAACACACACACATCCAAAAAACCCCAAACACACACACACAGCAGTCAAGTACATCTTGATCGCGCTGTCAGCGATCAGCGCCAGCACCCTCATCTCCCCATCCAAGTCCATATTTCACTCTCACCCTGTCCAACAGCGCACACACACACACACACACACACACACACACACACACACACACACACACACACACACACACACACACACACACACACACACTTTCTGCCTGGGTCACATGTTATAGTGATCTGTCCTGCTGATGATCTGTCTGAACACATGGTGGATCATAGTAAACACACACGTCATTAATAAGTAGATAAACAGGAATGAAAGAAATACAGCTTAACACGGTGACGCTCGACACGGCCAACACATTCTACTGCCTCCTGGTTTGAGTCTTGCATGTCAATGTTATTCCTCTATCTATAGAAAATTGCTTTTTCGAGACCGAAACTACTCGATAGAATGGAGAGATACAGTCCTTTTTCTTGCGCGGTCATGGTCGGTCGGTAACAAGCCAAAGATGCAGATAGTTAGCATTAACAGCGATCGCTACTGTGGCTGAACTGGCAAGGACAATACCTCCACCTACAGAAGCATGAACCTCATCGGCAGAAAAAGCAAGGGAATAAAAGATGAGTCTCTCAAAAGGAAGGTAAACACACTCAGAAGCAAAGTAAGCCATACCCAGAGTGAACTTTCCAAGAGGCAAACCACTCCAGGATGAGAATGGGCTGTGGGGAGATGCTGATGTGGCTGATGTGCAGGGGTTATTGTTATTTTTTTTTTTTTTTTTATTCTTTTTGGACAAAAAGCATTCATTGGAAAATAAAAAAGTGCCCCCTAGAAAATGGCTAACTGAAATGCTGACTGATGCTGATTAGATAGGCTTTATCTACTCAGGAAGTCTCAACGAGATCGAGAGATCTAGAGAACAAATGACATACATACAACATCACAGCATGATCGTTTAGTCACACAAAGCAGTCCTCACACACACACACACACACACACACACTAATTAAAACAGTTCTGAGAATAATCAGAAAGATCTGCACATAGGGGTCCCTTGGAGGACTGACTGCCTCTGACTTCAATTTGTTTTGCAGTTCATTTACAGTAATACGGTGCATAATCACAGAAAGCAGTCTTCCTAATATCAGAGTTGGTAAGAGGAACTGTCCTGTGATTTTGCGTCATGGTTGTTCACTTTAAAGCCAACTGCCGTAAGGGCGTTTAATAACTCGGCCACTTAAATAGCATCGCATCCGCAGATGGGCGCGACGACGCCTTATAGAGGTCAGTGACCAACACACAGTGGTGGGCGTGATAGATGTCTTGAGTAATGAACCAAGTGGCACTGTGGTAAATGGCGTCCAGTGTAGACAGCATGGTCGATTGTGGAGTAGTTTTTCCGCTTTAAAAAGGATTCCTGTATAAATCTGAACTTTACGTTTCTGAGCGATGTGTTCAGCGCGAGCTTTGAAGGGCAATCTGCCGCCTAACTAAGTAATACTGTACTCTCTACTCGTTTCCCGTTAGGAGTGTGGAAACATCATATCTTCGTGCTCTCGTGAAATACGCACATTTTTTTTTCGTTTTGGAATTTAGACCAAGCTTTAAGTTCATTAAAAAGGTCTGGAGGTCGTCAGGAGGCCTGGTCTGCCGGCATACAAAATGGTCTCATCTACATAAAAATGAACACTGTCATAACAACAATTCATTATATAATGTACTACAAATGTATCTGCGTGTTCAGTATGTACGTGGATAGCGATCCTTATTCAAAGGCTCCAAGAGGCCGTCAGAAAACCCAGGTTCAAGTGGTACGGTTTAATCATGCATTTAACGGTTTCAGTGTTTTAGTGTGCATGAGCAAGTTACTAAATGCCTCCTCCGGGGCTGCCGCCTGCAGCTGACTCTGACCTCTAACCTTGCAGTTCACGAGGCGCTCAAGATACGAGCGCTTTCCCAGTCAGTTAATTAGCGAGCTAACCTTTCCTCAGACGGGGGAAATTTGTATGCTACCGTCTCAGGGCCCGCGCGCAGTTGAAGCCACATGAGCCATGCACCGAGCTACATGTCAGTTTGTGTTGACCTATTCCTGCTTCGGGCGACTTCTACCCCCATAATTAAGTGAATTATCTCACAGAGGACAGGGCCATACACTCCCGCTGGCGGGCAGAAGGCGGCTGACTGCCGAAGAAGCTGCCCTGACAAAATGGCCCCTCTGTACGTAGATAATGAGGCAGGGGCCTGACAGGTGGGCCCTGATTAGGAAGGAAGGTACTGCGCTGGGCATGGACGCAGCACGCAAACACACACACAC
Organism: Coreoperca whiteheadi; assembly: GCA_011952105.1. Lineage (NCBI taxonomy): Eukaryota > Metazoa > Chordata > Actinopteri > Centrarchiformes > Sinipercidae > Coreoperca > Coreoperca whiteheadi. The sequence goes on from CM022483.1 coordinate 11,625,721, forward strand.
ACACACACACACACACACAGGGTTCACCCAGTCTGTCCCATTGCGGTAAACACGCTCAGAGCGGAGGCTGTCCCCGGAGAGAGAAAGCATGTTTGACATCATTAATTGGCTTTTTCAGTGCAAGGAGTCAGGGAGATGAAAAGCTTTATCAAGCTGAAATAATTAATTTTGCCCTCGTCACCCTGAATTCGCTGACACTTCACTTCTCTCAGAAAATGAAGGAGGGGAAAAAAAATGACTACTTTTCCCCCTTCTCTCTCCCTTCTCTTGATTCAATCCCACCATTAGCTTCTTCTCTCTTCTTCTTTTTTTTTTTTTTTTTTTTTTTGGAGACGTATCAACGGAGGTAATGTGCGCTTTGTATTAAAATACAATTAAAAGGAGATTTAATTAACTTGAACCTGCATGAAGGGGGAAAAGGTTAGCTTTATCTCCTCCACTTACAAAAGGCCATAGATTAGAGGGGCCACACTATGTGCCCAGCGCACCGTACACATTATTTCCAATTTATTCTAATTTACCGAGAAAATTATAGGGGGTTGATAATACACCATCCGAAGGACCTAAAACTTTAAATCACTTAAGCTATCTAGCACAGCTCTGGTTGGATAATTAGTTTAATTAAGCTCTTTGAAAGGCACCCGCATGTTGAAGTGGTAAAAGTTTAAATTACACCTGAGTTTGACAATGCAGCCACGATGTAAGTGGAATTGGAGTGTTAGAAGAGGGCAGCCCTGTCCGAGCCCACGAATGGCTGCGGATGCATTGTGTTTGAAATGACAAAACCGTGCTCATTGGACTAAAGTGAGTTAAATGCTTATGTGGGCCACATGCTGTATCATTTGCACTTATCATCTAAGTATGCTTGCCCCATTGTCTAATTGAGTTTGCTGCCCGTCTTTGAGAAGTGTAAAGTTAATCGTACTTATCTCGGCATCTCACTGCAACTCCCAGGTTTCTAGGTATGAGAGACATTTTTAGCAAAGAAGGTGGTTGCCGAATAGTCGAGCACAGCAAATATGATAATGTTGCACGACTAAAATATTAGCACCAATCTCCTTGCTACCAGAAGCGATTTTGCACATTATCGGTATACCTGTGACAGAATCTCTCAGTCAAATACAGTTATGGTTTTTTAATTATTTCCCACGTTGCATTCCGCCTCCTCTAATGTTTAATAACAACAATAATAATGATAATAATGCTCATAACACTGGCTCTCACAGTCTTCCAGGGCCCTTTGTGTATTTTTCCTTCCTGGAGCAATTTGAAGAATATGAAGAGACTGAATAATTGAGTCAACTCTAGGCGTACACACACACACACACACACTATTCTCCTAGCCTTCTGGTGGGAGAACAGTGAGGGTTCTGCTTCACTTCCCATGTGGAGAAGCTACATATTAAACCAAATTCATGTGTGTTTCGTGCGTGCGTCCCCCTCCTCCTCTTCAGCACGTCTTTAGGCTACTGCCTCGCCTCAGCGGCTCTCACACACACACACACACACACAATATTTACCCTTCTCATTCGTCACAGGCCTGCGCGGTTTAGCGCTCCGCGGTCTGAGTGGCCAGCACTGTGAAAACAATAAATGCTCTCTGCTATTAAAAATAAATCACTGACACTGCCTTTTGCCTCAGTTACTCCTGTACAGTCGGTGGGGCAAATATACATTAAATACGACTAATACATTCATTTATTCAACCACTGCAATCGTGTATTACCAATTTTTAGAGCTAATTTTTGGAGGGTTTTTTTTTGGGGGGGGGGGGCAAAAAAAATAAATGTAATTTTAGCACTTTGGTTCCAGAAACACAACTTACATGACTAACAACAATTAAGGTGAAACACAGCTATATTCTATTTAGCCCAATGTTATTTGATTTAAGTCTCTCGATTATTCATGCTAAGATAAGCAACGGCAATTAGGATAAATATGGAAAGCTTGTATAGAGGTTTCCCCACGGTAAACGTAAAGTGACTGCTCAATGAAATGACTGGAAATCATTTATGCTCAGTATGTTTGCGCCAGCGCTGGCGGTTTATTACTTTGAAACCACACAACGGCATGCAGCGATTTTAATTAAGACTAATTGTTTTCTTTCTAGACACGCTAAGGAAAGCTAATTAAATATAACGGCGGCAACATTTCCCGTAAGAGCACAGACACTGGTTTACTCACACTGGGATGGCGGCGTCGAGTTATGCTTCATCATGCATCAAAGTTTCATACAACTCAAATTTTAAACACCTGAACAAGTCGAACTTATGAGACTGAAAAAGTAAAGCTTTTATTTATAAAGTACATGTTGTACCCTGCGAAACATAAGTGGAAAATGAAGGAAAATTGCATAGTTTCAGTCACTTTGCCATTTTAAAAAACCTGATCATCATTGCTGTTATTGAGATTTTTATTTATTTTTTTTTCCTTACTTCAAACTCAGTAGAAATTTGGCTTTTTCACTATAACAATCCAGGAAAATCGGACTCCTGCTCCATTTCCACTACATCCCTCTTCACATTCACACAGTTACACACACATTCCCAGCAGAAAGTGCAACCACAGTCTTCTACTGTTGCAGCTCCACTGGAGCCGCTGGGGGTTAAGTGCATTGTTGGTTCAACCTTGACAGAAATTGTTAACAGAGGAACACTGGAGATTCCAACAAGGGACTCAATCCAGAGATCGTCCACAGAGAAGCTCTCAAACCTCTGGGCTGCAGCCACCCCATTGGAATTGAAATGGAGTGTAGGTCCCGGTTTCTCTGAAGTACATAAGGCTGCATTGTCTCCGTAATCGTTTAATGTGTTACTAAACTACTCCTTACACATGCTTAACATTTGCTTGGAAATGATTTTTAATGGGCAAATGTGGAAATTGTTTACTCGGTTTCAATATGCTCAGGAGGAAGCCGATGTTTATAATGGGTTTTCAAAAGGAATTTAGCCATAACCCGCAGCACAAAAACAGGGAGTCCAACTGGTAATCGCTTATGTAAATATTCAAAAACCCGACGCTCCGATGCGCAGTGTTATACAACATTGTTTCGGAGTCCACATAATCCAGATTCCCATTGTGGTCCATGTAGGAGAGTGTTTAGAGTCAGTATTCAAATGCGAACCATGTGGTTTCTACTGTATTGACTGCAGCTGGACAGCAATTGCTGACTAAAGCTTCAACACGGGATCATACCTTTCTTTGCTGTCAATTAGAAAAACAGAATTACCAAAACATAAAATATGTACTTCATGAGAGGTCATCTCTGCGCTCCTTCAGGTTAGATTTTGCCTAAGGACTTAGAACGTCCACTGTTGGGGTGTTTATGCACAGACATCACTTGCCCAGTATTATGATGTGGCCCTGTTTGTCTTTTTTGCCATGGTTGCTATTGCCATTCAATGCTGACCGCCCAGTTTCTTTTTGAATTTATTCCAAGCGAGCCCGAAACAAATGCATAACTTTAGCTGTAACAGAGCAAAGTCAAGCCAGATGGTGGGCGTTAGAACAGCAGATGTTTAAAATAAATAGCTATAATAGTCAAAATACTTACACTTGTTCACTTTCTTGCCAAGACTTAGAGGAGAAGATCGATAACACTCTCATGTTTGCGGACTATGTAGCTAGCTGGGTGTCGATTAGCGTAGCATAAACACTAAAGGAAAGCATTAAAAGGAAGCAGGGGGAAACAGCTAGCCTGGCTCACTCCGATATGTCAAACTATCATATTAAAAAGGTATTGCTCCACGTTTGGGGTAAGACGCGTGTTCGCTTTCTTGCCAAGAAGAAGATTGCTGCCGCTCACATATATGTGCACGCTCAATATGAAGCTACAGCCAGCAGCCGATTGGCTTAGCTTAGCATAAAGACGCCTGCCTACCAGTACCTCTAACACTAAAGTGAATGCTTGTTAAAAATGGATACAGGTCCATACACATAAGTCCGGTCGCAATAATCATTCGTTCCAGCGGCAATAGAAAAGAACGAGCAGTTGGTTAGGGTTCATTTCTGTATAATCTATTCCTTTAAAGCGAAAATCGCGATTGATTCAGGTTTTGCGGCTTGCAGGAAATAGCCACCTCCTCCATGGGCTCTGTGTCCACGCAGGGTGACGGCTGCTAATTGAAAACGAAGAAATAATTACTGTGGTAAGAGTGATGGAGGAGGCACTCGGGACAGAGAAGTCTCAGTGGGAGTCAACGGGTCCAAAGGGAATTCCCCTATTGTCATCCAGTCAGCACCCAATGGGACCGACACACATTTATTTATTGCTTTATGAACATATTTTGAATTGGGTTTTTTTAGCTCACAAGCGCGCGCACTGGCGTGTATATATGTATTGCCGAATGTACACACTTTTACTTACAGCTCACATATTCATAACAGACCAACACAGACACACTGCCGTCGTGGCGGACCCGGACCATAATCCCAGCGGGCTGGGTTGTGTGTCTGAGTGCCGATAACAAATGGCGATGGATTGGTGGCTCTGTGGTGTCGTCGGAGGAACAGTTGGTGCTCTGACCGTCCTCATCAGCAGATTTCAATTGGAAGTGCAGCCTGGCATGGAGACCCTAATCTCTCTGCAGACTGTTATTTACATTTGTTACCCAGCTAAGGAGGCACAGGGCGCATAAAACCTCCACAAGTATACAGTTCTGCAACACAAGCCTAAAACATACGACTGCGTTAAGAGTCTCCCAAAAAAATACTATAACGTGGATTGGACAAATTGGTACAAACGTCATTAGAATAAATGCTACTTTGATTCTTTTCCGACCCTGATTTTGAGTTTCACCAAAAATGTCAGGTTAGTGGTGAACTGTGAGCACCGGAAGACAAAAAAAAAAAAAAACAGAGATAGATTTTATGAGAATGAAGTTGACGAAAGCCCTCTCTCCATCCATCTTATTCTTCAGACACTCGCCCCGCCCCTTTTGCCTTTCAGTTGCAGAGTTTAGCCCCACCTCTTCTCTCCCACGTCAAACTAATCTGTCCGACACCGGCGAATGAAACCAGTGCACCAATGACCCGATCCTGCGCCGATGTTTTCCATGTAGTGCGATCATATTGTTTGAAGACGAGGTTAGCAGTATTTCAGGCCTTGGTTTGTGTGGTATTCTTTCGACCTGGAAAAAGTCATTTATTTGCATTTGATTTTTCTTTGTTAAAACTGTTGTGTATTTCCCTGTGCTGCCGTGTGGATGCCTGTAAAGCTATGCATCTCTACCAAGTGTGCTAAAAGAATTAGCACTTGCAACCCTTTTCCCCCATGCAGGTGATCCAATAAGGTTAATAGGTAGTTGTTTTTGGCCTGTAGGCCCACAGAAGTGGGGTGGGGGTGGGGGTGGGGGTGGGGGTTTGGAAGTTGGCAGAGAGAGGGCTCTGTGCACAGGCTGCGAAAGGCATGGGAATGTGTGTGTGTGTGTGTGTGTGTGTGTGAGAAACAGAAGTAGCGACTATGAGCGAGTGAGTAATGTATAATCTGCAGAAGAGCACGTTCTAGTGGTGTGTTCAGAGCACAGCAGTGCAGGCTCAGCGGGAGCAGACTGCCTCTCAGTCTGTTGTCTGTCGCTGCTTCACCCTAGCAGCCGGCCTTTTCTCACACACTATCACACACACACAACCAAATATGTCTGAGAGCAGGCTGTCTTTCACAGCAACAACAAACGCTGTCCTTGCGACATGCCGCTACATGGGAGACGCCGCAAATAGCCGCCTGGTTTTGCACAAAACACGTTCTGATGTGGATAAGCTGTCGCGGCAGTGGTGTGGATTCGGCGAGGTTCTGTTATAAGAATAACCACAGCAGGCTATAAACTGCCTTCTTTTGTTTTGATTTTAAGTAGAACAATCAAAATGGTCTCTTTTCTTATTATGCTTCTATTAATATCATTTGTAAGAGATGCCCTCTTGTAAAAATGGAGCTTATTCGATGTAAAAACATTGCAGGATGCTCTCGTTTCACCCCTTTAAAGAGTCATTTAGTATCCATTAAATCGTCATCAGACCTCATTGACCTCCCCCAGAGAGGCAGGGTTAGTCTTCAATAGCCCCTCTTAACAATGGCTAACAATAGGACCAAATGGCCTCCACAACAACAGACCACCAGCATCCACCAGCCATCACAGTCAGCCGGTGCATGGCAGGATGTTGCTGTCGCTGCACCGCTATGCGTTGCATTCGTATTGTGTGTCTATTTTTTGTTATTTCAGCCTGCTTTGTCATTTTTAATACATGTTTGTCTACTTAAAAAGACTTTTACTACTACTACTGCACGAACAGGGTACGTGTGTCCTGGTGAATGAAAAGGTGGGTCAACTATGACCTCCTGTGTTATTATAAGTAAACAACCACTAAATATAAGAAACTATGTATTGTATTTTTCATTTATGCTGGCTGCGTGTAACTCACATTGAGCTGATGTTGCATAATCGGAGGTGTTCATTTAGATTTCTGTTCAACTAAAAAGAACAGAAAGTAAAGTGAACTGAGGGGATTTATCACCCACTACATCCCTATGGCAATTAGAGGTTAAAGAATGAGGCGGTTTCTCAATACGTTCTGACTTCCCTACCCTGTCTGTCACTCAGGTTCTTACTAAAGATGGAAGTTAAACAGCTCACAAATATGTGGTTTTATTTTTAAAAAAGGGTCAGTATTTTTTTATTTTTTTTTTTAAGAAGCACTGTAGTTTTTAGCAAACGTTACTCAGACTAGTAAATACGGCATTTGTTGGGGACTATTTTCTGCAGCGGATTATTCCACATTGTGGCGAAGGTTTGGGGAAAAAAAAATTCCTAAATTAAAATGACGTACTAATACTCAGATTTTTACAAATAATAATAGCCATTCTGATTGGTTTACCATTTTTGGCATCTTTGTGTTTGCCCACCAGTTTTATTTGCCAAAAACAACAATTCTCCAATTGTCTCAGAGAGCGCACTGCCTGCCTCATTTCAGGCTCTTTCAGTCTTTAAGGCATACTGAAGATCATATGAAAGCAATGGAGACGTGCCCCATGAGGACCCTCTACTATACAGTACGTATAAGTATACAACAGCAGGTGTACTACGGTGCATTTAGACAGAACATCAAGGACATTTTCATTGATTTTTATTTGGCACTTACAGGGAACTTACTGTACGGGAAACCTATTTCCCTCCTGTCAAACTGTCTTTGCCTCAGTTTTGGGCTGTATAGGGCAAATACATAACATAACATAACAAAAAAGAATGTGCATTTTTACCACTATATTTTGCTACATGGTATCCCTGAAACCAATTCATTTCTAAACAGGATTTGAAAATTATGGAGCTATCAAAATGTGCATTATTTTGTTTATGAACATTTTGTTGTTGAAATATTATTAAAAATAATATGAGATCTCTCGAATTAAAATCTGGAGAATCGGCCATAACACTATTATTATTACTGAGCAAAGACGGCTACACTGGGACACACAAAGCCTCTGCTTTCCTAATTTCCTCCCTGGCGCAGCAGCCCAGGCCTCAGCCAATCTGCAGGACTGCCGGACCCGAGGGACCCACCAGCCACCAGCTGACTGACCAAGCGGCTTGCTCAAAGGCACAATTAGAGGGTCTTTGTTTCACCCGGAGTGGCCCTTTGTGGCGTGATTGTCGCCTGGTGCTGGAGGGGAACGTCATCAGTCACTGGCTGAATGGGCTAAGTGAGAGGAGAGATCACACACACACAGGTTGGTGGTTTGTGTCCCTATCAGAGTGAAGGATCTGATGGCACCCTGTGGTGCCTCAATAGGCAGCTCTCCGTGCTCCTCTTCAGTATGAGAGGGTGCTAATGTCATGTGGATGAAGGTTCATCAATCGATTCTTGGCAGCCACTTGGCCGAGTATAGCCCGAATATATCAGTAATCTACACAAACCTTTAATCTTTCTCTTTATCTTACCAGAGTCCTTGTTCTTGAAATTACATTTCTGTAGTTTTAAACTGTGTATCATGGGTTGTTTTCCTTAAAGCTACAAGTACTGGGTCGTTTCTCAGTCCTGGACGAGGGGAAAAAAAAAGTGCTTTTTAGAGAGCTTCAATTCACCAACCTTTTAAAATACCACCATCATCAATACACCATGATCTTCCGGTTCTGACAAAATAAGATGTGACCTACGCCAACATTCTTAAAAAGCAGGACCTCGTAATTACAGAGCGACTGATCCCACTTTGTGTCGTTGCCGAGCACGATGTTGTGGTCACAGCGTGCCGACTTCAAAAAACACAAGATTATAATCCATCAGAGAAAACCTGAGGGAGCTACTTGCGGGAGCAAGACATCAGACATGGATTGTAACGGGGAGACAGCGACAACAATATCTTTGTTTTAAAGGCTCGGGGTCCGTAATTGAAGAACGAAGCTTCTTGTAGAAACACTGTCACACGCCGCTGGTTTTGTTTACACAGTGTTCCGTTTGATTGGAGATATCTTTTCGGTGTGAAATGTATTTGCTTGCCTTGTGCAACAAGGACTGACAGGATGTTAAAGCTGAAAATAAATATTTCCTGTATTGCAAGACAAAAAAAAAAAAGGGTTTTTTTCTTAAAATGAGCGAGAAAGTTCTAAACTTCTTGACTCAATTTAAACTCTTAGAGATGTGAGTGAGGTGTGAAATGTTGATGGTCAAATATATTCCAGACTGTCAGATTTACAGGGATTTCTCCTGTCATGTGCATCAGACGTCACAGATGTCAGATCAGAGAAGTCATGACAAGTCTGTGCCCAGACCGCCCGCACCAATCCCACCCTACTCTCTCTCAAAATTGTAGAGCCAGGCCTGGATTATGACATGGTTGACATCATTTGATTTCCCTTCCCAGGAGCTCTGAAAGTGCTCCATTAGAGTTATTGCTGGTGGGGCGGCGTGCCAACGCTAGCAGCCTGTCCCTGTTACCCGCAGACTCACCTGCTGAGTGTAATCTGTCCTGTTAAGATTAAGCCAAGTTTAAATTTACACATACTTTGGAGTGTTTGCACATCCTCAAACAGCACACTCGCCGGAAAGTTGCTCGGACACACACATTAAGCAGTGAGGATTTTACACTCCGAATATACTTTAGGAGACTCCTGCTGTGCCATTTTCAAACATCTAACAAGCGTATTCTAGCATATGACATGGTCAAGCACGCTGTTACCAACATGTGTCATTACGGACTTCTCATATTCATCCACTTGTTAGACAGTGATATTTGTCTTGTGTGTTGGTCTTCAGTATCAGTTCCGAGATGGAAGAGACACTACAGGCCCCTAAACGCAGGTTTCTAATCTTATAATTGGCTGGCGTCTGTATTATGGCTACACACAAAACAGCATTCTCGATGAAGACGCAGGAAACTGACAACATGCCATAAACCAAAAGACAAGGATTACACTCTCCAGAAAAGGGTCATCAAAGCGAATCGGGCCCTTTGCCAAGGCGTGGCTTCAAAACCGAGCCGAGAATAGAGCGGCGCAGTAAATCAACGGGAATCCTTTTATTTTCCTCCTGGTTCTGGTCTTCATATTTTACTGGGGGCATGTTGTTTTTCTCAAGATGGAGTCGCAGTCTTGCAAGCAAGGAGAGGGAGGAGTGCGTGTGAAGGGTTTGGAAGGAGGGTGGGGTGTTGATTGGGTAAAAAAAAAAAAAGGGCAGAGAGGTGGAGTGCAGGCAGGCAAGCAGGACAGTGACATTCACGCGTTACGACGTGGCGACACTGACAAGGTGTCCTCCCCGCCGCTCAGCCAAGCTGTTATCACAGTCGGCCCCCGTTTCCAGGTCGCAACCCTCAGCGGCACCGGCATTATTGGGTCGCGGCTTGGTGCCACCACCCAACCCCGGTGTGGGCCGGCGATGCCATTGTCCGACGGTGAAGCGTGGCTTTGAGATACTGAACGCACACACACAGGCCCACTGATCCGCTCTGGCAGCCTCCCTAGCAACCATCTGTCCTGCTTTGCCATGCTCGGGCTCGGGCACAGTTAGCAATGGGCATGCCTTGACACGTCTGAGTTAATGGGACAAAACGGAGGCGTACAAGAGGACAAAGGGCTCACTAATAAAAGAGTGTAGCCAACAGAGAGCCGCAGCAAAGACGGCATAGGGAAAGAAGAAGAGAGCAAAGAGTGGAAGTAAAGAGATATACTTTCTTCTGCAAACTAACTAAAGAAAACTTTAATAAAAGATGAGTTGCAAGAGATCTTGGCTCAATGGTCCAAAGTAAGATTAATGTTATTTTGTGCTTTTAAAGTCATGGGATTTAATCCTGGAAAATGTTAGTTTGTACAGAATACATCAGATGATTTATAAGTTTATATCTATTACAGTCTTAGGATACATGTTCACAGGGACGGAAGCTTTGCACATGTGCCTCATCAATATAAAATGGCATAATACAAAAAAAAACAAACAACCCAAGTATTACGAATTGTAACACTTGGATTGTTTTTTTAATCACAGATTGAGATAGATGAGACCATCCATATTTTGACCTTTATCAGTGTCAGGCCGCACGTTTTTGCCAAATAAAGTAACTGCTGGACAATGTTGGACACATTTCTTATCAGTAACTTACCATTAAACACAATACTGTAATAGCTCAACAAATTCTCGTAAAAAAAAACATAACGATAAATTGACCAAATGTGTGACAATACAACAGAAGTGGTCTGGGGTAAGTCAGTTGCCTGAAGAACCCAAGGTTAAGATTTCCGTCTGCTTGTTCATTTTTCCTTCTCGCTTCTTTCTGTATTCAGCACCTTGCCCCTTCAACATAATCGCTCATTTCCCCCAATCAGTTATCTTGTCATTGTATTGCCAGCCATTACCATTACAACCAACAGCAAACTGCTGACATGAGAATACGACCAGTGCTGACAAAGACCGTACGCCGAATTTGTAAGGCTTTCTTAAGAAGCATAAAAGGATTATCTTTGTTCGCAGAACGTCGCGCAGTGTCGGCTGCACCCTTTCAGTTTTGTAGGGAAATTAGCAATTCGGAACGAGGAACCTCTGACGGACCAGATTTCATAGTCGAACTTACTTTTGTAGACTTGTGTTGTCGAACGCATTGTGATTTCTGCTCGGAGCAGTTTCGAGCGTTGACGCCCTTGAGGTCAACACGTGATTGGTAAGGAGTTGGAAGAGTGACGGTTTGCTTCCTGACGCTATAGATGTGAGGTTGGTGGCGGGGGGGGGATCGGTAAGAGTGGGTCAGGCCGGGCCGGGGCGGGGCAGGGCCGGGTCTGACGCTATATCACAAGCAGATACATCTTCCCCTGTCGAACGCACTGGCTTGTGTTGCCTTATCAGCGTTGCGCCAAAGGCCTCGGAAACAGTGACCTCACAGCTTTCTCTTTCCCCGAAAAAAAAGTCTTCTTTAACATGCAAACACGCTGCCTTTGTCACGCCGTACACACAAATCAATTCCCCGCCCCCTCTAGCGCTCAAAACCCCGGGCCTATCCAAGAAGCAGAGGGGAGCCTCAGACAACTCATGATGGAGCCCCTTTTGATTGCAACTGAATTTCGTAGCATTCGTTCCGTTTATCTCTCTTGACCAGATCTGGCTATTACAAGCAAGCTTGAACAACATATCTTAATGAAGTGTAGGTTTGTATGAAAAGAACAAAAGCACTTTTTGAAGAACATATATATGGGCATTCAGGAGGATTAGCAGATACTGTGCATGTCTACAGCAATAAGAAAAAGACTTGGTCTCGAAACGCAAAATAAAGATCCAACGTTTACCCTGAGAACTGCTCTGGCCCCCCCCCCCCCCCCCCCCCCCCCCTTAACACCATATGAACAAGCGACGTCAAGTCAAAAGGAGAGCAAAGAGAGCACCGCTCCCCTGGGTTGTACAGGCTATGAGATCAAGCGCTCATCATTCCTAAGTTTGGTCCCGTCTTTTATTTACTTCCTCCGAGACCTCGTGTTCTGGCAACGAGGGCGGTTAAAAAGAGGGAAGGAGCGATCGACTCGAGGGTATGATGAATGTAGCAGATAAAAATGAGGAAATTTTGTGCAATGCCAACTCTCTAGTACCCCCCCCCACACACACACACACACACACACCCTCCTCCTCTCTTTCTTTCACCATCTTGCATTTTCAAAGAGCTGAGAGGCCATAGCGAAAGTGAATGAACCATGACCACAGGCAGATGCTCCCAACCTCTCTCTCGCTCTCCCTCTCATCGTGCCCTTCCCACTTTACACCCTCCATTTCCCACAACTAACTTAACACTGCTGTTCCAACGAGGCACACAGTACATGTATAAAGTAAACAGAACTTTTACTAAGTTGTTGTAGCTGACTATGAGTGAAAGTGGACTCAAGACTTGCGAGGTAAAAAAGGTTTAAAAATGCTTCTATGTTCTCCGTATTTAACGGATATACATGTAGCTTGGTGTACAGATGAAACATACATTATACTTTCGCCTACTTCACATTTCAACCCTTTCCGTGATTTAATTTTGTCATTGTATTGTGTACTGTGGTACAATTCAATTGTTAGTGCAATTTTGAGTAAATGCCATTTGTTAATTTCTCCTAATTCCCTCTGGGCACTTGAAGGCCAAATGAGCACAGATGGGACATTTTCAGGCCTTTGGAACAGTTCATTTCACTGATTTGGATTCAAAATTATTGTTTCACACTCTACTTACCACACTTTGTCGCCTCTCAGAATGATGTGTGCTGAAAGTCACTGAGAACATATTGATTCAGGGAACACATCACAACGGAACCTTTTAACAAATAAGTGTAACCTTTCGTGGGCGCCATCAAAAGTAACAGGACTAAAGCCAACATGAAAAACAACAATGGCAGTTAAACTGCCGTCACCAACGTGCACAAATGAATCAATTTTAAAAGTTTGGAAAATTTGCATGCAGGCTCCTTCTTGAATAAAATCTGCACCTTTTGGGTTTAGGAAAACGAAAAAGCATTGCCATCAAGGCAAACGCCTTCCTGAAAAGTAGAGGAGTTAAAGGTTATATAAAGGTTTTAACATAACAAAAGTACATGACTCCAGTAGTTGTTCAAGTAGCAACAAAATACGTTTCTATGTTCTCCTTTTGGTGGAACTTACTGGATGTTACAGGAAGTAATATGTCGCAAGATTTTGCTTTGTAAATCCTTACGTGTTAAAAAATGAAAATAAAGTGTTCATCTCCACTTCACAGGGTTACATACCGCTTTCTACATTTAACATTGGACTATTTGTTAGCTTTTCATTCTCTCACACACCGATAATTAGGAGCACATTTACTGGGCCTGTTGTTGAGTTGAGCAAGAAATATCTGAGCTTTATGCAGCATGTTTGAATTGTATTTAGTGGGAATATTGCCAATGTATATATAATATCTTCATGTTACGCCCGCAGCCTGCAACTCCTCAGCACTGACCCCAGCAGTCTATCACATAGTCTGATTATGTCGTAGTACAAGATTCCTTGAAAATGAGTTCCATTCAACGCGTTTGTGTGTGTTGACCATGACCGCGTTTCTGAAAGCAGGAATCCGGCCAATCACTGGCAAGCGACGGGGCAGTGAAGCGACCCAAAATTCACTCTCCTGACTCTCAATAGGTTTTCACTGCAGAGCCAAAAGCATCACCCCTGTTTTGCCAAAAACAATGTTTGGTTGTTTTCTGAAGAATTTCTATTCCAAGACGCTGTTTGGAATGAGAAGCACTGCCTGAGCTGATAATAATGTTAGCATTTTGGCAACCAAGGACTCAAATCACCCATTCTTTTTGAAACAAAAGCACGACATTTGTGTTCAATGTCTGCAACTAGTAACGGTTTCCACTGGTTTAATCTCTGTCTGCATGTCCTTTGATTACTCCTTATTTGTGTTGTTACAATTCAAGAGGCTAGTATATTGCAGCACAAGACAATAAATTGTTGTGTGGTAATGGGAAATAAAAACTACCAAACCCCTGTTACCGTTTGGCTATTTCTTTTAACTTACACTACTTGGGAGCCAGAATGGGAACTGTCACATACTGTAAGAAAGTATAGGCCTAATGTTCCAACTCAAACATCTTAACTGTCTTTATGAAGTAAACAACACCAAAACAGGTTAATAGAGCTATAACTATTTCGCCAATGAATCGATTAGTTCATCAACAAGATTCATTTGCAACAATTTTGATGATCGCGTAACTACTTAAGTCTATTACCAAGCAAAACTGCCAAACTATTATATATTTTGTAAGTTATATTATATGTATATCATGTCATTCTGTGAATTAATTCATTTGCTAAGTTAATGTCCATATGAGTGCAGCCTTTTGTGTGTTGTATTGTTATTATGTAACTGTGTGTATGTGGTGTCAATTTGCATTGTCATTATGCATCTCTTTATATGGACCCCATAAGGCATAGCTTGTGTGAAAGAAGGCGGGTAATGGGGATTCAAATGAACAAACAAAAACACACTTTCTCCTCAAAATGTAAGGGCCTGCTGTTTTTCTGTTTTATACAACAGTACATTGAATATATGCTCACTTGATGGTCACGACTGCCTCCCTCCAAATCATACACACATATTTATTACGATTCTATTTCAACTCTTTTTAATGCACAAACTGAAGGAGCTGGCGGGATTACACTTCACTGTTATTATACCTTATATGATTACAGGACACAAATTAACTCAATTGAATGATTGGGTGGATAAAATCTATTTTTAGATTGACATTTATAAATTGGATAAATAAGCATTTAAAAACATGTTAAGCAGTCGAGTCGACTCGAAATGGTTTTAAAATCCTAAATAATTTCCTCCACGGCATCTCATGATAAGGGAGTATGATAAGTAAGATCAACGGGGGTTTTGTGCCACTTCACCGATGGAGTTTTGAAAGACCGTCCGTGCTATTTTTAGTGTTATTTTTGATTTTTTTTTTTTTTTTTAGAAGGACACTGGACAGCTTGGATTGCGCTGCAGCTAAATTACATTACCTTTTGCTCTCAAGAAGTTTGAAATGAAAAGAAGTTGCTTTAAAACGCAGCGCAGCCGTGATAGGCACCAGTTTGAAAGCACACCAATATATGTGCACCCACAGAGTAGTAGTGTGAAGGACATGATTTGATATAATCCCTCCTCAGAAAGAAAGAAGAAGAAAGGAAAAAAAAAAAAAAAAAAAAGGTCAGAACTCCGTCCTCCACCAAATAATTCTGTAAATTGAAACTACTCTATTGCCGCGTGTATCAGCCTTGATGTGCACGGCATGTTATTGCTCGAGACAACTTTTCTGTTTGGAGATGGAGAGGAAGCTCCTTCGTCTCTCAGTCCCTCTCTCAGTAAAGGATATACCTGATAAAAAATAAAAAAATAAAAAAGGTTGAGAAGATGAGGGGGGCGGTGGATGCGAGGTGACACAGCGCACAGAGAAATTTCATTTCCTGACTTGTATGGAGAAAATAGTATCAGCTGGGAAAACCTGGCCGAGAGATGGGAGATTTACCCTCCGAACATTGATAACCATTTGTTCATTTCCTGACAACAACAGGGGGAGGGAAAAAAGAAAAAAAAAAAATGCATGAGTCTCTTCTGAAATGGAATAGGTTGAGTTTTCCCTCTCCTTCTCGTTTTGTTCTGCAGAGGACGGGAGTCTATTTCATCGCTGACATGCAGCAGTGGTCCTAATCACAAGAATCAGTTATTATTGGAGGGAGTGTTTGCTGCATCGGCTGCATAGCTGAGAGACGAAAAAGAAGGGGTCCGCGGTCAAATTCTCCCACTTTTGTGTCGCTTAGCTTCTCTCCGCCAGGTCGGATTTGCATTTTAATGGAAGGCTTTTATAGACTTCTCGGTGGCGTTCGTGGCACCACAAGTGGCATCATTAAGTGAACTAAGCCGGATTATAGGCGATGCCGAGGTCAGATACCCATACGCCATAACAGAACCGAAGCTTTCTCCTCCGGGATTAGACAAGAGACCGAGAGACGACGACGGAGGGGGGAGAAGGATGAGGCGTTGCGAGGGGAGGAGGCGGTGTTTTTTTTGTTTGGGTTTTTTTTTTTTTGGGACAGAGAGGAAGAGAGGAGAACAACCAGAGAGAGAGAGAGGGGGGGGCGAGAGCAGTGGAAAGAGAGGGAGTGGGAGAGAGACATAAGGGGAAAGAGGAGAGACAGGCCCACAGCAAGGTGATGAATTGCTCGCAAAGTGGCTCCTCTTCAGCGTGAGGGCCCCTCAGCTCCCCTTTTCTGGCTCCAGTTTCAGTTTCCCACAAAGTGATATAAAGCACAGACCTGGAAATAACAGCGTTTGCAAACAATGATGGGCTCTCAGAGAGGTGATTGGACCAGTCACATAGTGTCAGGTAAACTGTCAGTCGGAAACGTACCTGTAATTTCTTTTGCCCTTTTATTGTCTATTGCTGCAACACATACCCTTCTGAATCCCGAAAAGGTGTAACAGTTCTAATAGTCCAGTTCTCACTGGGCCACAGTGGTGCTTGACGAGCTGTTTTTGGCACCAAAATAAAAGTTAAACTGTCTTTAGGACATACATATCACCTTTTAGATGTAACCTCAGGTCATTTTCAAGTATGTTCTTTCCTGAAATACTGAAACGCCCTTTACAAAGATTGACAATCATGAAAGGAACATTGTAAATCGTTGGTCATCAATCCAAAATGATGGCCCAAGACACTGTCCACCGACTTAGAGCTCTGCCAAAATTCGGACTGTCAGAAATTTAGGGGCCAAATTCCCGCAAGGTGGCTGCTGCTGCTGCTACAGATCTGTAAACTAACAAATCAGAATCAGTGTTTGAGCTGGGATTGTTAAGGAGGGGGTCAAATGGGCCCATTAGTATTTTTCCGGGGGGGTTCACTGCGTCATCCCAAGGGGGGAAAATTAACAGTACTATGAAAACTTTACACCGGGTGAGTGCTACAAAATATTAAAATTGTTGTACCTGAAGTCAACATCAAAATCCATGTGCATCTAGACACCAGTCCAGTTTACCATAGGTCACATTAAGTGACAACTACATCACTGGGATATCTAGAATTACCTTTTACTGCTCTGTTCATTACATTCGAAAGTGGAATATATTCAGAAAGGTGACTGCTGTGTAACAATGCTGGTAACGATGGCCTTTTGACTAGCAGACAAATCACTCTGTTGGGTCTTTGTACAGATCTTTAAAAAGTTAGCGAGGATTGCATGTTTTTGCCGTTCACAAATTGGTCTGTCATGTAATGGGGCGGGGTCATTGTAGCAATGGTGCGCTCTGACTCACACCCCTGCACTAGCCGACATTACATTCTCCCATTTGCGTCACAAGTGCTCTGATTAACCAAGCATGCAACGCACAGTTTGACGTGTCCCAAAATTGATGTTGTACAATCTGACTAAGACTGTGAGCAACATTTTAGAACATTTTGGGCGTGACATGCAATAAACCTCCAATATATTATATCGCAGTGAGTAGGGGCTTGAAATTTATAGTGAAAAATATATGAAATCTGAAACACACCCTTTCTAGAGACTACATCCACTCATTCACTTTCCCTGTCCTTTAGAGCACCAGCAGAAAACACACTAAATCTATAAACTTTTAGTTTAGCGTGACTAAAAGTCTCTCAACCGTTCTGCGGTCTTGTTTTCCAATTAACCTTTCCGGGGGCCAACCTTTGCATGGAAAGACATGGATCAATGCCCACAATGATAAACATCTGCATAGCACCTATAACTGACGGGAAAAGTGGCTTTGTAAGTGCTGTGTAAATATTAACTAATGTGTATTTGCCATCAGTCGACAGGTCCGATGCGTGCCAGGTGCAGATACCATGGGGAGGTTGCCGAAGCGTTTGAAACTGCCGTGAACGTCTAGGTGGCAGGTCAGACGGACGTTTAACCGCCGGAAATAGAAAGCCGTCTACGCATCCAAGTTTGTGTCACCTCGTCTTGTTATTTAAACGCCACACCAGTAAGAAGACTAAAGAGGGAGCCATAATCTAAGAAACCACACACAGTGGGGACAAAGTGAGGACGACAGCAGCTGCTGCAACGGAAGAGTGACAAACTCAACAAGGTGAAGATGAGGATTTGTGTTAATGAGCCAGAAAGCAGAGAAAAGACATGTTGGAAAAGAACAGGCCACAGCTCGATAAGAGGACAGGTCACTTTAGGTCGCGAACATGTGCAACAGAAAAACATCAGAAAGGCTGTAATCTAACAGACAAGGCAGCGTTGAACTACTGAAACCACTAAAACATGTGAGGTGCTTCAGTTATAGGTCGAGAAAATAAATAATGATAATACACCAGCACACAAAATAACACGATGTCTAAGGGTGTGTGAGTGTGTATATTGTTCATGAGCCTAACGCAGAATGCTGTTCGGAGAGGAGCGGCCCGTCACTCAGCAGGCATCAGGCCGTGGAAGGTCACACCCCGACAGTTGCAGGAAGAAGAGATTATGCTTATGTGTGTGTGTGTGTGTGTTTTTAAAAGCAGAGATTATGCATTGTGATATCAAACTGGGTTAACGTAGCGGACTGTGTTTGCATACAGGGGTGCCACGGCCTCGCGGGTTTTAGCTTTAATCCCCACATATACACACACACACACACACACACACACACACACACACACACTGAATCCTCACCGGCTGATTTGGCACTTTTTCAGAGTGTTAGGCCACCAGGCGAGGAAGCTTTGTTTACCTGACAGACAAGTCATCATGTTTTATAAAATCCCTACTAGCCTCCATTTTTCTCGCCTTTTTTTTTTTCCCCCCTGCACCCCTTGCATGGGAATTATTGCTGTGGTTTACGTCGGTGACAGTGAACCCCGTCACCTCTAAAAGAGACGCGGGCCTTGACGCAGTGTTAGGGCAAACATAAAAGAAACCGAAGACAAACCGCGTGAAGCAACGCAGGAAAAGGAAACCAGAAAGGCAATAATTGCAGAGCTGCTGTTCTTGAATGAACAAAAAGGCACACAGACAGGTTGCACATTTACAACATTCAAATGACTTGGGTCTACACGCATATATGAAATCTGGTTACAACGTACGGTTCTTTGTAATTGACTAATTTTACTTGAAAATGTATGGAAATGGATTGGATTTGGAAATGTATTGGGTTATTGGTTATGGGAAAAATTTTGAAGATCAATATAAAACACGTGGCTTCAAACATTCCTACGGGCTCCTACTTAAACACTCAAAAGTGACAACACCGTTAGTTATTTCATATGAGAGCCTTCAGTTTCTCTTGTTATTTTCTCTGTGCTCTTCTCACCGAGTTGAGGTGGGCGCGTACTTCTGTAAACCAATCAGGGTTTAGTAATAAAATGTCAATCTCTTTGGAGGAAATACTGAAGATTTGAAACCATGTTTTCAGACCCACAAGGCTTCAACTATTCTCGACCCTTGCCCACTCACTCTTCTTTTCCTGGAGCTTTCGCTCGCGTCCCACGTTCTTCCTCAGCAGATCAAGATTGCTCCGTTAAGTACGGAACTTCGGCCACATGATAACAGGTGGTCGTATCGGGGGAAGACCGTCACCCATAGTGGGGAGATGCAGCTGTAAGCGCCGGAAAAAGCTCTTAAGAGGACCAGCTAGTAAGTTAAGATCACTTTTTAGGAAAATATTCGATGGCTATTTTTAATGCATATATGTAACCTTTGAGCCTCAATTATTAGGTTTAAACTTTTCCTCTGCCTCGTTAGCATTTTGGCTTGTAAGGAAGGCTACGTGCCGATATATCATGTCAACTTAGAATCTTGACACTTCCGTGAAATATAAGTTGTGTCTTTAAGGACTCCGGGCTGTGGGCAAAGTTTGCAAATTCCGTCAACTGACTTAAACACATTACCTTCGTATTTTGGCTCACTGCATTTGTTGTTCACATTTGTAACGCTGTAGGGACGAACAGAAGTATAAAGCCCATTTCTTACCAGCAGTAAACTAAAGATCACAAAAAGTAGTTTGTGGGGAAATTAACTAAAGGGATTAAATAATAGATTAGAATCAATAGGAAAAACGTCACTTCACAGTTGCTTTGATTAATGGCCTCTCCTGGAATGATAAATTAAAGTTGAAAACTTTCTGTACACATTATTAAACCCCCCCCCCCCTCCCATTTTCTTACTCATTTAAAAAGCTGCAGGCTTATTTCCCATTATGTTGATAATATGGGTATGGTTTGCCAAAACCCTTTGTGCTAATTGTGTGTTGGTTCAAAAAGCCATTTTCTGTTAGAGTGCACAAATCCATTACGGCCTCCTCCTTAGCCCGGATAATGGGGATCGAATTAATGTGGGGGCTAAAACAAGTGGCCCGGGACACTTAAAGATATGATTGATCATCTTATTGCTGGGTATTCAACCAGTTTGGTTGTGTTAATCGATACCATTACCTCCTCCGGATTAAACAGCGTTCTGTTAACGAACCCAGAGAAAGAAAGATGTGAGAGTGGCTTCAAATACTTAAAACCGGTACATTCATGGCCTTGTAAATAATATTAACTCACGGTGCACTAACCAGCTTTCTCTTGAGCTGGTAACTGCATCTCAAGGTGTTGGTCAGGGGAAGGACTTCGCTCAGCTGTCACTGAGATGGCTCAGACGGAGGGGTTGAAAGTTAAGGAAAACGCTATAGTAAGTGGGCCTTGATCTAGGACTTTTTCTGGGTGTCAAGACATATTTCTCATGTTTCTATTTTTCCCTAATCGCATGCATTTACCACATTTATCCACATTCAAAACATATGAATCTGCATGCAGCAGCACCGAGCAAAGGTGCATCAGGCACAACGGTGACTCGTCAACCCGCTGAGCAATTCTGATCATGACTGGGGAGTGTATTGCGAGGATATGGCCCGCTTCATGTTTGTGTCTTCACTGCCAACGTAGTCACAGCCAAATGATCTGCAACAAATGATTGAAGGAACAGGGGCCAAAAAAAAAAAAAAAAAAAAAAAAAAAAACACCCACAAACAAATCATCACACCACGAACTGAATGAACAGCCACCACTCGCATGGCGTTCTTCCTTTGGGAAAAGAGCTCAAATGAAATCAGAAACCAAAGCGGACTCACAAAGTGTTTAGGAATGGCGCTATTCAAATGTAGAAGAATGTGTGTCGGGGGGTTAGGCAGCAGGGCGGGTCAGAGCGGGGGGGTGAAAGGTGTCAGCTAATCTGCTGCAGGATGATATAGATAAACAGCGAAGCCTCCCAGAGAGCGGATGTTGTACCCAGATGGACACGGAGCAGTTGGTGGCAGCAGGGGCGAAAGGGAGGGAGATCAGATAGATGGAGGGGGGGGGGCGGAATGAGCGGGAACACTGCAAGAAATGTCTCTTCGTCTCATTTTAATTTGAAACCATTTCAGGTTTCCAATTCCATGCTGTGCGTTCCCAACGCCAGTTCACGTGTCGGGAGAATATTTATCGTAGCAGACGTATCGAGAAGGAAGCCCCTGAGTCAAGACATTTTTCAAAATAAATGAATTTGCATCACTCCCTCAAGGCTAAGCCTACGATTCCCAGCAACCCTGTTGCTTCCTGTCCCAAACATGTACTTCTTCTGTTCCTGTATATTTACAGAAGGAAATACACCATGTTGGAAAGTTGGTGTTCCATCAGCTGGTTCCCGAAGCTCTGAAAGCTCCATTTCAGAGAGGTGAGACGTACAATACTAAAAAGAACTTGAAATGAAGGGCACTTTCTGCAGTGGGCGGCCATGCAGGAGGAAGCGAGCGCAGCAGGAAAGCAGAGACATCAGATCGCCTGTCCCGGACTCCTCGGATGTGTCATCTCACACTAATAACCCTCGTCCGAGCTGAATCTCTCGCCTGTTTTGTCCTTCTCTCGCTCTGCCCCTGCTTTCCTCGCGTCTTCCTCTTCGCCTCACCTCCTTTCATTCCTCTCCCCCTTCTCCTCATTCTCCCTCTCCGTCCCGGCTCCTTCTCATTAGAGCTTATCTGCGCTTCCACATTCACGGTTGGTTTTTTTATCTGTCTAATTATGTTGCTACTCACCTATGGAGGGAGTAAAGGAAGCCCTGTGGCATGCTGGGAAGACGATTCTTCTCCCGGGCTCTCTTGTGTCCTGCCCTCTTGACTTTTACACACACACATATAGCCTCTCTGTCGCTCCCATACACACTCGTGTAAAGACGAGCAGAATTTGCCTTCCCCCTTTTTCCAATTTGGTCACCTTTTCAGCATCACAGGGCCCCCGGCCCCTATGTCCCTCGAACAGCCAGGCTCAGTGATAAAACTCCCCAGGCACTCCTCCATTATGAAGCAACGATAGGAGGTGCTGCCCGGAGTAACGCACAAAACCACACACACTCACCGCCATCATGCAGACACCCAGGCAGGCAAATGTTGCAAACACATAAAGGCATTCTCACACACACACACACACACACCTCCCCTGCTTCCTTATCAACCTTTTTCAGTAACCGCTGCGCTAGCTGCATGTGCTCGTCTTCAACATAATCCTGCACGAATCCGGCCGCCATTGATAGAATGTTTTCTCATACTGGCTGCCCGTGACGCGTCGGAGAATGCGAGTGCGCTAGTTTTCCCATAGGTTTCTCTTTTTCGTCTCTCTTTTAAGCCACATGTAGAGGGGAAACATTCCAAACTTTACACAATGATAAAACCCACGACATGACAAAAGTAGCGGTTTTCAATTTCCGCCCTCGCCGCGTCGTCAAATTAGGGAAAGATTTACACCTGGCACAACAGGTGAATGTAATAAACTGCTAGTAAACGTCTGTTTCTGTACTGAGGAGCCTCCCGCAAGTATTACATAGATCCAGTGGTGGAGAGTAACTAAGTATACTGGCTGTACTCAAGTACTTTACATAAAGTACAATTTTGAGGCACCACTTTATACTTCTACTCCACTCGATTTCAGAGGAAGTCTGCACTTTTTCCTCCACCACATTTATTAGACAGGTATTTTACTTTGCAGATTTAGGTTTTACACACCGCAGCTTGTAAAACGTTATATTAGTTCATAAAATATGATGCATTGCTATGCTTGAACTACCTAACAGTGTAGTAAAACGATCTCTCTCGACCAGCTACCATGTTAAAATGCTGCTGACACAGCGACATCAGCAGTAATGATCCAGGAGTGTACAACACTGAGGAGGAGGGACTCTGCTGCGTGATGAGTACTTTCACGTTTTGATTCTTTACATTTTCTTCTGCTTAACATTTTGAATGCAGGCCTTTGACATGTAATGGCGGATTTTCACGTTGTGTCGATGCTACTTTTACCTTTTCCACCGCTGAATATACCATAATCTAAAAATAAACAAAGTTGTACTCAATGCGAAGAAGGACAAGGAAAGATGGTAAAATGATCCACGTGCACAAAATAAAAACACAAGTGGTCAAAACGAGGATGTCGCTCTATTCGGCGTATCGTTTCTGCGAACATGATGACCAACACATGCCATTGCTTTTCATTAAAAGGATGGTCCGATTTAGGAGAAGGAGATGCAAAAAGGAAGCAGTGATACGTCTAGGTCAAACCACTCAGTCAGAAACTCCCTTACCATCAAAAGAGGTTTCGTACTCCGATAGCTTTTTGTGTGCGACCAATAGTCCAAAACTCAAAAGATTCAGGCTCACTACAATGTAAGACGAGGAAAAGCAGCAAATTCTCACATTAAAGAAGGTTTAATGATCAAATGTTTGGCATTTTTGCTTTTAAAAATGACTTGAAATGATTAATGGGCCTTGTTTTGGGCACTATAAAGTAAGGGTGTTTTATGTTCTTTGGGGAGCTAAGGATTAGCCCCCCCACTAAGTACATTTACATTGAGTCATTTAGCAGACGCTTTTATCCAAAGCGACTTACATATGAGGAAGACAATGGAAGCACTTCTAACAACACAAGGTAACAAAAAGCATAAGTGCATCAAAAAACTAGTCTGAGTAGTACAGGATATAAAGCTAAGGATAGTAAAGGTTCCTGAAAACTTCCTAAGCGGTTTCTGTAGCACTCGTCACAGTGCGGCGTTTCACGGACCGGCAGGACTCGAGCCTGTCAGGGTCAAACTGCAGCCAACGCTGCCGACATCTGGACGCGTGTGCGGCAGGACCTCAGGGCGATAACGTCGATGGCCCTTCCCTATCTGCTCACTTGATCCCAGCACACACACACACCACGGTGTGTACAATATGTGACTTTAATGAACCTAATCTCCAGGATCACCAGGTCTCTGAGCCGGGAAATTAACGAGAGCAGGTTAAACACACACACACACACACACACAGTAGGTTCAGTGAAACCCCTTTCAAAAATGGTGTCTGTGTGTGTATGTATATAGGGGTGAAATTGGTTTTCCTCAGGATTAAAGGATTAAAAAGGCTGTTAGTTCCTCAAAGTACTCCAAATACCCCCTCAGTATTCATTACAGCAGATACAAAAGGCAGAGAGGAGCTCATAATGGCCCCAACCTTCTAATCATTTCAAGCAGGGACGCTCCTGATCTCGCACCCCACCACCCCACACACACACACACACCTCCTTTATTATCATTATGCACACTATTAGCATGAGATAAGGCCTGTCTGGAAATGACAACAGGGGGAATTTTTACGTAGGGAAAGAGATTATTGAGGAAACTGCAGCAGAAAACGTTTTTAATATTTGTTCCCGTTTCAAACATGTTGCCGCCTCACGAGTCTTTTCTTAATGGTTCCCTGATGCCAACAAGTCTGGGTGTGAGGGCTGCCAGCCATAAATACTGTTGGAGAGGATAATAAATCAATATCTGTGTGCCATCACAGCCGGAGTGCACCCTTCGCACACGCGCACACACACGCACACACACACACACACACACACGCGCACACACACACACACCCCCCCCATGGAAAAACTGTCCCTTCAAGCAAGGAGGAGGGGGGATTAATTGAAAGTGATTGAGGGCGTTTCTCACCGTGCCCTTTTTTCACCCAGCGGGTGGCCACTTGTTCGCTGACAGCAATAGAGGGATTGGTTTACATTGTCTGCTGCTGGCCGACCAGCGAGTGTATGAGTGTGTGCGTGTGTGTGAGGGCGTGTGCGCGCGCACATAAAAGCGCCGAGGCTTAACAAGGCTGAAATTGATGCCGTTTTGGGCAGAGATACATTTTTGACGCTCGCTGACATTCAGCCCCAGAAAATATTGCATTGGATGTGGAAAAGGTCAACGCCAAAGTCGAGCAACCGGGAGGCGAAAAAGAGAAGAGAAAAGAAAAACAAAAAAGGACGGACGGACCGCGGGAGGACGAGAATCAGACGGATTTGATCAAATTTAATGTGTACAAGCGTTGCTTATTCAAACTGCCTGGAGGTGAATTCTAAGACAGGCCACTCTCCTAATTTTGATCAGGAAACGTTGCGGTGTTTTAAGAATACATCACAAAAGCATGTATCATATTTTAGAATCGTATTTTAGATCATATTTTAGAAATTGATTGCATGCCGGTATGCAAAATACTGATACGTAAAAGTATCTTTAGCAGTCAAATACATATGGTGGAGTGAAAGGTACAATACTTGGAGAGCAGCATAAAATGGAAATACTATGGCAAAGCACCTCAAAAAGCAGAGTGCATGAGTAAGTGTGCGTTGCACCGGTGTTTTCCCTCCACATACCTTCAAAATGCCCTCAGAGTAATTCGTTGCCTTCTTTGGCAATAAGAAACCAAAAGGAGGACTCATTACTGGGTAAATATTTCGGATGACCCACTAGCAGGTTATCACTAAACACCGGTCGCGCTGGATTCCACAACTCAACGGCTTTACTGTCCAGTGGATGAAAACCCTCCAGTCTTTAGTTGGTGTTTTCAGAGGAACTACTCACGCATAAAACACCCCATCAGCTACTGCAGGAGACAGGAAACTATTACATGCACATCATTTTTCTTCACTGTTGGCACACTGTAGTAACCCCCCCCCCCCTCACCCGCATCACATCTGCCTCCTCCTGTATCTTCTTCCTCCTGTACAAGCGCTGCAAAAAAAAAAAAAGAAAGAAAAACAGAAAAACTCCTGACTAAATAAATACTGCAGCCGCAGCTCCTCAGCTCGTATTTCTTTCCCCAGCTCGACTTTATTTCCCCACCATCATTTCTGGGGGAGACAAATGTTTGTCACATCTATTGTCTGGTTGCACAACAGCTGCTTTGGGATTTTGGTTATCTCCGAAATTTTCTTTATTTATTTATTTTTTTCTACTGTGGCACTTATTTTACCTTGCCCTGGATAAGACTGTCAACTAAACGCATAAACCGCATTTGTATATGTCAGCACTTCTCCAAGTCAGGTCCCCGGGCCTGTTCCACTGCAGACTGGAGTTTTACTTCTGTAAGGAAGGGGTGGGGG